>WEKY01025639.1:370986-387363 GCA_013390045.1 Picathartes gymnocephalus | reverse complement strand
TAAAAAGATACAACATCCTCAAAGAAATGAAATATTTTGTTTAATTCAGAATTAAAATCCAAAAATCAATTTATAGAAAGGCTGCTGCTTCAATTTCCTACCCTGTATTTTTCACTTTCCTAAAAGTGAACCAATGTTGATTCCTCCTGCTTCATTCTTCCTCAAGCCCTTTCAGGATTAAGTTTATAGGGACTTCTGTTGAAAACTGAATAAAAATGAGAAAGAATATTAGGATTTAGCTGACTTCTTCAAGCATCAAAAATTGCCATTATATACCTTGTGTTGTTTGATGCTCACCTATGGCTGCCAGGAGCTGCAATTTATATTAGTGTGGGGGGTTTTTGATAGTGAAGGGGAGGCTGTGCATTTTTTTTTTTTTTTGAAGACAGGCAAGTTGTATAACTCATGAGAAACTGCTGATGCAGACAGCTTAGCAAGTTTCAAGGAAGGGATTGCATATTTATGCGGAATAGAAGAACCTTCACATTTGCATTAGGTAGGATATAAATAAATCTGAAGGGCTTGTCTTCCCCTAATTGTATAGCATTTTATCTTTATCAGTAGAATTTAAATAATATAACCCTCAATTCAGAAATAACCCTCAATTTAGAATGAATTAAAATCTCGATGTAAAGAACACATGGTATCTATATAAAGGGAACAATCAAAGCCATAATAGTCTTATTCTCAGCTATATACCTGTGCCCATGCTTACGATCTAGGAATTTATAATTCTCAAGTGATTGGATTAATGAACTACTTGCCATGTCTGTAATCAAACACATGTATTTTTGTTAACCACTCAATTGAAGAACACAAAAGTGTTAACTTTTTCAGGGCATGCTGCTGCATGAGTGGTCTTCTTGAGCCTCTTCAACAGTTCAGTGGTAAAGCACATCAGTGTATACCAAGAAGAGTTTTGGGGAGACACAGAGGTTGTATTCAGCACCTGAATAAGTGGCATCTTTGCCTTTGCCACAGATTTGTTTTGACACAAAACATGTCCTTCTTCACTACTATAAATACATTTATATGCCAGCAGTTTCAGATGAGGAACTACAGCAAACATCTGCCCATCAAAAATCAGTTATGTTTTGCGCTTTCTTCTAAACAATATTAAAAGCTCTCTACCAACTACTTTCTTAAAAAAAACCAGCAATGTTGAAAATGTAGTGTGTAAAATCATCTATGATGCAGAATGTCCTCTTATAATCAGACGATTGCATAGCCTACAATGTATTTTCAATGTATGCTCTTTTTGCTGTTTACTGTGGTTTGTAAGTTTAGAGACAGGAAGCATTTATAAACTTCTCTGGCTAAGTTTGGTTATGTTTTGGAAATGTTTTTTAAAATTAAAAAATGTTTTTTAAATTTAAAATTAATAAATACAGATTCAGCTTAAGTTATCTTACAAGTATTTGTAGACTGAGAAATTATTCAATATATCAGAACACAGAATCACAAGACAGTTAGGGTTACAAGTGACCTCTGGATATTTTCTAGTCCAACCCCCATGCCAAGGCAGGACACATTTTGATTTGAAATATATTGTTCTGACAGCAATGAATTATGCAGAATTTTGTTTAGAAACTCAGTGAATCTTTCTGGATTTAGTTTCTTTTCTGGAACTTTTTGGGATTAGGAGAAATTAAATGAAAGTATTTGTGGTATGAGTTGTCATAAGCTTGCTCACCAACAATCTGTCATTTGAATACTAGACGTATTACAGATGAAATCTGATACATAGTTATTTTTTTATTCCCTAAATATTACTTTTGTCAGCTATATATCTGGCAATTTACCTCACATTTTAAAGAACTAATTGAAAATTAAAAATAATGTGGATCCTACAAGAGCTCTACAACAATATATGAAATAGGATGTCAATTTCTTATGTATACTTGTTTTCTACAGAAAAACAGCATCCATGATTTCATATACAATGAAAACTACATTAACAACTTCAAATTTAATTCACCCTCACTAGTGAAGACATGCAGTAGTTGCTCTGTCTTGAGATACTGTCTGCAATTGTGACCCAGTTCCTCCTCATGGTCTTACTGTTCCTCTGGGTCCTCTTGTTGTGGTAATATAATTTATCTTACATTAGGGAGCTTTCTATGTGTTTTCAGATCTTGGCATCTGTTTAAATAAATAAATAAATAAATAAACCCAAGTAAACTGTGGTCACACAAACCATGCAGCCAGTAGATGGTGGCTCCAAGGAGCAAAGGAGTGACGTGCAGATGAAGTCAGTATTTGCAGACTGGGTCCTAGACAGGGTGTTTGTCCATGGCTTAGCAGTACATCTAAGGAGATTTTCACTTCTCTGTATTATCAAACTCGTTCAGTGCAAACATAGCACCACTGAACATCAAAAATATCCAGATCTTCATAGTCTCTCCTTTCTGATTATTTCCATGTCTGCCTTATTGTAAAGTAAGGTAAACCAATTTCACTTATGTTTCAAATTCTCCTCAAAACAGCAAAATAATCAGTAGCAAAGAAGATGTGAGGGAAAAAAAATGAAGCTGCAGAAAAAAAAATTAACCTTTTTCCTTTGAAGCTTTAAATAAAAGAAGAAAGCACAGGATAAGAATCTATCCATGCAGACTCAAGGGATAAAACTTTTGAGCTTTTGACAGAGCAGAAGAGCTCGTGTCCATGGTCTGCTAGGCTCATGCAAAAAGCCGAAATGAGGGCTCCCTTGTCTCTGCCTCAGCATCAAAAGGTGAACAATACTACAAACATGACTGAATAAGCAATTTTAAAGCATTTTAGTGGCTAATATCCTCGTGGGTTTTCTGATGGAGGTCAGAGTGAATGTCTCTGAGAACAACCAGAACTGTATAAGTTACAGATGAAAACATGCTTTAACATTTATTTTCGTTGGAAATAAGTTCCAGAAGGTTTAATATAGGGAAAGATCATTTCAGGATATGATATCCAAGAAGGTGGCACCCATCTGACACTGGCAACCATCACTTTGTATGCTTTTGCAGAACATTATCAGACATCTCCACTTCCAACAGACATGTGATTCAAAACAGTATCTGCAGCTTTCAGTAATTCAAATGCAAATGTGAAGCTGCTGCATATGGAAATAACACTGGTTCAAAGATGGTTGGCTATGTCATTGCACAGTTGGCTTAAAATAAATTAGTAATATAATATGTCACAGTTGCATACCATTATTTTTTATTACTTTCTTAAATACATCATAAAATTTTACAGTGCCTGTTGTACAATACCCACCATTTTCCCGATGCCTCAATGAGTGATTCTGAGTGACAGCACCTCCATCTTGTGGTAAACTGGAGAAACAAATCTTCAATGCTATCTGCCAGAAAGTACCTGTGAAAACGCTATGGTAATGTAGATCTATCCAGATTGGATAATGGCTCCAGGTCCTTCAGGGTGTTCAGTGTGATTTCTCCTTATCTTCACGTGGGACAGTCCTCCTTGTCCATGCAGAAACCCTGGTTTTTTGCAGGCAACAGCAGCGGAACTTGTCCTCCTTAAGAAGTGAGGGAGGTACTGTCTCTCTGTGACGGGAGAACTAATGCTTTCAATGAATAGTTGTAATTAGGCATCGAGAATTTTAAATGTTTATAAATACCTGTCACAGAGGAAACTTCCAATTACCATAATTCTGGTGCAGTTGTAAAGGGTTTGTTTCCTGAAGGTATAATATCAAAGCAGCTTTCCACTGCCGTAGTTGACTATGAGTGTGAATGAGCATGAGTGTGTAGTGTCTGTATTTTGCGTTTAAATTTAAATTTTATAATTTGGAAAAATCTAATCTGAAAAGAGAAAATATTTTCAAATTCAAAAAAAGATCTTTCATGACTGTCCAAAACTTAGCTAATCACTGGTCCTGTCTGCACTTTTGAAAGCCACTGAACACAGTTCAGACACCTGTATTGGGCTATCAGATGAAAGTCTAATTTACTCTTTCTGCTTTGTTTCCATTGGTTTTTCTGGTCTTCTATCACTAAGATACTGTGTGCTGTGAATGCAGAAAGTGAGATATTTAGCAGGAAGGTCAGCTGGATGCCAAAAGTGAAATTCCTCCCACTTTGTACTGTGCTATCCCAGCAGTGTCATGTTTTACAGAACAGCTCCAGATAATTAATATCCTCATACCCAGCACCCTCACCCTCTCATTGGGCCCAGTGTGTCACAGTCCCATAACTGTCTTGGATTTACCCCAGTATATTAAATTCTTGCTTATTCTGAGAAGTTCAAAACTGGGCACAGGACTTGGTGTGGTCTCACAAGGGAAGAGTAGATGGAATTAATCACATCCAGTGACCTGTTGCCCGCAGTCTTGCTTGGAGAGGAGTATGCTGGTAATCTTCATCGCCACAGCGACACTGTTGACTCAGTTCAGCTTTCTTCCCTAGGACCTCCAGGTCTTTTTCTGCAGAGCTCCTTTTCAGCCTTTTGGTTTCCAGTCTGTGTTGCTGGATGGGATTACTGTGTACTGGCTGCTTTTGTCACTGTTGAACTTCATGGGATTTCTGTCAGATTCTGTTTTCAGGCTGTCAAAGTCACTTAAATGGCATTTCTAACCAATATTCACAGAAGGAGTAGCACATAATTTGGACCAGAAATTATAACTGCAGATTAATTTAAGAACATAAAAACTTCTGTGCTGTGATGTACAATATTTTATCCCTGACAGTGGTCATCAGAGAAAAGTACCATAAATCAAGAAAATTTAAAATTATCTGTGCTCTCCTATGAGCTACTCTCTCTAGCAAATCAGTGGTTTAGGGACCTCTTAATTTGATATGTGCATTTCAACCTTTTCAATAGCAGGAAAAGAACTGACAATTTATATTTTTTGCTGACATACCTCATTAATTCATAATGGTGGATGATGATGGATTGTGCAAAGAAACTTTCTTATCATTTAATTTAAGTCTGCTTCCTCAAAATGTTTTCGTTATACTTCTTTGTACTGAGAAGTTGGAAAAAGTAATCCACATTTCAGCCCATGCACCATTCATGCTTCTCCAGTCCCAGCCTAGTTCCCCTTTCCTTTTAGAGCAGAATGTGTTGAAATGTTTCCTGTTTTGTTCTTCAATGGTTTCCTTGCAGTTTCTAACATCCGACTGGCATTTCTGACTGTTGCTGTGCGGTGAGCTGGCATTTTTGTATAACCCTATCCAGGAACTTTAACACTTCTTCCTAGTGTGGCGATAGGTGATTAACCAATATCTTGGCTGTGTACTTTATTTCCCCCTCCACCTGTTGTTTTGTGTTTATTGGCACAGAGTCATCTGCCATTCTGCTGCCCTGTCACCTGCATGATACTCCTGCAGCTCTCTGCAGTTTGCTTTACTTTAGCTTGCTCTCAGCAAGGGAAGGGTGTGCCACAGCAAAGCCTTTACAGCAAAAATTGGTTTGACTGAGAGTCATTTCATTTAAAATCACAGGTTGAAGAGATTTTTATCCTTAAACTCGTAGCTGCATACCATGGTCTCCCTGTACACAGCTCCTGTGTGAGTTTTGGCTTTGTAGGGTGATGGAATGTAAAACACAACATAACCTGCCTGTTTTTCTGAGGGCTGAAACCTTCCTCCTTACCTGGATTCAACATGTTTCCAGCAACTGCTGTTGGCTTTGGGCTGCTCCTATGTCATTCCACACATGCATGGTCTCTTAAGACAGCACCAGCTTCGCTTGTTGGCATCTGATGGACACCCACAGCTGCTCCCACAGCCACGGGTGGCTGGAGCAGGGAAACCCATGTCCTTCCCTTCCTGCAGTTCTACATTCCTGGCGCTGCAGCACACTTCAGGTAAGTCCTGTTCAGCAAAAATGACTTGAAATACAATTTGTGCTCCTGGAGTGGCCCTCAACAACCGGCTTTCATAATACACATTGCTTTAGATCTGTGCTGAGGAAAAAAAGAGAAAAAAAGAGGCTACTATCATCACAGGCACCTGCTACTTTATATTGGGTTACACACTAGCAGCAGAGACATTTACTTGCAGGAACTTCGGTCCTGCAAAATGTTACATAAACACATATAAATATGTAAAATACTATATACACGTGTATATATGTAAAATGCTATGCACAGAAGAGGTTCTATGCACATGTACAGAAATGAACAATCAGACTCAAAAGAGCAGTTTGAAACAAAACAAAGAGGAAAATGTGTGCGTGTGTAATGAGACAGAATTGAATTTCAAAGCACTTTGGTTCTTCAATTCCTTTAATTTTAACAGGATATAGAGAATGATAGAAAGTAGAAACTTGATCATAAAAGTTAATGGTGACATTGCAATACTTTGTATGTTCTATATGGAGCCTTTTTGCATTTCTTACTTCAGATTAGCACTTGAATTATGAAATCCAAACTGCTAATATCTCCAGCTGCTTTTATACCAGTATTAAAATTTGAAAATCATAATTTAAAAAATGGCAAATTTGCCTTCAAACACTGAGTGGACTCTAATGACTGGATCCCAAACTCAACCCATCATTTTTTGATATCCATATCCAAATATGTTAGGTCAATATTTGGGGGAAAAAAATTAATGATAAAATAAAAGTGTCCATGTTATCTCTACCCCTCTTTTTTAAAGTCAATTTACTTAAAATAAGTTTTTTATATGCATAAATCCTTAGTACATTTTGCATATCCTTCATAAAATGTTTATATGTTTTCAGGAAAATTGTATGCCTCACTAAAAAAAAAAATTCTCCATCTGAATGGGTTTGACAACGTATTTTATTCTCTTCCCTTCCATTTTCACTCCAGGTTCAATGCCTCTTGCACTTTTAATTAAAAAAAAATTAAAATTACCAACATTATGCTTTCAAATATTACTTAATCTTTCACATATGCAACGTGTTTTCTCTTACAGAAGTTAGATTCTACTAAGGGACAGTAAAACAGCACACAAAGTTTCTTGTTTTGAATTAATTCATGCTTAAGCTCTGGGTTTGCATAAATTATATCTAGAAACCATATACCACCAAATCTTTGGAGTGTTAAGTATCTGGATTTTTTATGGAGGTCAATGAATGTTGTAACATTCCTGTCTGCCCAAGAGAAGGATCAGGCTATCAGTCTGGAAAACCACGGTAGCTTGCTGCACTTTATGCCATACTTCATATTTCTGCTCTGGGTTTACATATGGGTTTGCATTGTATTTCACTCTCAAAAACAGAAGGTGTGAAGGAAAGTGCATTGGTGAGGATCACAGGAGGAAAAGCAAAAATATTGATTGTTTTTCTCTCATTTACTTAAAAGGCAATGCTTCTGGTATTATTCGGCAGTCTTTGGCTGGCTTCCCCCTTATAATGGGATCTGTTTCCCATTGTTAAAGATTCTTCATCCAGGCTAGTCTATTATTTCTGGAATTTGTAGAAAGGTTAGTGAGTCTCTAGAGTTGTGATTACTTTTTCTAGCTGACATTTATTGATCTCATTACCTTCATGCTCATATTTCAAAAAACTTTTTTTACATTTTGTTACCATTTCAAAGATGACAGAAATGCTGCAGTGCTCACTGTACTAGAACTGTATGTAATTAAAATTTGTACTCTGTGTTTCATCAGAAATGCACTGCCAAACCTCAGCATGTGTTGTTTACAAATTAGATTGTTATAATTAGAACACCAAATGACTGCAAAAATAGAGACTGAATTTATATTTGAAACAAACATCTATTTTATTTCTGCACAGAAAACTCTGACATTTTTGGATGTAAGCAAGTGGCAAGATACCATACTTTGGAGAAATCAGATGATATCCATACCTCTGCAGATGCCAGCAAGCCCATGAGGCAGTTTAGGAGATACCATGGGCGAGGTAGGAGATGTACAATTCTTGTGCTAGCTTTTTTACTAAGGAGTGAACTTCACCTTTTTATTTTACTGCATATTTCCTTTCTTTATTATTAATTATCACTGAAATTCATGTGATTGCAGCAGTATTAGCCATTTTCTTTAAGGTACAAAGAAATTTTGCTACTACTTGAATAGATTTTACAGAATTCTTTAAATATTTAAATATATTAAGGAGCAAAACTAGGCCATAATACATAAAACTTCTTAGGATATTTGTCTATTTTAGAGCAAGTATGTAGGCGTCAGTCCTGAAAAGTACTATTGCTTCACAGACACCTAATAACATGAGGGACTCCTGAATTCCAGAGGATTCCAGCTGATAAATGCTACTGCCAGTTTGAAATTTCTCCTGCGCCTTTCATATCTTTTTTTTTCAAAGTCCTTTTAAAGGTTGCCTGCTGAAGTATTAATGTGGACAGATGAGGAAATACTGGCAACAGGACATATACAGAACTAACAGGGTGATCTTCTGGTAGTGCATAGTAAGTACTTCCCTGCAAACATGAAGATCTGAGATATCTTAGGTGGTTTAATGGGTGTGAACAGCTCAGACTCCAGTTCTGTACTGCTTTGCTGAAGACTGCTAAATCACTTCCCTGTCACTAAGCTCCCTAAAATAATAGAATAAATTGTCATGTTGCTGAAGTGGGGAAAAACAGCATAGGAAATAAATTGGTATAGGTGTTGACATTTAAAGCATTTAAATATCTGTATTATTCCATTAATATATGGGCACTAGACACATTTATACATCCATAAAAATAATCCATATGTAATATAGGTATATATTTTTATAAAATACATAAATCTATAACCATGTATTTTATTGCTGGCAGTTCAGCAGAACTTATATCCATTTATTTCTTCTCAAGTTATGCAAGAGAGTTGCTTTCTCCTTATAATTTTTTTATCTGTAATGGCTTAGTGAACTACCATACTAAGTGGCCCTCTACATGGAGAAAATAGCTGTAGTTACTTCTCACTTACTTCTTATGACCAGAATGTATAGAGTTCTTGTGTGACATCTCACACTTCGTCCTTGACCATCTTTTCCCAAGAAAAAGGGAAGACTCTTCCACTTCTTAAAAATCAATATGAGTTTTTCTCTTGACAAATGTGACTTGAGAGTCCTTTATAAACCGTACATGATCTTATGCCAACTGATAGGCCTCAAAGGCTGAAAATGCAGCCAGATTAAAAAGCAATACAAATGTGCTGACAGTCTCTAGGTGACTTATGGCAATGCTAGTGCCAGACAAAGAGGGTGACACTAACTTGTCCAGCTGGAATTGTCTGTGGATATCCCAGAGCTGTTGTGTGAATTTGCACACAGAGGGTGCAAGCATGTAAGGATGTTACTTGTGGAAGTGTAAGATAAAATACTTTTGCCGACAGTACTGGGAGAAAGGAGATGTCTTACTCTTTGAATGGAAATAACCATGTGATGGAAGCTGCCTTCATCATTCCTTTGCAATGAGTGTCCTCTCCTGTTTCTCGGCTGCTTCATTATGGTTGTCCTTGGAGCTCTCACTGAATTAAATGAGTATTAGTTGGAAAATGGATTGACAGCTGTGGTTATGTTAGTTACTGAAACTAATATAGCCTCTCTGGCTGTGGATATCATGGGTAACTATGGAGAGTTTAGGCAGTATTTTCTATTTCTTTACATTATTTTAAAATAATTTCAAGATATCTGTCCTTCAGTTAATTTTCAATTCTGATCTCTAATAATAAAAATGCAGTAACTTTACTCACCTTTTAGATTTTAAGGCCACTAGCACATACAGTGCTAGCCTCAGGAGATCAGTCTGATGACCATCAACAAGCAACATAAAATATGAATCACCTGTCTTTTGGATATCTAGCATATAATTAAAGTTTTGATAGGATTAAGCAGAAAGAAAATAGAACAAAACTACAAGATTTGAAATGAAAACCATATTCTTCCTTTAGAAAGAGATTGCTATATTAAATATTTATGCAAACATAATAAATTGGCAAGTGTATGAAAACACTGCTACATCTTCATCTCTTCCATATATCACCTGCCTGAAAAAAAGGATTTGCTACTAAAATAGAACTGGTGTTGTGCTATATAATTTTCATAACAGTGGCTACTTGTCATTATTCTTTCTGTATCCATCCTAATATAGGTGAAGATTATAGCTGACAATAAGAAGAAACTAATAAATACTATTTCTGAATAGAAAATGGAAGATAGATTTACATCATTGGACACATACTCTGGAAATACTGAGCTCTTGTTAATACAGGGTTATGTCCTATTTGCATTACTGATCTATGAATTTAAGTGAATGGCATGTCCAGGAACCTTCTGAAAATAATAGATCTATTGCATATTTTTATATTTATTATTTATATTTTTTCATACTGTTTATGAAATTAGCAGGTTTCCTGATATCCCAATACTAGTAATACTTAGCATTCCTTCTTTTTGACTGTCATGACAGTATTGAGTAATTCTCACAATAACTCCAAAGAAAACATTATATTGTATTTTGAGTGACATAGAAAGTAACCCAGAGGGGTTGCTGAATGCCACATAAAAGGTGTATCTAAGTGAAGTTAGAGTAAGGATGAATCATGAGTGAGAATGAGATTCTAGTTCAGCTGTATGACTTTCTTAAACCAGTGGTGCATGAGCCTATAGGGAAAGTAGGACATGATTTACTGCTCTTCACTGATGTATACACACACACACTTTGGTTTGACCACAATTAATAGCAAGCTGTAGACTATAAAGTGACTGTTCAGCACTTAAGACATTCCAAAAAGCTCCATCCAAAGTAAAACGGTGTGATCTATTCTGCACAGACTAGAGAGCAGAATAACTTAACCATCAATGCTTTAAGTGTATAAACTTTGACAGATTCAACTTTTGTGTAACAGAAAGCTGCTTACATAAGTGATTCGTAAGACACAAGTAACTATTTAGATCAAAATAGTCAGCTTGGGTTTAAAAATGTTTGGATAAGCAGTATTATGATTACTTCAAATGGAATAAAATAGGGAAGGACTAAAATATCCTAAATTAATTAATGAAATAAAGACAGATACAATGAAGATTTTTCTATTACTTATCTCAGGAAAAAATATAATTGTACTTTAAGATTCAGGGAGAAAAGAACAGAGGTTTGAAGTTGCCATTTCACTGAAGGCAAAACAAATCTTTATGCAGACCAGCTTACCTTGTATTTTTTACATTCACCAGGATGAAACTTCATAAAATGTTCCCCTAAATATATGGCTCACTAAGAAAAACAAATGAAACTTTCAGACCAAAATTTATTTATGTGATCCACAGAAATGTTGACTATTTCTAATATATGGTTCTCACTTTCAAATAATTATGACTCTTTTGGGATATTAGACGATTTATTTAAGTAGAATAACAGGATAACTTATGTAATCATACATTTAAGGCTTTTTACCATACATCAATATAATTAACAGTTGAAAGTTTCTGAAGAAACTCTGATTCTGTCTACCTCAAAAAGTGTCACTGGTTTCAGTGGGGCAGGAATTCGCTTTTCATGTGAACCCAGAGGAATTAGCTGTAGCTATAGACCACTAGAATGAAGAGGAGTGAGAGGCTGCATGTATGGGTTAGGGAAACTGAGAGTAGAGGGAAATGTAGTTTAGGCCATGATAATCCAAAGATCTGCACATATATTTCCAGGACTTAATTGACACCTTTAAAATCTCCTTTATGTCTGAATATACTGTCAAGCTACTAAGAGCTTTCTGTTATACATCAGGAACCTCATTGTGTGTTTTTATACCTGAATTATCTTGCCAAGATGTTGATTTCCCCTCCTTCCTTCCCTCCCTCTCTACTGTGGGGAAAACCTGTAAAAATCACATTGGTATTAGAGTATGTTTTTACTGTAGGGTTAATTTGGGTTCTTCTACATTGGAAAATGTGTTAAATTAACTTAAGTGAGAATAATCAGACTGTGAAACAGTACTCAAGCTGTGTGTCTACACACCTTCTGTCCTTGTTTGCTTGTGAAAGTAAAATTTCTAGAGGTGTAGTGCCAGAAGATGCTTTGCACTCTTTGAATTTTCTCATATCTGGAGGCATGGGGAAGGATGTCTTTGTTCTTTCTAGGCACAGCAAAGGAATTGTGGAAAACATTTTAGAACTTGGGCCCTTAAGCAGATCTAGCCTGTATCCACAGGGAGGAACACTTAGGTTAGCAACTAGCAAATCATGCTAACTGTAGTTTTTACCTATACAGCAGAGAATATCACTATAATGGACTTTATGTGCAGGGGGAACCTGGATCAGGAGCAACATTTGAATTACAATTTAAATAAAATTCACAAGGCAGACAAGGTTTTATGGGTATATCTATACAGTACTATCTAATGCTACAAAGAAACATATGAATTAGCTCAATCATCAACATTATTATGACTCCATTAATATAGTTCTGATAGTCAGAGAATATTTACATCAGAACTAAAACCCTTATATCTAGGCTGGGTAATTCATTTGGACACCACATTGTGCAATAAAGACAATCCCTACAAAGAATAACAAGGAAATGCTTACAGACTTTTTTTGGGGGGGACAATAAATGCTAAGTAATCTTTATTAATGATAAAATAGTTTGTAAACTGTGGATGCTAGCAGGAGCTGGGTAGAGAAGCTCAGGCATATTTTGCAGCAGTATCTAAGTTAGAGTGTAACTTTCTCATGGTTCTGTTAAGATTGTTATGGGAATTCACCAACACAAGAATATAAACATCTTGCACCTGCTGTTTGCTAGAGTTATTCTTAGTTATCCAATAGTCTTAAAGGAGTGTTTATCTTGTTAACCAATGGGGTAATACCTGTGAGTGTTATTCTATATAAGACACGCATTTTTGAAATAAAGTTAGAATTAGCTGGACCTGTGTTCTGTGTTGCTTTCCCGACTGTCCCCAGGATAACAGCAACATAAAACTGAGAGGATAGATGAACTGGAGAACCTTTCATCATTTTAATCATCATCTCTTAGTGACAGCTGGCCTACTTCTCCACTTCCTTGCATCTTGAAAAGTCACTAACACTTCAGCAAAGAAAGCATAATGTTCTGAAAGGTAGTATTTTACATCCACTGTGCTCATCTGAAGATTACTTTATGAGTTCTAAGGTAGTGAAGGATTGGACCCAAATGGAAGTACAAATAGTTAAGGCTCATATTTCTACGTGACCTGTGATGAAAGTTAAGAAGGTGCTACATCTCCAGAGACTCTGGGGAATGTTCAGGGAGTGATATAATTAATAACTAACCGTTCTATTTGACAACTCTTAATCTCATTTTCTCAGGCTTGCATCCTACAGATTATTTATAAATGAGATTGGTGGTCATAGTAACTATTCCCCTGAGTTTGCAAAGTGAAGGGAGCCTAAAACGACTTCTACTTTTCACAGCAGGGTCAATTGAGCACATCATCTTCCTCAGCAGGATAAAATGAATACTGTGCAGTCTATCCTGGGGAAAATAATTTCTGTTTCATACAATACTAGTAAATGAACTGGGGAAGACTCTGTAAGTTTAAGGAGGAAAGTACTGTCCCTTAAATCTATGGCAAAGCACTTGCACCATTTCAGCATGTGCTGGACCTCCTCTGCAGGTGACACGGCCAGTCTGACCACATGGCTGTGACACACCACAATAACGCATCTCCAGCGTACGCGCATGGCCTGGGTCTGCTGCACCTGCTCCCTCACCTTGTAACACAGCACCAGCAACTTCGTGGAGCAAAGGACTTTTCATGTTTCTTTACCACAGAAAAGGAACAGAGACCTCTATGCAAGTTGTTGAGATGAGATGTAAATTCTCATTCTGTTTCTATTCTGAGAAAAAATAGCTGCATCGTAGAGAAGCAAAGTTTTTGGAAGTTCATTTCATTGCCAAACAGAAAAGGTGTTTGTCTTTACTTCTAGATACATATTCAGTACAGAGTCAGAAAGTTAAGATGCAGACCAAAATTCAAAGTGAAGATAATACTTTTATCTTCAACAGGCTTGCAGAGGAATTATTTCAGGAAGAACTTGCAGTTAACAAAATATATATGCCAACAAGAATGAATTTCAAGTCACTCACATACCTGTGACTTTTGTGACTTGTAAGAGGAAATCATAAAACTCCTTTTCACCACCAAACTGACAGTGGACAACCTTTTTTTTTTTTTTTACCAGTACAGTATCACAATTTTGCAAACTCCACTTTACAATGCAATTTTTTCCTTCCAAAAAGTCCTCCAGAGGTCTTTTGCAGGCACTGTATTACTACCAGGCTTCAAAGCCTGATCTGTACTGATTCATGGGACTGTTTAATCTATGATCCACAACACCTTTTGGCAAGGAGTCCCACAGCTCAACCACACCTAATGCAAAGAGCCAAGTCCTTTCATTTATTTCACGCCTCAATTTTACCAGCTTAATTTGACCCCCACCTAAAAGTTTTTTATATTGCAAAACACTGTATGATGGTTAACATATGGATGTTCTCAATGCATTACTTCCACCTTTGATTATTCCAAATTCAGAATTATTATGTTTTCTTTATAACATTGTATATTTATTAATGAAATACATAATAATATATCTGATGATTTGTATATACATACATACACACACATCTAGTAAAACTTAATATGGTATGTGAAACACTGCATACAATGCTGTATACTAGGACTGTACAACACTATTTCACATAAACAGTCAAAAAATAACATTTGATTTGTCATGATCTCTTCATCAGTTTGTGATAGGATTGTGTGAGATTTTCCTTTTATTTACATTAGGTTCATAGAAAAAAGCTCTTGAGAATCTAAAGTTAAAATGATTGTGGCTTATCACTCTCATTCATTAAACTACCGAAAGCATATGCTTTTAGGAGATTAAGTGAAAAACCTGAAACAATTCTTATCTACAGTTTAAAGCAATCTACTTCCAAGAAAGGAATGATCTGCAGGTGACTACTAAGGCTGTGTGATCTATTGATTTATTTTATCGACTTAGCAAGCAGCAGAGCAGAGACGATACTTGTGACCTGTAGAAGAAACTGAGTCTGCACAAGCGGGTCCGAGGTACCTCGCACCTCTGCCTTGCAGAAGGGGAGAGGAACATCCTGTTCCAGCTACTTAGTGGTGGAAGATTTTCATACGTGCGATTCTGTGTAAATCATTTAGGTGGTAAATGACGCCACGCGCCTAAATTCATGCACTTTCAGGGGGCACGATGGAGGCAAGCCCAGGCAGAAGCCGGGGGATGTCCGGGCAGCCTGGCAGCTGCGCGCAGCCCCGCCGCAGTCCGGGGCCAGCCCGCGCTCCCAGCCTGCGTGCCGAGTGTCCGTGGCGTTCACGTCCCCTGCCCGGGACAGCCCGAGGGACAGCGGAAGGGAAGTGGGGCGAGGGGATGCCGGGGACAGGTGGAAGCGCAGCCAGAGGCAGGCGAGGAAGAGCTGTTACCTGCCGACATCGAGGATGGGAAAGTTGGGCGAAGAGAAAGAGGGCGGTCAGCGCATCCCGCTGCCTCCCCCCCGTCCCGGCCGCTCCGCCCGGGGTTGCCGGCGTCGCTCCCTCCCCGCGGCGGCGAGGGGCAATGTCCTCCCACCCGCCGCCGCCCCNCCGTACGGGAGGAGTGGGGCGGCGGGGAGTGTGCGCGGCGGCCGGCTGCATCCACCACCCAGCCCGGCGCTGGGCACAGCCATGGGGAGCAGCCGCCGCTCCAGCTGCCGCGGAAAAACTCCCCTCCGGATGTCGGCTGCCGGTGGCCTGGTCTGAGCAGGAGGAGGAGGAGGAGGAGGAAGGGCCGTAGCAGCGGCGGACTGTGCAAGTTACGCTCTGCCCTTCTTCTCCCCGGCCCGTCTCCCACCCGCGGAGCAGCATGCGGACTGGCCTCCGCGCTCTCTCAGATGTGCTCTGGCTGCCGCCGCCTTCAGTGCATCCTGCTGCTGGCAGCGCTCACGCGGGCGCTGGATGAGACGGGAGCAGGGAGATCGCTGCTGCGGTGCCGCCCGCTCCTTCATGCGGGCTTCTGCTCCGGCGGGGCTAGCACCGCCGCTGCGGAGGAGCCGGGCTGCCCTCCCGCCCCGCGCCCGCCCGCCCGGGGGGCCCGCATGGCGTGCTACCTGGTCATCAGCTCCCGGCACCTCAGCAACGGGCACTACCGCGGCATCAAAGGCGTCTTCAGGGGACCGCTCTGCAAGAAGGGCGCTCGCTCGCCGGTAACTGCCACCTCCTCGCCCCCTCCCTCACTTGTCCCCCGCACGGTAGGAGCGGTGCGGGCGGATGCCCACGCTGGGGGCGGCCGGCGCGGCGCGACTGCGGGGGGCGCGGGGCGTGGGCGCCGGCTCGGTCCCGCTCTGCGGGGCCCCGGCGTGGGCGCTGCCTCGCCGGGCGGCTCGGAAAAGTTTCTCCGTCGGCGGCTGCCGCGCGTGGCCGCGGGGGCGGGGCTGGGGGCGGTGCTGGCCCTCCGCGGGGGGGG
>WEKY01025639.1:267973-364377 GCA_013390045.1 Picathartes gymnocephalus | reverse complement strand
AAAAAAAAAAAAAATTAGGAATAATTTACATAAAAGGTCAAATTAAATTTATTGCGATATCAAGTTAATGTTAAAGAGAAGTACAGATGCATGTGTGCACTTGCAGGAACCAGAATTCCCAACATAACATGCAGTACCATTAAAATCCAGTTTGACCCTCCCAAGAATTAAGCAGTCTTCACTGGAAAATAAGCCACTTTGCAAACATATTTGCATGCAGTCTATACGTGTAAACATTTCTGAATAGCAATAAGAAGATCCTTTAACCTTTTAGCATCCACACTGACAGTTGTAAGGACAATTTTTTGGAGATTCAACCTGCTCTGCTCTTAGTCTTTGAACCTTCCAAACTCTGAATGAGCAGTATTAAAATGATTTGATTTATGTTGATAATCTGCATAGGTGATATGGCAGCTACTGCAATATTAGAGCCAGATATCCAGAGTTCAGTCCTGCATTTCTGTATTTTGTGTGTGCACATATCACTGTTTGTCTTGTACAACCAACTGCAGTGCACAAATATCAAGGCTAGTCGTGGGGTAGGTACACATACCTGAAAATGCTCTTCATTGTGCAGAATATATTGTTCTGTGCCCAGTCATAAGGCACTTTAACAACAGCTTTTTCTTTTTTCTTTTTTTTTTTTTTAATACTAGACTTAATTTATGTGCATACTAGATAAGATGTAAACATCATCAAAATTTTGTCCCAGTTTCATAGTTATGCATAATGATAATTGGCAAGCTGGTTCAAGCAAAGAAATAGAACTATTGCTGAGAGATTGCTTGCAGCTCTGAAACAATTCATACATTAATCAACCTTAGTTGATATCAATTCTTCAATTGATGTTTTCCCTGGAACACATTCTAAAACAGATTTAGTGCTTTTGTGTCAACAGAAATATTCTATCAATATTCTGCTCAGACTGAACTGGAGAGCTGTATTTGGTGTCTTTGAGAACATTCTCAGTTCTGATCAGCTGTAAATCTGCAGCCCGCATTTCCAACTTAGACTGCAACCTGTGAGGAGGGATTGTGAAACTAGATTAGAAAGTATAAGAAGAGAGTTCCCTAAGATACACTCTTTGATAGCAAAATATTTGCTATATTATATTTTGGAGTTAAAATTATAAACGAAATCTGTATGAATACTATGATCAGAGGGTCTGATAGAAATGCAAATTCTTATAGTTACTAGGTGTTCTGATTAATTTTTTCAAAGAAAAGTTTCCATATTCAGATTTATAGTTCTAATTCTATTAGCTTTTGTGGGTTCCAGAAGTAACCAGTACAAATTATTCATCTAAACCAATCTCATTTTTCTGTGCTAATCATTACATCTTCAGTTTAAGTATGACTTCTGTGAGTTGTGTAAACTCTGACCATGGATTTTATTGGGAGATCTAAGAAGAAGCAGAACGTGTATATTTATGCCACCCTTTGTTAGACATTGAAAAACCGAGTTATGATCTTGATGTATTGAGCCTGCTCTTGAGCCCTTGTCTCTGATTGCAAGAAGCTTCTGGTGATGCATTACAGGGTGACAGAGAATGAATCTGCAGGATCCTCACACCGGTTACTTGGTGAATATAGTGGTCCAAATGCTGGCTAAGGCGAGTGGTCGGTGGGCTGGATGATAGCAAGGATTTCTCAGCGTGAGGAAGGCACTGCTTACTTCCAGATGCTGCACTGATGGCTCCTCTGTGCTGGGAGGCATTACGGTGTAGGAACACAATATCCAGGATTCCCACAACCCACGTGGCCACGGGTCTGTTCCAGACAGCAGCTGAGAGGCGTGCAGTCATCTCGGCAGGGGGAGTGGCTGCCTGGCCCGGTGGGCACGGATCACAAATGGTCACACAGCTATTGAGGACTAGTTCAGGAAATGAAACTGAAAAACACTGTCGTATAGGTTCCTGTAGAAAACAAACATCACATCACAATGTGATGTGCATGCAAGTAGTTTGTGTGTACCAAATAATAAATAAACATCCCATAAATGTCACTGAATACATATGCAGGTTCTCCAAACTGTCTGAATGCTTAACTGCTGTCCTTACAAAGCTGTACTACTGCTCTTCCTATGTAGAAGTCCAAGGCTGCTTTGTTGTATATATCTACAGGATGGACACTACAATTTTTTCCCTTCTTTAAAGTTTCAATATACACGTATTTCACTTTAAAGAGAAGATAGCAAAACCCATATGAAAAAATAGTTTAGTCAGACAAATCGAAAAAATCAGGTTGGTACTACATACAAAGATTTCAATTTTCATTTGAATGATAAATATATCGTTAGCTATTAAATATGGAAAAGAGGTGATATAAGGAACAATGTTGGAGACAAGGCTTATTCACAAATAAGTATCACTTTAAAAAGTTCTTTTTCTGGGAGTGAGTGGTAAATTTTTGCAATGACTAATAGCGAAAAAATCACAGATGTGTGCCCTTTGATGCAGACGTATTCATATCCTGTAAAACAAAAATGACATTGAAATAAGTATTGAATATGTAAACTTGTGGATTTTATACTTTGTTCATCTTCGCTGAAGACCAGTTTATTACCAGTATTATATACCGTGTGCAACAGGAGATTCTTATTGTGTATATATACTGCACAGTAGATATGTTTTATTGCTTAGCATTATAATAAACATCTTTTATAAGATAAACTTAAAAAAATACAGATCCAATATTGTGGTTATTTATCTCAAAAGTAAACCCTTCCTGCAAAATAAACAAAAAATGGCCTTTAAATTTATTCCCTAGAGGACATGCCTTATTTGAAAATGATAACACTTGGTGGAGAACGATACGCCTTTCATTTTGGCTAGATTAATAAATCTGTGCAGCACAGGTTTAGAGCTGTCTTCTTATTATTGGGGAACAAGTTTTCATTCTGAGAAGTTAAAAAAAAAAGTCTTGAGAGCACTGGGCTTTTTATTATATAAAGCAGATATGAAAACTTGAAATAAAGGGTTGTATCCATATGCCATGTTATTACTACTAATGGGGAAAGTATAATAGAGCAAATAATTTTTTTTTGATGGCTATCTGCTCTTTATATTGTTATTTCTTCACCTTAAAGAGTCACTGATGTTGTAGGTGATTGAATTTGATATCTGTGGGTTGTGGAATCAGCCTTTAAATATTTATGTTGATTTGCATACATGACTGCTTTCATCAGTAAAGATCATTATAAACAGCAAATTGGAAGAAGTTAGAAAATTCCTTTCCTAGAAAGGGATTTAAACAAGTTTACAGAATGATTTAACAGAGCTTGCATAATCTTCGCAGTCAATAAAAACCAAAGGCAGAGAAATGTGCTTAAAATCTACAGCAAAAATGTTTTGCTTCCACTGTGTATTTTTGAAGACTTGCTCTTTAATCTATAGCAAATGAGGCTTACTGAATATGTACACTTAGAAATATTCCAGTGGAAAAAGAGTTTTCAAGGCCTTTCTTTTAAAATCTGGAGTTCATCTGTAAATTTCAGTAATAAGGACATTGAACACCTTTTTCCTCTACTGAAATACAGTTCATTATCCCAAACATTTCCCAGAATATTTTGTAGTAATATTATTTTCCTGATACTCTGACTAGCAATGTCTGAAGAACTAAATTATGATTAAAAAAGTGCTTGAAATATGTAATTTTAAAAACTATTTTAACTACTGCCATTTATTATTGTACCAGGCAGTACAATAACCTTGGATAATAAAAAAAAAAAAAAATAAAAAATCCAATTCTCAGCAACACTGCAAGCCACCCCAAACCATGCCCGCGAACATAGCAAAATAATCAGTATGTGAGAGTACCATGAATGTGGTGAATCACTGGCAGCCTTTCTTCCTATGTCTGCTCAGGTAAAGTTCAGATCTTGACCTTCTGCTTGCCTGGGAGACGTTATAGGAACCCTAATGAGCTTCCTGATGGCCTTTTAAGAGTAATAACTGATTTAGTAATGGTAGCACCTTATGCTGAAGTGTTTTAAATACTTAAAGACTTCTGAGCCGCTTCCTAAAGAAAAAGGCATGTCTGCTCAAGTTACATAATACAAAAGAAACTGTTCCTTTCTGTCATTGTTAGGGTACTTCTCTATGTTTATTTTTCCAACCTCTGGCTAATAAGGATAGTGAATGCAGGCATTAGGCATTAGACAGCCTTAAAAAGATTGATGCATCTGATTACAGCATACTATAGGATAAATTGTAGGGTTCAAATCTCTCACAGAGTTAAAAAGGCTATGCAGTATCTGAAGAAACATAAAGGTGTCAATTTTCTACTTGATGGTACTAATATATTTTGATAAGATCTGCATATTAAGAATGAGCCCTCAAATACAGTGATTTAGTACTGCAATTGTACACTACTTCACAGTGAGAATAAACAATAAAAATATGAATCCTTGCCTCTGCTCTGAAGGACAGTGAACAAAGACTTGTAGCATTACAGCTGGCAGGCGTGGAGAGGAGTCAGTTTTCAGAAGTGACTGGCAAGAGGAATGGAAGGGGGATAGTAAATGTGAACAGGGAGGTTAATTGCAAAGTAAATGAGTTTGCTGCAGAAAGCACTGTGGCTCAGATCCTCAAAGGCAGTGTGTGTGTGTTAGTAAACAGCACCAGGGACTGTGCCAGGCATTGGAGCTTAATCAGCTAAACTATGAAATTGTGAGTGTTGTTTCCAGTAGGTTTGTGGTGTTGAACAAGTAGCACTGCCCCAATCATTCTTGGAGAGAGTTTGGGAACTAGGATAGGGCAGAAACATTACCATCAATGCAGTTTCAATTCCAAGAGAGTTTAACAGCATCGATGAGCTGTTCAGTGACAGGTAAAAGCCTCATTTTTTTAATGGGCTTTGAAATCCTACCCATGTATGGAGCTGCAAAACACCTGCAGGGCAAACTGCTCAGATATTGTTCCCAAAACTGTAACTGGCCATTGAGAGAGTGGTGGGTGTCATAAGTCAAAATTGTGTTGGGAAGCATTGTGAAAAAACCAGAACTGATGGCACGACTACTGCTTGAGCCTATGTCTGGACTCTGTTCAGTTACTAGAATAAGTGCAGCCTGGGCCCCAGCTCCATCAAGCTCTGCAGAAAGTAGGACTGTTGTCTTGGGGTGTTGGGACATCTGAAGGTAGAAGGGTAGTGGTTGGATCTCCTGACAGCAGTCTGGTGGTTGGATCAGATGAAGTGGCTGGATTTCCTCACAAATCCCATTACAAATGTGTCTCGTGCTCCTGACAGGAGGATTCCCAGGAAATGTGATATGCATATGCTGACTGGAGGAGAGAAAGTCCAGCTTCACCATTCAGACAGCAAACTTCAAAGATAAAGAGCAGATGAGAGTGTATTGGTGAATCATAATGAGCTGCTTGGAGTACTTTCTGTAGTTTCTTCAAGCATTCTTAAAATTCACAGGGAACAGACGTGCACATGGTAGAATTTTAGCTTGTGTAACTCAATCTGTTAATTTGATTTCATTTTCTTAGACTGTTTTATGCCAGCAGGATTTGGTCCTCAGATTTTATTTAGATTTTATTTAGTACATAATGTGGCTGAAGTTAGTGAATACTAGTTGCTAGGACCTCCAGGGTGGAAGCATCACTGTGATTCAGTCACAGAATTTCGATTAGAAGGAAAATGAAACTACTCCAGACATAAAACCTTGTATATTTTTGCTGGACTCTATAAAAAGTGACAGTCTTTTCTGTATTACTGAGACATAAACAATGCTGGTTAAATACAAACCATGCTGCTGTATCAAATGTATTCACGCAGTTAATATAACACCTTTCTTTTTATGGAGCACATCTTTGATTTGCACACCTCCCTGAAATAACACACACAATTTGACTCAGAATTTGCCTCCACATTGCTTGTCCTCATGGCAGGTAGGTGTTCATTAAGAAGGAAAATTATGGGTTATTCACTGTGGGATGGTATTATACTAGATAGTTTAGAGGCTCATCATAGTAACATTGGGGCCACTTGCTTTTAGGATCCAGATTTCTGGTTGAAATAAATCAGATCTTGGTAAAAGACATATAAATCACTTTTTATCTTTCCAGAAGAGAAGAAACTCCACAGAAATCAGTTGCAACTTTTGCTGGATTACAAATGCAGAGCAGTGCATTCTTGAAATGTGAACTAGTGATCAGACTTAATATCTCAATGTTAGCTAATATTAATCCTAATCTAGTATTATCTTAATATCTGAATATTAAACTAATATCCCATTCTCTGCTGTTACCATTTTTGTGCCTTAGTGAGTGAGTGACTAGGCTAGTTAACCAGTTAACCTCAGCTGTTGGCCTAGTGAAGTGATTAGTTTCTTATGAAGGACAAGTGATTTTCAGGTTTCTCTTGAAATCTAATACATTATCCTTTATTAACAATATAAAATGGATTTTCTGGATTTGTATGTTTAGCTGCCCTGTTAGGGATTTCTGTTTGTTTATTTTCCATTAATTATAGTGTTGCAATGCTGTTAATTTCCTCTAACATAATATGTACCAGAAACTTGCCAGCAGTCATTATCTGTAAGGCTGCTTGAGGAAGAATCCTGCTCTTTGATGGCTTCAGTGGGATCCTGCCCTCTGATAAAACAGGAGGGTTGGGATTTATTTCCACATAAAATGTGTTTCTTCACAGGACTAGAGAGTCACTGTGCTGTTTCAGTCCTGCAGGTGAGTGCACACCAGGAATGCTGTGGGAATCTGTGTGACTGCAGGTCCCTGAGTGCTGGAAAGCTTTTGAGCTTTGGTGCTTTGCTGGACAAAAGGGATTCACCTTTGGGAGGTCTCACTGCTTCATGTTATTGATGCCACCATTTGGCAAGTGAGAGATCTAGTTGTCTTGGTCTACTACCTGAAGGTGGTAAATATTTCCACTGTGATTCTAAGTGATGATCTGATGAGTCTGGAAAATTGCAACTATGAAATAAAGCCTGGAAAAATCACATCTGTGGGTGTGCCAGAGGGTGTGTGAGACTGCTTCAGTTTCTCCAGCTGGGGTGGATTTATACGATGGCTTTCTGCTGGCCCATCTCTTGGTACATCTGCTAGCAGAGTTACACACGTGCACTGTGGTACCCACTAGGCAATGTTCTCTGTCCAAAAGTTCAGGAGGAAACCAGCACGAGAATAAGGAGGATGGAATGGTGAAAGGCTGGGTTGCTTGTCCTGTCAGACACACTTGGAGCTCATCATGGTTCAGCAGTCAGGGGATGATGTGGAGAACTGTCTTGGGAAGGTGAAAGGGGAAGGAAAGAAAGGGGAAGCAAAATATGGGAAAACTTTTTTTTCTTTTTTTAAATTGGTTTCATTTTCATAATGCTGGCAAGCTAGAGAAAAGGTATTCATCCATGGCCAAAGGTCTGCAACATGATAGCAGATCTAAAATAATTGACACAAAGAAGCAAAAGCCTTGGAAAGCAGAATTTTGGCAATTTTGTATGAGGATATTTTTGCTCTCCCTGTAGATGGTTAGTGATCTAGTCCACAACTGCAACAGGAAATCAGCTCAGCTCTTTCACTGATATTTAGCCTTCTGGCACTGGTTTAATCCCACACCCAAAGCAACTGAAACACAGATACAGATTACTTAGGATTTTAGTTAATTTATGTGTACTTATTCTGTATGTATGTATAGGTTACAGGCAATGTAATGGAAGTAAGGTTGGTTTTAGTATGCAGATGGGTGAACTGCCTCCCCTGCATGACTTCAATTGCAGTGTTTTTATTAGTGTGCATATATAAACTGTTGCTCTTTTCAAAGTGATATTGTGAGTACAAATTGTGAATGTGTTTATCACAAACTACAGGTTGAAAAAATGCATCTTTTGTCAGATAAAATAAAGAAGAGTTCCCCTCTCCAGGTATTGGTGCTGAGAATGGTTTCGAGTAAAGAAGGGAATTAATCAATACCTTTTCTAGTTGCAGGACCACAACTTTCATGGTAGGTATGTCCCTAGGAAGTGTGGTTTTTAGGCAGGCATGTGCAATAATTTATGTCTGAGCCATTTGTTAATATTGGCAAAGTGTCACGGCTGCTCAAGTGCTGATGGCAGGCTGGGGACAAGAAGGCAGCAGCAGGTGGCTGCTTCATCCCTGTACTGAGGGCTGGCATTTTACACAGCAAGAGGTCAGAAAAGTACATTATTTACCCCATAACTAGTACAGGAATGAAACTGTGCTTCTCTGAGCTGTTTCGAGGAGTTTTACTGAGTTTGACTTTCATGATTTTCAGCTAAATATCTTGAAAAAAAATGTTTATAGAGAATCCTGGCTCCCAAGCAATTACTCTGCCATATGCAGTGGCACATCTTACTCATTCTATGAACGTTTTATGCTCCCAAGGGGATTTAAGAGTAAATATGACCACAAGTGAAAACTTAAAATATCAAATTAATTTTGTGTTCCACAGAGTGATGGATAGTGTCAGTTCAGGGCTTGATCCTGCATATGTTGAAGTTCAGAAGATTGCTTGGTGTTATTTTGGTTTATGATTGGCACATAAAGGTCTTGATTTTTTTCTGGTTATATAAAACCCCATGTTATTAAATAAACATAGGCATAGCATATTAACAAAAAACAATGGCAAATGAGGAATACTTCAAGTTCCCTCACAAGGAATATAATACAAAATTTTTAGCAGCATTTTTTATTTTCATGGAGAAAAAATACATTTGCAATCCTATAATTATATTCTTAAACAGAATTTGAGTCAGATTACTTTTGGGTCATTATATTATCTGTGTTAGAAAGTGGCAATTGGAGATTACTGAGTTTCTATCAGGTTTGGCTTAACAGCAAACAAGGTTAACATAAGTGGTTGTATAGCTCAGTTAATTTTAAATGATCTTTCGGGCTGAGATATTAAGACTGAATTGCCTTTAAAGGAAGCTAAATGGGGCTTGTGTTTTGAATGTGATCTGATGTATAATTAGATTTCTCCTACAGAAAGGTTAGAAGCTGTAATCCAATGTTCAGAATCAACAGCAGTACTGTGTCTTTTTAAATTTAGAAAAGTATAAAACTTAATACAAGTTGATTTCAAAGATTTATGTGCATGGAATTGGAAGGTACTGGATTTAAAACATGGAAAATATGGGATTGCACAGAATATTGTAAGTGATACGAGTTTTTACTCTGGATGGTTGGGATATTAGAGTGTGTGTTTGGGCAGTTGGTGTCATTATAATTAAAAATAAATACATAGGGAAAATTATTGGGGTGAAGGGCTGTTGTAAGAGCACACCAAACACTATCCATTATAGCACTTTTAAAGACTGCTGTACCTCTGCTAATATTTTGTCATTTTTGAAAACTGAACAAGCTTACCACATTGCAGAGGCTGGTTAATTAATTTATTGAGAGCTTTTGTGGCCAATAACTGACATTTCTCTCTATCCTTAATAAAGAGATTTTTGCAACTGCTTTTTTTTTTCTTTTTGTTCTCTCAAAAGAAGGAAGGCTTAAAATGTTGACAGTTTTAGCTCAAAATTTAGGCCAGCTTCTTTTTGTTGATTGTTGAAGTAGGGTTGCTGTGTTCTCTCATGGAGGGAGAACAATGTCTTTTTCACATGTACACGTCCCATGCTAAGTCAGCTTGAATTAAAGTTGCTGAATGTTCTATGGCAGAAAGAGCTTTGAACCTAGATTTGATTTTAGCTGTCCTTACTGCAGCCTGAGGACGGGAGTAGGACACGTAGTGTTTTCACAGAACACGACAAATCTTGTGAGCATTTGGCCACCTTCCTTTCCCTCGGTATTTATGCACTATTATGGTAAAAGATGCATTTGGCAAGCATGGAAAAGGGAAAGTCAGAAGGAAGGGAAGGTTCCAATGAGTGCTGTACGAAGGAATTCTTTCCTTGTTTCCATATGTCTCCCTGGTTGCTCCTGGAAAGCTCCGGTGTGCTTTGCCCTTAGCGCTGGCTGCGCGCTGGGTCAGTGCAGAGCGTACAGCCACGGCGAGTGACTGGACAGAGGAGGGCAGAGAGCAGAAGGTCAGGAAAGGAAAAGGCACCAGGAGGCAAAGATGACCATGTCCCCTTCCTCCAAGAGCACCTGTGCAGACGGGACTGCACGATGCAGCAGCAGCAGTAGTTGGGAAGCTCCTCTGTTAATCCTGAAGGGAAGTAAGAGGCAAATTGAGGGGGCTGTTTGTTTCTTGTTTATGAACTGGTTGCAGAAGGTAAAGGGACACTCCCTGAAGTCAGGGGAGATTAATGTGCATGTAGGCACTTAACATGATCCAGTTCCTAAGCCACAGTATCTGAATACCGCTGATGTCTTGTAAAGTACATTTTCAGTAAAGCTAGAGAAGATGTGATCTAGTATTCTCCCTGTTACTGGAGAGGGAAGGAATGTGTGTGGGGAAATTAATGTTTAAACTAAAAATGTATGTTACATTTCTATACATTCATTTTATGTTAATATTAACTAGACTAAAAATTTATCACATTAATATTATGAGAACAGCATCAGTAATTTTTGCCTGGGTCCAGTGGTAACATATCTGTACTTCACTTGACACATCTTGGCTCTGAAAATTTTAATGAGATTTCTTCCTTTTCCAGTCGGTGAAATTTTCTGTGCACCTAAATGTCTAGCTGGTACTTGACTTTTGAAAAAAAATAATAATGCATCAACCTTAATGAAGGAGAAAATTCTGGCAGAACTTAGGTTTTAGACTCCTGTGTTAAGCTCAGGATAATCTAAAAGTGGCAGGCCACTGATACTGTTATTTATTATTCAAAATATTTAGTTTGAGCAGTCAGTCTTAAATGAACTGTTTTGAGTTTACAAGGTGAGGTGCAGTTCCAGGCTGGGGCCTTTCAGCACAGGTCCCTCTGCCGGGGGCTGTGCTTGAACTCAGAAGCTGGAGTTGCAGGAGGGATTCACTTGTGCAGGTGCATTTAACAGGGAGTGTCTTCCAGCAGCTTGCTGGGTGAGATCATATGGAGGGGTGGCATGTGATTGTTCCTGACCATATAGGCATCATTTTATGTTATTTAAAAAAAAAAAAAAGGAAAAAAAAAAATCCCTCTTTATCAATGCACAAAAGAGAAAGTAGTTAGATTATGTAGTGTTTACATGAGAATAAGTGAATGGTTTTGTAAAATCTACCAGAATATTTTTTTTGTTGTCATAGGCTGTACTTTATTTCTACACAAAAGCAGTAAAAAAATGAGAGTAAATATTAATGGGCATTACAACATGTAAATGGATTGTCCATGTAATGCTACATGACACATGTCCTGGAAATGAAAGGACAGGGGTATATTTTCTAGTGTTATGTCCTTAATTCTGTCATTTATAATGATAGGAAAGGTAATGAAAACTACTTGTGGAAGACAGCTCACAAAAATGATAAGTGAGAGCAAATAGCTGACACATTGGAAAGAAGAATTCCTGGTAGTTAGAGATGACAGAGGAGGTCTTATGTGCACTATCTATTGTGGTTCTATGCCTGCCTCCTGGATAACTTTAGCAATTCAATTAACCGATATGAGCCTGTGTTTCATCATCTATAAAAGGTAGATTATGCTTACCTACCTCACAGCATCTTTATAATTGATTTTTGTAAAGTGCTTTGGGATTCTCAGATGGAAGGCGCTATACTAGTGTCAAGTATTATTATTATTGCTACTAGTAGTAGTAACAGTACTTGGCATTTATACTGCTCTTGCTTTAAGTAATGCATTCCTGCAGTGCCTCTGTGAAGTAGGTACATGTGTGCTTAGAGATGAAGAAATTCAGCAATCATCATCTAGCTTTCCCATTTTCAGAGTGTTCCTAAGATTTTGGGAAAAAAAAAAGGTGAAAAACTCCTAAAGTACAAACATCTGTGTGATGCTTAGAGCACTTGTGGGAAGCTGTAGGTTAGGTTTGGGATTTGGTCAGTCAGAAGGACACAAAACACACTGCTCACAATTTCTGGCGAGTTTTATTAACCATTGAAGGCCATAAAAGCTTTCCTTCTCTTCCCGTGTTTCTAAATGCCAGAGCGTAATCATGTTCCAAGGGCAGGCTGGATGGAACTCTGAGCAACCTGGTCAACTGAAAGGTGACCCTGTCCATGGCAGAGGCATGGGAACTAGATGATCTTTAATGTTCCTTCTTATCCAGGCCATTCTCATTCTATGGGTCTGTGTGTTTATCGTGCTCCCACCAAGCCTCTCTTTCCAGGCACTTTCAAGTAATGGTGCCTGATTTGGCAAACATGGGGAGCTCAGCCAAAGGGTCAGTGCTGGCTAACAGGGAGTCCTGGGCATGTTCAGAGCTCTTGGCAATGCTCTTAGACAATCTTGAAGTTCAAACACATTTTTTGTATCTCTAGCCTTAAGATTGATCAGGAGATTTTGGACTGTCTTCTGGTTGAAAGGCTTAAAATCCACTAAATTCTATTTTAGATATTTAATACTTTGTGTAGGGGTTGGGATTTTTGTTTTGTTTTAACTTCACAGAATCTGTCTTTTAGTAATCATCTGAGATTTTCAATTTTTTTTTTTTCCTAAATGTACACATTTCTTTAATCTGTGATGACTTGGAAAACTGGATCAAACTCCACAGTAAAAAAATACTTGCCCTTGGTTGCACTGCTGCCTTTGGTGGGGCTCAACAGCTACAGATGTCATTGCATCTGGACGTGCTGTCTTCAAAAGCAGCTAATTTCTGAGATGGCAAATGGTCTTTGATTCACAGCAGCAATGGGCTTTGAGGCTCAGGCATTCTTCCCATGTTCAGCAGGTGTCCAAATGTCACTTAGTGGAATTGAGATGTATCTGTTGCTGCACACATAGGCAGAGATGATATGAATGCATGGTGTGGACTCAGGCAGCAAGCCACAATTTTAATGCATTTCAGATATAGCCATAATCAAACATAAACTCTGTTCAGCGTACATGAATATAGCATGATTATACTGACACATCATACAGGCTGCTGAGGTATTATGGTCTGTGCAGAGACTCTTTTAAGCAAAGAATTAGGATATGTGATCTGCTCTTCAAAAGCCTTTTCCTAAGGCTTCACAGGAGGAGAGCTGCAGTGTGATCATGGGCTACAGCTTATGGCTTTATCCCATAGTTTGCCTCTGAGGACTGCACTGAACGTTCCCTGCCATGGATATCCTCCAGTGAGTTTCTACTTGAAACAGAATAAGGTATAAAGAGTTTTCAATGCAAATAGTTTTCAGAGTTTGTTTGGTTTTTATTTTTTTTTTGCAATCAAAAACTGAAATCAGATTTATCAAGAGAAGTTGTTGGCACTGCACTGTGATCCAGGAGACCAGTCGCAGCTCAGGATCATGTATTTGGGATACACGTGGTTTGGGGAGTGGGGAAAACTTGGATTTGAAAACAAAAGTTCAATAGTTATTAGGTATCACATTTGTAAATGAGAGCTAAATGTGACTCAGTGGTTTGTGATGAAAAGCGGATACCCAGAAACATCTCAATTTTAAGTGTTGCATTCCCAGGCCGCTTCTGGTTAGAGCTTTGGAAATTTGGAAGTAAATGTTTCTTCTTTGTGTCATAAACATTAAAGGTTATCAACAGCAGCAGGCTGCTGAAGTCAGCTTATATGGCAAAAATGCTTTTCATGGAAACAGTAACGAGTAAAAACAGACTGAATTTGAAATTCAGTGCAGGCACATGCTTCAGGCTTGCCTGAGAGGTGAGCTGTTTAGAGACCTCTGTGTTGCTCATGATGGTGAAAAACTGGAAAATGACTAATCACAGAGCTGGTTAAATGTGCAATAGGCAGGCTAGGGTTCTGTGTGTCTCTGAGCCAACCTGTTGCTTTCTGCAGACTGGCAGACACAGGGTCCTGCTACCTCATGCAGCAGAAGGAAGGATACAAGAATTAATGAAGTATTATGCACAGAAGTCATAATATAGACATAAACAGCAAGACTGCCTTGTGCCCCATATGGGCTCTGCATCTTCCTGCTTCCTTACTTATGCTCACCAGTGGAACAGCTCCATCCACTTCCACTGCCACAGGATTTGACTCTGCTTTAGAAAAGGGTATTTCTGCAGCAAGTGGTTGTCATACACTTTCTATGCCTAGTTTTTGGGATACTATCTCAGTATCTTACTGGAGTTTTTGAAAATAAGATTCAGCCTTGAAAACATTACTTGAATCAATAGTTTTACTCGCACAAATATAAGTTAAATTATTACTTAGAAGCACATAGTCAATGCACAAAATCATTAGTTTTGATATAACCCTCATTTCTACTTACAGCATTTTCCATAATTTCTTTTTAAGGACAAATTATCTCCTACTTTTAAATCAGATATATGCAAAAATGTTTTAAAACAAAGTCTGAACCATTTCTTTTCCACATAGCTTAAAATTACCCAAGTTATAAAATTGCATGCAAGTGTTATAACTTAAATGCAATTTCACTTCCAAGCTTTTACATTAAGAGATTTAAAAATCTCCCATGTATATGGACATACAATGTGAAAGTGTGTCAATAAACTGCAGAAAATTGTATTTGATATTTTCTTGATGCCACAAAAGATGTTTTAAAACTTGTTTAATTATCTTAAACCTTCTTTCAGGTTTAAACTTTTGAGGACAATTTGGTGCATTAGATCCCATTTAATGAAGTCAGGTGAAATGGAGCTGCACCAGGAGACATTTCTATGGCTATATTCTATGGTGGGTTTTATATTTTTATTTTTTAATATGATTTCTCCTCCATATTATCTAAGGAAATTAAATTAAGACACATATTTCTGAATAATTACTTTTTAGATGTACGCCATGAAGGAAATCTCATGCAGGCCATACTTTAATATATGAGTGTCAGTAGTCATCTGAATGTTGAATTTTATATTTTTTGTTTCAACTTGCATACAGTTTTAGGGCAGCTTTTTATTTGCTATATCATAAAAATAATTTGGCTTTTGTTTGTAATACAATTCCTCACTTCATAGTTTTTCTATAGCCTAGCCAGCAGTGTATCTGCCTTAATATTGATGAAGCCTGAGTGATTCAGATGTGGTTGTGATGTTTATTTTTTCCCTTTCCAGCAAGAAAGGGAAAAAGAGGGACTCACTCATCACTCAAAAGCATAATTGCTGAGTATACAGAATGTTTAATGTTATGAATGTGGAAAGTTCTTTGTGCCAAATGCTATAGACATTTAAACATGTAATATTTGGTAATCATTGGGTTCTTATGAACTTATGTCTAGATAGAAAACACATGTCCAGAATCTCATCTCGCATCTTCCAGTTTTATAACCTTGTAGCTCTGTGGATGTCACAGCTGTTTCTCAATAACATTATGACTATCTCTTAAGTTTGGAGAGTGTGGCTTGCACTATACTGATATAACTTAGATCACAGTATTATTACCTGTCCTATAATCTGGCATACTGACGCCTGTGTAGCATGTGAACGAATATGGGATGCTGCTGCTGTGCCATTGTAGTGAGCATTGTTTCATTTTCATGCAGCTAATCCATACATGCAAAACATTCTGACTGTGCTAGTTTGGCTGGGATAGAATTTGTTCTCTTCACAATGGCTTGTATGGGGAGGCATTTTGGGTTTGTGCTGAGAACAGTTGATCACTTGGAGCTGTTTTAGTTATTGCTGAGTGGGGCTTGCACAGAGCCAAGGCCTTTCCTGTCTCTCACCCCACCCCGCGACTGAGTGGGCTGAGGGTTCATGGGAGGCTGGGAGGGGACACAGCCAGGACAGCTGACCCCAACTGACCAAAGGGATATCCCAGACCATAGGGCATCATGGTCAGCATATAAACCTGGGGGAGGAAGGAGGAAGGGGACAACATGCGGAGTTATGGCATTTGTTTTCCCAAGTCACTTACGTGTGATGGAGCCTTGTTTTCCTGGAGATGGCTGAGCACCTGCCTGCCCATGGGAAGAGTGAATTAATTCCTCGTTTTGCTTTGCTTGTGTCTTTTGCTTTTCCTATTAAACTGAGTTTATTTCAACCCACGAGTTTTCTTGCTTTTACCCTTACAAGTCTCTCCCAGACCCTGACACAGGCTGCGTGGGGCTGAGCTGCTGGCTGGGGTTAAACCATTACACTGTGAATACATTTCCTCCAAATGTGTGAATCTCCTGGACACAGTCTGCAACTCTTAGCAGGTACCAAGCAGGAGAAGAGCAGTAAGGAGATACCCTAAGGGATTTAGATTGCTCTGGAGTTGGGAAAGCAGCCTGCTTCTGCCTGAGGACATAAGCTGGGAAGTGTACAATGTCCTTTCATTGATTCTTTTTAAGGCATGATATAGCAGAAGAATATCTAACCTTTTAAGACAGAGTAACATACCAGGAATATTTTCAAGTGATTCAGACAGAGAATTTTGCAGGGTAAAGGTAAGAGCTGCTCCTCACACCGTTCACTGTCAGGAATTTACGACAGATACAACATAACCTGTTGGTGTTTTCCAGATGCAAACTTCCACTATTTACAAAAAAACCCCTTGAAGCTATAAAGTCATGCTCATAATTTAAAACTGCTGTGTGTGTTAAATATTTTTTTTAATTAAAAGAAGCAGTTTCAGTTAAGTTTGTCATCATCTGCTAGATCCTGGTAGCTTACATAAAATGGTATGGTAATTGCAGGTTGATTCTTGTGGACAAATGCTTAGATCACTGTGCAGGACCAATTGGTCCCCTGACTGGAATACTGTTGGGAAGAAAATAAATGGGAATGAGGAGTAAAATAATCTCTCATCTCTTAGGTGGTTCCTAATATTCACAGATTTATTGCTATATTTTCTGTAATGGGGTAGACAAATTTCCAGGCTGTTCTCTTCAATCATTTACATCTGCTTTAAATGTTTACATAGAGGAAATAAAAATGTTGAAGTTATAAGAATCCATGTCTAATACAAAAGAAATGTAATACTAAAATGCACATAGATCTTTTTTCTTTTTTTCTTTTCAACCAACTCAAGGGATGCTTATCTGACTTATTGCATATTGACTGATATGAAAAGCTGCTCCAATTTAAGGTCAGTCTGATTTTTTTTTTTTTAATGCTATGACTCATCTCTAGTTGTACAACATCTGTCTCCAGTTACATTCTTGGGTTACTAACCAATGCTTTAGAAGAACCTACTCTAAGACAGGCTTAAGGTCATTAGCAATCACACTGTTAAGTGAACTCCTGTCCTTCCTCTCTGCCAGGTTTAGTCTAAGCCAAACACCCAACCTGCCCCTTCCTAGTCTCCAACTCCTTTATGTTCACTGTGGGTCACTACACTCCATCCAACCCCATTCCTCCAGGCAGGGAATAGATGGTGCCCCACAAAGGTTGTGTTCCACCCTGGCTTGCTGAGGGAATTAATTGTTTATTGTGAGTAGGATAGTGCCTGCAGAAAGAGGAATACCAATGCAGACTCTACTGAGTGGAGTGGGAGGTGCTGTTTGCTTTAAACCCAGAGGGTAGGGGTTTTAAGGATGTGCAATCTCATAAGACAGAGCCATTAATTTTTCTAGGAGTCGTTTTAAAAAATGCATTTTACAATGGAAAAAATAATTAGTCTTGTTTTGTAGCACTGAAGAAAAAAAAAAGATCTTCTTTCTGTGTCTTTATGTATTTTTTTGGTCTCATAAATCCCATGATCATTATAAAATCAAATATTTTTCCAGTTAGGTATGTTGTGATTTTTTTTTTTTTTTTTGGTGCATTTCTTCCAAGTGATTCTATTATGTACTTGTAGGCAGAGTTAAGTTTTTTGTTATTTGCCATCAAACCAAAAAATTGAAGTGGGATGAAATCAGAATAACATGAGTTTAAAGTTTATGTATTAAAATAAATAGGAAACATTTTTTGTCTATTAGGCTGATGGCAGAAGTAAAATTAAATTCAGCCACAGAGTGCAGAAGAGCAAGATTAAATCTGTGATGCACTGTGGTTTGTGAGTGGAAAAGAATGATTCCTGCATATGTTTTACAACATCTGAGTGGAAACACTGATTCTGCAGCTTGGGATAGGAAACACAATCAGTGTAGCTGAAGCCAGGCATCTATTTATCTTAAATTAATCATTCTCCAAGTAGGCAGTTGATATCCTAGTACTGTGTGCCATCCTTTTTACATTCATGCAGCACACATTAAACCAAAGAGCTATTATTGTAGGAGCTGAAATATATTGCAACACACAGATTGTAAATGTTTAAAAATACACTAACACTTCTGTAAGTTCAGTTGGCAATTAAACTGTATTAATATTTTTTCTTTTAATACTTACAATTATTAGAAACTTGGAAACAGCTATATTTACAAAATTCTAACAGTTCTCACAAGAATAAAAATTAGTTTTATGATCTTTAAATACAGAAGAAAAGCTATGGGTACATTTCAAGCTTCAAGAATATTTTTTCGTTTGTGCTTTTTAGGTCAATGAAATTTAGTTCTGACTTTCTCCAACATGTCAACAAACAAAAATCTGATAGTTACTTCTAGTGTCTGAATTTACAAAGAAGGAATTGAATGACAGGAGGACAGTTTTTTTTTTCTGTTTCAGTTTGGATATACATATAGATTAACTCAAGAACAAAATAATTCAGTCAATAGCAATGCTAAAGAAAGATCTGCCTTTGAGGCACAGTTTCTCCAAAGCATTTAAATTTTAATTTCATTCTAGGAGAGAGCCTGAGGTTTTGTTGGATTTGACCTCAAGTGTCATAAGAGCAAATGAAATAAAATGATAATTTACTGTGTCCTACTGCAGACCTAGCAATTAGAAGAAACTAAAGGGAAGAGGAGACTCATCATTAAGCAAAAAGCAGGAAATTAAGCAGACAATATTTTCTCTTAAAGCATTTTTTTTTTCTCCTAAGTATTGATGATATCTGACAGTAATTGCTAGCTAACAAAAGTATTGTAACTGGAATCTTATTTTTGTTGATTCTTAAATCATCACACCTTTTTTTTATCTTCCTTGTCAAAGTTTTCTTTGCTTCTGGTTTTCAATCAAAGATATTTAAAAAAAAAAAAAAGAAGATAGTAGGATTTGGAAATCCTAAATGGCAATTTTTTATCATTGTTTTACCTTTTAATCATTTCAGCAGCATTTTATCTGTGCCATGCAGTATGTACGCAGAAAAATTCTCATTTTACAGGGAAGTTTGGATTTGAGCTGGATAAGCTCTCATAGACATTCAATCTTTTCCTATCCTGACCACTCTTCAGACATGTCACACTGCAACAGTTTTGAAGGACTTGTCACACCCAGATTTTTAACCTTCCAGGGGAGATTTTGACGGGACATGTGGAAACATCTCTTTACTGAGAGGGCTGTCAACACTTGGACAGTCTTCCTAGAAAGCTGGTCGATGCTCCCAGCCTGCCCGTGTTTAAGGGGCTCAAAAGAGAGCAATAATGAGAAGCCTTTCACCAGACTTGAGACTTTTGAAAAGAGAGACTTAAATGGAAATGCTGACAGGTTTAACTATAGCAGTGTTGAATGGACCTACGGAGACAGAAAGGGTGTCGGAACCCTGCAAAGCATTATTGCCCACAGTGATGCAAAGAAAAAAACTTCTAATTTCCAGCTTAAGGAAGCTCCTTATCCATTGGTAGAATGAAAATCACTTAGCTTTTCATGTGCTTAGAAAAAAAACTTTGTTTTTGTGATTAAAATGTAGATTGAATGTGTTTTGCCTATCAGTGATAGTTCGAAAGCAAAGGCAGATGTGTAGACATACTTTTTAGTAGCAAGAATACCCTTGGCTGTGTGTCTATCTGCACTGTATATAATGAAAGATTTATAAGTGCATGTTGTTTGGTGCATACAGGTCACAATGCACATAGCAGACTGCAGTATGTCAAAGCAAGACAAAGTTATGCCAAACTAGGGAGCTTACATAGCTCAGGTTAGAGCAACTGCATGGCCACAGTCATCTTACATTTCCAGGGCAACTGCTTATAAAGTTTAGAATTCTTATACTAATTGAAGACTTTTTCCTTATGTCTGAACTATAAGTGAAGGCCTGTTCTATGAACAGATGGAAATGAAAAGAAAGTTTAGAGAAATTTATTTCCTCAAGTTTTCATTTCAGCTGTAACATTCATTTATAATTTTACACTCCAAGGGAAAGCAAGACAAGGTTTATTTTGAAAACACCGTATTTACATTTTGTCCTCTACTATGTACCTTTCAGACAAGCACAAGGTAAGGCTTTATACATCCACAGCCCAATTTTCAGAATCAGTGAGTACCGTAGATTTCTATGGCAACATCTGGAGCTGTACGTCTTAAAATCTCTGAAAAATCAAGCCTTCAGACATTATTGCTTCATTTCCCCAGGCAAATCGTCTCAGAGTACCTCACAAAATGAATCAGAAGAGCAGAGTGCTGCAGTTCAATTTGTACTAACATTTATGTCTTTTGAATGTCAGGATGGCTTTTTAAATGTTTCCTCATAAAACTAAGTCCTCTGTCAACAGTATTCCTCACTCTGATTAGAGGAAGTACTTTACAGCTTAATAAAATCCTAAACCAAGCAGAGCTGCCAAAGTTTGAGCAGAAAATATGTGAAACCGGCTTTGGTTTTCTCTGAGCTACAGAAAAGTCGTAGTGTGGCTAAATGAGTCTATTGGGTTTGTGAGGCAAGGTTTTGGTAGCCAGGGGGCCACTGGGATGGCTTCAGTGAGAAGCTGCCAGAAACTTCTCCCATGTCCAACAGAGCCAATGCCAGCCAGCTCCAGACCAGACCTACTGCTGGGCAGGGCTGAGCCCATCAGGGGTGGTGGAGGTACCTCTGGGATAACCCGTGCAAGAAGGGGGAAAATACTGTTTCACAAGAGCAACTGCAGCCAGATGAGAGAGGAGTGAGAATATGTGGGAAAAACCCAACTGCTCAGACACCAAGGTTCAGAAGGAGGGACAGGACATGCTCCAGGCTCCAGAGCAGGGATTCTCCTGCAGTCTGTGGTGCCGACCACGGGGAGTCAGGCCCATGGAGGTCCATGGTGGAGCAGAGATCCACCTGTGGCCTGTGGTGGGCCCCATGCCAGAGCAGGTGGAAATCCACAGGAGTTTGTCACCCCACAGAAAGCCCATGCTGGAGCAGGCTCCTGGCAGGACCTGGTGGACACATGGATTGAGGAGCCCACTCTGGAGCAGGTTTGCTGGCAGGACCTGTGTCCCCTTGGAAGGAACCCGTGCTGGAGCAGTAAATGAAGAACTCAGAGAAGTTAATGGAGGACTGCCTCCAATGAGAGGGACCCCACTCTGGAGGAGGGGAGGAGTGAGAGGGGTCCTACCCTTGAGGAGGAAGGAGCAGCTAAGAAGCTTGTGATGAAATGACCACAACTCCCATTTCCTGTCCTCTAGTGCCACTGGAGGGAGGAGGTAGAGAATATCGGGAGTGAAATTGAGCCTGTGAACAAGGGAGAAGTGGGGAAAGTTGTTTTTCAGTTTCTTTTCTCATAACCCTACTCTGATCTCATTGTTAATAAATTCAATTAATTTCCCCAAGTCATGTCTGTTTTGCCTGTGACAGAAATTGGTGATGATTGGACCTTGTCAATCAAGGTGCAATCAAGGATAAGGATCTTGACTCAGGAGCCTTTCATTATATTTTTTCGCCTGTCGAGTTGAGGAGAGAGTGCTGGAGTGGGTTTGGTGGGCACCAGCTGTCCAGCCACACTCAACCCACTACATCATGTAGGTAAACAATGTTCTTTCACCTTCATGTGCAAAACAGCATTTCATGATAGGCATGTATGTTTTCTTCTCTCAACAGCTGTGGACAAGAAAGGGTAGGTGAAACTTCCCTCAATAAGTCCTTGCGAGGCATTAGTGTTCAGAGCCCCTTTTGAGAATATTTCCAGTGCTAGTGTGAGCATCAGTAACACTGACAGTGTTTCTGGTACTGCTTCTATACTGAATTTCAAGGTATCCAAGGCATTAGACCTAAATGGTCTACAAGGAATCAGGGACAGTTTAGTGCTGTATAAATAATAATTTTGATGGTAACAGTCACTTTGTTCTATTAAGTGTCTCTGTTTATTCCTTTCCCTATGTGATATAGTTGCTTGAGCCCATAACAAAACTCTTGTGGTCTGCCACCTTCAGTTTATAATATACTTGTTGTCAGGCTTGAATCCAGAAATATATGAATATGTTTTTGTATGTGATACCTGTATTGTCATATATATAAATATAGACCATGTATTTGCTAAGGGTAGAGAGGGCAGAGCTCTAGAGAAGTAGAGTGGAGATGAATATGCAGCTCTTGTTTACATGACTGAGCATAATGCACCCGAAGATATGAGGCTGTGATGCCCTGCTTGTGGTACAGAATATGTAATGAATATAATTCAAATGTTGTGTGAAAGAAAAACTGTACAACAGCACAATAGTACAACTCCTGTCCAGCAGTAAGGAGCAGCTGTATTGCAACTGAATAAAACAGACAGAATTATTCACTGGTACATCAGTGCCAGTGCAAGGGCAAAATTAGCAGGCTTAAGAAAAGAGGGAGAAAGCTCACACCTTTTGTGAGCTTCTCTGGCAAGGTAAATACCAGACTATGATTTTGCTTTGTCAAAAAGGACAAAGATTCAGTCTAAATTATCAAAAATATCATGAAAGATTACATCAATTTAGGATAATTAAAGAAACTTGGTAGAGGTACTATTAATCAGTTTATTATACTGGAAAAAACCAGATAATGTTTCTGGCTAGGGTCTTGGGGGGAGATCTGTCTGGAATGTCTTCTGCTAACAAACCTAAGACATAAAGTAGGCTTAGCCAATGAGACAACTAGAGAAACCAAAATATCTATCATCTGGCCAATCAAGTGACCTCACCATGGAATTACTTCTTGTGTTAGTTCTCCAACAAATAGTAAGTGCTCCTTTCTTGTGACCTGTGGTTACATAGGTACGTGTATGGTGCTGAGTTCTTTAGGAGTCTCCGGGACCCTAGATACACGTAAAAGAACATTTATTTGTTCATGCAGTCTAAGATGGCAGGTTAAAAAAAGGTGGATGCAGCTGTTTTTCCAGATGCAGACTGTGTTCTGTTATCAGTAATGAATTGTGGACTCTGTTTAGATTGCCTATGTATGGTAACACTGAATAATAAAGAAAAAAGAATGAAGATTTATCCTACATTTTGAAAGTATGCTTTTAAAATATAATTGCTTGTACTACTGGAGAGCCCCATTTGAGGCAAAAGTATTATCTTAGGGGATTGAGACATAAAATTGAGATGCTCTCCTGTCAAGTCTCATGAGATATAGTGGTTATTGATAATGCTCAATGTGATGCCTTCAGGATCAATGGCTGCACAGGGAGATTTGGTCCCATAAAGTGGGCCTATGTCTGGATGCACCAATGATATTCCTCTGCCCAGATGGTCAAAAGCATTCCCTGATTTTTTTTTTTTTTCTTCCCTAAGTTCTGTTTATGGAATTGAAATGTATTCTACAAAATGGCAGGATGGGGAAGCTGGAAAAAAATACAGAATTTGAAGAGGGATTTAGAAAGATTGTCAGGATATGCAGGAGGATTTTAGGAAAAGCAACACTTAACAGTGACTGAGGCTTCTCAAGGTACCAAGCAGAGCTTCTACCACTATATTAGTAATACTAATGAGGGCTTAATGAGGAAAGTGTGGGTCTATTGCTAAAAGGGTGGGAAAATTAGTGACAGCAGACAGAGATACAGCTGAGGTGCTCACTCCTGTCTCTACCTCAGTCTTCACTGACTTGGTGCTAGTGACATGTAACTAATCTGACTTTGATGACTGAAAGTTCAGGATGCAGCTGATACGCAAGTGTTTTCTAATGTGAGGAAGCCCTTGCTTTCAGAAGATGGTAGCTGACACTCTTTAATACTGGTGTTTTGGTGGATTTGTGTTAAAAAGATGTTGGCAGATCATGGGAATATCTTAATGCTTCAGAGCTGGTGCAGCTGTCAAGGAAGTACTAAAAGAAAGAAGCTTTGATTGTTGAAATAGAGTGTGATGCACTAAATGGGGTATTAACATACAAAATACGTTTAATTTGAATGTTTATTCTGAAACTGGCACAATGAAAGGGTCAGAGCAACAGAGACAGCTGGGAGTTAATTCACTGCTATGCTGTGTATGTCCAACAAGCCTGCAAAATACACTTCTTTCTGAAAACATTATCTTTTTTCCAATTAGCACTGTTCTACTTCTTGCTCAGCCTAATGCCCTACCCCATAGTCATACATTTGTGCAGTAGACACGTATTTCTGTCATGCTTTAGGGAGTGTGATTAGCAATGCACTTGATATTTCAATTGAAGAAGTACTTCTTCAAGACACCTGTGCCATGTGGAATGTCTTCCAGATGCCTAACTGAATCCAGCCTAAGGACCAGGAGTGTGGGTTTGTCACAGGAATAGGTGTGGAGTTAACCCAGTTCAGAGACTTGTGACTCTCATCCTTTATTGGAGGTGACTGATTCAGCCCCAAGTTTTCCAAACACAGTGATTGCTGTTGCAAATACAGAGCAGAATAGACTCACAGAACCTGTGGGAATCAAATACAGATGAATCAGCTTCAACAAACATGGCAAATATATATATATATATAGAGGGTTAAAATCTACTTCATACAAGCAATGTGCTCGCAGAAGAGGTTGGGTTGAAAAGAGATCATTTAGAGGAGAAAAAAAAGCATTTTCAAGTATAAGCAAAATACTGGAAAATAGTAATTCAAGTCAAAGCATAAGGAAGAAATAGGGAAAAATGGTAAGAATACGTGGGAATGTAGAAGAAAGAACATAGAAGAAAAGAGATTTTGGAAGGTATAGAGCTGCTGTAGGGAGTCATGACATTCACCTCATATACCTGGGCACACCTTTTTCTCATTTGAAGAGGTTGGGGAGCTTGGACTTAAAAGCAAGAGCAGCAGCAAAGGAAGGTTTAATCTGTTCATATGGATAAGGCTTTGAGGATCAATAGCTCAAAAAAGTCCTCTGAAAGGTGAATGCAAATCTTTTACAAGATGTGGGTCAAAATCTGGTTTAGAACTTGAAATCCTGAAATCTGCTGTTAGACCTAAACATGGCAAAACACAGGAAAAAAATACAGGCTTGGTGGGGTTTTTTTGTAATATAATACAAAATTTCCAATGTATTTTGTATTTTTAAAAAATTAAAAGGAGCCTATGCTTGTGATAGTTTTGTAGTTTGCATAAGAGTCATTAATAACTTACGCACCTTCCAGCCTAGCTTCTTTGTCTGACACCTATTCAGCTGTAACTATGAAAAATTACTTGCACATAAAGGCTTTTCAGTCCCTGGAAGTACAGACTGAAGTTGAAACCATTAATTTTTTAGGAAATTTAAACTGACTATTTGGCCATTGCCAGATGTATTTTGTGAGGAAGGCTTTTTTAATGAAAAATCTAGTCTTGCTTGTTCCTTTTCTGCTTTTAGAATCCTTTTTTACACCTACATTTGTGGGCCTATGTTAAAAAAGAAAAAGGAAAAAAAGGAATTTTTTTTCTCCTCCATGAAGTATTTAAACAAAATATCTTTCTGAATATGTCTCATTCTTTCTCATGGTATTATTTGGCAGCAGAAGCTGGAAGCTATGTCCAAGGTCTGAACATTATTCTGAATCCATCTTGTCTTTATGGTTGATCTAAACTATTACAAAAGATGAAATGGTGAAAATACAACAGTATCAGCATCAATAAAATGATTTGTCTCATTCTTTTCTTCTCTGGCAAAGAATTGAATGACAACACTACCCAGTTGTTCAGGTCTTGAAAGGTGCTGAAGCCTTGTTTTTGGCTTCAAAATAATTTTCCTTGAAATGAATTTGGACTCCTTCTTTATATTATATTGTTGGTCAAGAAAGCCTGAAATTTAGAATTCGAGGCTGTAAAGCTGAAATATCTCTGAAAGGGCAAGCACAGGATCATTTCAAAACCTATTGACCATGAATAAGAAATACCTTAAGAAATAAACAAGGATATCCTTTCTTCTTTCTTTGATATGATTTACCAAAGTCTCCAGAAAACCTTTATATTGCTCTCTCAGTATATTAAAGAAATGTTTTTTCTAGTAACAAAGTTTTTGTCATTTAATTTCACTTTTTATCCACTTTTTAAAGTTACTTTCCAGTTCATAGGTTTTCCCATGTTGCAATTAGTATTAGAATTAAAAAGTAAGATTATGACAAACATTAATTTTTCAGGATTACTTCTGGAAAATTTTTCCTCTGTTAACTTGTTCTAAGGTTTCTAAGGTTTTGTCAAAACCTTAGAAAAGGGATTAGTAAAAAGGGATTTAATGAACTTTGCACTGACTGTCTGTGAGACTTGCTTAGCAAATTACTCTGTGTGACATAATTTTACTTATTTATGTATTGATTTCAAAGTCTGTGAAGTTGAATGGACTTAAGATGAGTGTTGATGTTCTGTAGTACTCTGTTGAATAGCATCATACAATGGGTTTAGGCAGTTTGGTTCATAAGAACCTAGAAATAAAATACTGCAGTAATCTCAAAACTTAAGTGCTGAATGACAGAGATTGAATTTAGTTTGGATTGAGAAAGTGTTGAAAAGCAACGCCCAAAAGTTTCTTCATGTTGATGATCCTCACCATGTTCTTAAGAAATGGATAACACTTTTGTTTTTTTTATCTTAGGGGCCCCCCTTCCATTCTGAGTTTTTGCTGACTGGATGAAATATTACAACCCTGTGTTGATAGTCAGAAGTAAAATAGTCCATATAATGTTATAAATGTAGATTATATATTCCAGACCAAGCTGATGTGGAGATGTCTATGTTGATTTTTTCTTTCTTTCTTCTATTTTTTTTTCTTTTTTTTTTTTTTTGATAAAATATTCTGAATTTTATTGAGAACACATACAATCTTTTTATTTAAACATGGGGTATGACTTATACCCTTTCTCTGGTCTGTTGACCTTTCCCCCAGCCTTCATAACCAAATCCTGTACTGTTTTTTGTGTCAACCTCAGCACATATTGGATGGTGGCAGAGTCAGAGATATGCCAGTTGAAGGCAGCACAGCCGTGCTTGTCTTACTGTCCCTTGGAAGGGCTTCTCACACGTGTTAAACCAGGAGAGCAGGCTGCAGGACTAATTGTGTTAAGCCAGCTCAACTACCATCTCGACTTCATCAGAGATAAAGCTACTGAAATGGTACTACTCTCTATGTCCTGCTGACATCTGAAAATGTGTGAGGAAAAACCTGTGGTCAAGGTTTCAAAAGCCAGGGAGAGTTCTGATAAATGGCTTGCATTAGTTCACTGCCAAAGTGAGCCACTGACAGAAGGAATCAGAATGGTCTTTGAACCAGAGAGAGTTTTAAATCAGATCAGCTTGGGATCAGTGAAATCTCAAAATTGTAACTCTCTCTGTGGTCCTCCCTCTGGAAGAGAGAGAAGAAAATCAGAAGTCCAGACTCAAAAATATTTCTAAGTTGCTAGTAAATTTGGTGCTTTAGTCTTTTTACCCATAGCTGGGCCTCGTCCCCATTGGGCTGGAAACCAGATCGTCACCAGCCCCTGCTGCCTTTGTGGTTGGCAGGACCACAGCCTAAGAGAGTAAGAGAGGATGGCTTGCTCTTCAGTGCTCTCCACCACTTCTCACACAGATCTCTAAATATTACATAGGTACTTTAGATAGGGATCTTTAATACAGAAAGTAATGTAACCCAGTTTCTAGTGGGAACACTAAGGCTGAAAAGGAAATGAACTCAAGTGCTTAGAATTAAGTATTTTTTCTGAGAGTTGTGGTTTTTTCTTAGCATGAGGGAAGAAGAAATAGGCCTGTTTAAACTTTTAGAACATAAAGCTTAAACAGAAACATCAATTAGTTGGAATAAATTTCAAAAATTATGAATAAATGTAAATACAGTGGAAGCTATAGTTCATGTAAAAAGTACTTTAAGTCTGCTCCATACATGAAACCAATTTGTCAAAATATTCAACCCATGAAAAATGTCATGTTTATGATTTTATTTTTCTGATGCCACTGTAATGTAATGAAATTATGAGAGGAAAATTCAGCAATGAAACAAAAAAAGTTCAGTAAGAATTTGTTTATATAAAAAGGCCTATATTTATAAATATGAATTGTATGAATTTCAAGAAGGCTAAGTGAAAATTCTGATAGTGTGATAGAGGAACTAGTGTAACTTGATTTACTGCTTTTATGTTTTCTGTCTGTAGGAATACCTGCTCTGTCTATGTAGTTCTCAATGTGGCTTTTAGTGACAAAATAAGTACTAAAATGGATGTGCCCCCCAGGACAGTGTTGTTTCATATGCTGTGTTGAAGAACACTTCAAGGCAGATCCACCTTTACATTTCAACTCTCTTTCTTGCTCCTTTGAGCTTCTTGTCTCTGGTGGCATGTTAATTCCATTTGTAGCTTCTAAGCTGCTGTCCCACAGCCTCTCCATGTGTGTGGCAGCATGCGCGATGATCCTGTTATCAATTCTGTAAGCAGCATGGCTTGTTGAGGCAGTGCCAATATCACCTTATCATGGGTTCTGTCTCCTGGATATTATACAAACACTTCCCTGATTTAGCCACCAGTTTGATTCCATCGCTAATACTCATGAAAGAGTAGCTATTGAAAGTAGGATTTGGATGACAGATAAGAATATCATACATTTCTTGGCAGATGGAGGAAATTATAGATGAATGGATTTTTAGGTACATCCTTTATATTTTTTTCCTTAAAGATGCAAGAGTAAAAATGCATGTGCTTTGTCCTTTTTGTGCCAGTTGCACAAATGTACTTCAATTAGAAGTTTTTCTAGGAATTTAAGTGAGTAAATAGAAACTTACATTTATGACTTAGCTCTGTCAGCAAGGCTGTCCATCCTATTAAGTAAATTCGACATCAGTTCACTAAGTGATTTCCCTGGTTTAATATAACATGAACTTATGCCATACTTTTATGGAAGCACAAAAGGAAGAATTTATATGAGAGGCCCAATATTAAAGGCTAAAATGAATGAGCTAAAAAATAAGCTTCTGGCAAGCGTGGAATTATTTAGTGTATTTTTTTGCATAGCAAGGGCTCTGATTTTTGGTGTTGCCAAAATATGCAAAATCTTAAATCCTTAGTAGTGAGTTAGAATCATCCTACTAGCTAAAATCTTTTATGTGAAACAAAAAACCTGTAAGTTCAAGGTACATTTGAAACTGGCAAAAGCATCTTAAAATCCTGAAATCGTTTTTAAATAAGCTGTTTTGCTTAGAAAAATTTTGTCAAAATTAAGTGCTTTCAGTGGAATCTCAAATGGTTATTGTTCCAAGTTACTTTAGGGATTGTATTTGATGTATCCAGTGTGTTTTGTTTACTGTGAAATATCTTTCTGCTCAACTGGTTTATTAAGAATCAATGGATGTGGCAGATCCTGTTACTCATACCCATGCTGAATTATATTTAAAATTTATGCAAGAGTTGTTGTATTTTTTGTATTATGAAACATTTATTTAATATTTATTTCTTTAACTTTCTCGGCATTTTCTGTCAGTACATTTTTTTGACAATTTTTAAACATACAGAAAGAAAAGCATCTTTCACAGGTTTGGAAGTTCATACTAAGTAATGACAAAAATGCCCCCCAAATCTGTAAGTATTTCTGATATGTGTAACTATTTTAATAGGTCTATTAAACATTCAAGCTTCAGATCTAATGCTGTGTACTGGCTGGGTCCATTTTCATATTCTTGCATCAAGAAACATGGTTGTATTATGTGTATTATAGCAATTGTGGTACGGATTTTGCCAAAACTAGGGGAACTGAATTTCCCATGTAATGAAATGATCAGGTAATTTTATATTGGGATACTGACACCCCAACATATATATATGTTGTTTATGACAGGTATCATATACTGTCTATTTATATTGGAAGAAGTGTCTGCCCGAATCTTTTCCTTCAAATGATTAGGTTTTAATATGTTTGGGGTTTTTTTTCTTTGTTTGTTTTTTTCATATCTGCTCTTATCCACTAAGCTCTTGATATGCAGATACAATTCTTTTTAGAAAAAGTACCAGCATAAAATCTGATCTCTTGCTAACTTGAGCCAGCCAAACTGCAATAGTCATATTTTGTTTGTCCTTCCTCAGAAGCAGGTAGCAAAGTGTCATCATCTGTAGCTTATTTCCTTGCAGATAGCACTGTATCATGCACTCAAAACTTGCATTAGTGCAATGTTTTTAAAATATATAGAGAGCATAATACTGAAAGATTTTCCTCTTCTACCTTATTACTAAGCCACCAAAGCCATTTGTACATCAGTTCAAATTTCAACACAGACATAAAAGTAGTTTTCTCTTCAAAACTGCTGAAATAGCACCTTCTTACACTACTATCATTTTTTACATCTTCTCCACATTAAAAAAATTAAAAGTTGTTGTTCAGATTCTGGATGATGCTTTTCTTGCTCCTTCTTGTTTCTTAGATGTTGTTCCTGGCTTACTTTGTCCCATTGCATTCACAGTGATATAGCAAGCAAGGCCGACAATAACTTGAAGTATATGAGAGCATTAAACTGCTTTAGATTTGTTTTCAGTTTAGGTTGGATAAAACCTTTCTGTACCTTCTGCACAGTTAGCCCTCATCCTTGGATACTGTGCTCATTAGCATTGCTGATATTGAAACCTAATGGTTGTATTCATTCAGATCTGGAATTATTCTTTCTTCATAGAACCACAGAATCAACTTGGTTGGAAAAGACCTTTGAGATCATCAATCAGCCTATGACCTTTTCAACTAGACCGTGGCACTCAGTGCCACATCCAGTCTTTTCCTAAACACCTCCAGGGATGATGTCTCCACCACCTCCCTGAGTAGCCCATTCCAACCACCCTTTCTGTGAAGAAATTCCTCCTGTTGTCCAATCTAAACCTCCCTTGGCACAGCTTAAGGCTGTGTGCTCTTGCACTATTGCAAGTTGCCTGAGAGAAGAGACCGACCCTCACCTGGCTACAGCCTCTCTAAGGTTATTGTAGTGAGTGGTAAGTTCTCCCCTGAGCCTTCTCTTCTCCAGGCTAAACATCCCCAGCTCCCTCAGCTGCTCCTTGTAGAACTTGTGTTCCAGACCCTTCACTTGTTGCCTTTCTCTGGGCATGCTCCAGCAGCTCAACATCCTCCCTAAGTTGAGAGGCCTGGAACTGGACACAGCACTCAAGGTACAGCCTCACCAGTGCCAAGTACAGGGAGAAAATGACCTCCCTGGTCCTGCTGCCCACACTGTTCCTGATCCAGGCCAGGATGCCCTTGGCCTTCTTGGCCACCAGAGCACACACTGGCTCGTGTTCAGCCATCAGTCAGCACCCCAGGTCCCTTTCTGCCTGGCCACTGTCCAGTCACTCTGTCCCCAGACTGTAGAGCTGCAGGGGATTGTTGTAGCCAAGTGGAGGACCTGGCACTTGGTCTTGTTGAATCTCATATTGTTGGATTCAGCCCATCTTTCCAGCCTGCCCAGGTCCCTCTGCAGAGCTCTCCTTCCCTCCTGCAGATCCACACTCCCATCCTACTTGGTGTCATCTGCAAATTTGCTAAGGGTAGACTCGATCCCCCCATCTAGATCATCAATAAAAGTATTAAACAAGACAGAGCCCAACACTGATCCCACGGGGACACCATTAGTGACTGGCTGCCAACTGGATGTTATGCCTTCTCATGTTCTGTCATGTCAATAAACTACGATGCAATCTTGCAGTGTAATATTCCTCTCTTTCATAGGAAAAATATGTCTTTCATCAATGGCACCTTTCCACAATGCTTTTTGTTCCTGCCAGGATTACCCTAATATTTTTATTATGCTTGCACTAGCTGCCTTGGGGTCTGTATCAGTGATTTTAACACCTCTATTTTGGTTTTTGTCCCATTCTGCAGTTCAGTTACTTCCTTTAGGAACTAGCAAATCTACCTTCTTTTCGACTGTGCAGGCTAGACCAGCTCATCCCTTTCATTATCTGTGTTGATTGCATATTTACTGTTCTCATCAACATTAATAGTTTCCTTCTCCTTATTGTACTTTCAAATTTTCCCTGGTAGTCGTTCTTCTACTGTCATAGTCTTACTTACTCATTTTCCTCTTTCTGTAAACTACAGCCATGCACAGACCTTCATCTGCTTTTAGAGCTTCATATGTTTTCCTTTTTCCCTCCACACTGAAAAACCAAGCTAATGCAAATAAGGCAGATCTCTTTCTAATTTGCCCCTGTGTTCCTTAATTTAAAACTCATCTCATTAACCCTGCTATCATTCATTTAATCTTGATTCAACCTTCTCTATGGATTCACATCCATGGAACATATACCCATTCAATCAGTACTCATGCTAATGTTTTCCAATCCATTACTATCATTTTTCCACAGCACTAAATCTCGATCTTCATTATTTTGCTGTTCTTCTTCCTTCATTTGAGAAAAATCACAAGAATTTAAATGAAAATTGCCCAGGATTCCCAATCAGAGGCATCATCCATAGCCCCATTAACACGAGTTTTATGTTTTCAGCTTTGATGGTGATATGGTGGATAGTCAGTGCGTTCTTCTAAATCTCATGAGAGTGTTTTTTCAGATTCCCATCCTCCTTTCATGGCCTTGTTTGTGTAGACAACACATCCTTCTTTCCCCCATGTGTGTTATAATGACAAAACCACGTATTCCTCCTCATAAGAGCGATGCTAACCAAATTAGGCAGCCAAAAAACTGATTCTTTTACTATATTTTTTTTATCCAACCTCCTCATTTTTCATAATACCATTGTTAACTTCCTGAAACTCAGGTGCTCATTCTTGTTCACACACACACCTTGACTTTTCCAGTTCTATTTCCAAGACAGGGATTCGTGCAGGAATAGCACATAATAATGTCTGTTGGGTAAAACTTAGAAGTTAATGCTTTTAGTTTCTCTTCAAGACAAGGAAAGGGAGGCATTTTTATTAAGTTTGTTCATTCTGCAAACCCGATATGCTCCTGAAACCCTATGCCATGTTTGTGTCATGGTGTTCACTAGGAGCTTCAGAAAGCCTTTGTAGGGAATGGATTGTTTTCCAAAGAAAAAACTGAAGAGTTAAAAGACATGTAAAATCCTCATCTTGACTGGCTTTATGAAAAGCTTCATATGCCACTGCAACCAAATGCAGTAGCAGTTGGTTGATTAAGATAATATTTGAAATTAAATAAATATTTTTCCATGTTATAGACATTTTTAATTTTTATTTTGATAAGATAATTATTTTATTTATTGTTATTTTTATTTCTTGAATACTCAGTAACTGAACAAACAGTAAACATGACTTCTTCTGTACCTAATAATCCAGTATGGTAAATTGCAGCAGGCCAAGACCTTTTCTTTGACATTTAGCAAACATAGAAATCATGGTTAGGTTTAGTGGGAGGCTTATATGTATGTAAGAATCTTGGTAAAAAACACACTCATAGGAAATCTGGGATTGTTGCATGAAATATTTTTAAACCAAATACAAACCCTAAGTTGTTTCCTTTATCAACCAAAAATTTAAAAAATTAGGACAGAATATTTTTTTGGTGAGGCAGACCGTGCAACAATGCAGAGAGGTTTGTATTTATACTCCAGCATTGGTGTCAGTGAAATTCCCTCTCTGATGCTCTTTGTTACAGATCATGTTCAAGTGTATGACTGCATAAAAATTGTTCAGTTGTTGGTGCTTCTTTCAGTTTTGACATAGAAAGAGTCATAACTTGTTTTTTTTCCTCCATTCTTTTAACTCGTTACATGTATTTACATAGAACTTGTAGCTACAGCACCTAACAATTACAAGACCCCGAAAGTGCCATTTAGCATGTGCAGTATATGTCATTATTCACTATGTTGGTGGCTGAAGAGTTTTCAAACTTCATATCTTAAGAAAAATCTAGCAATTGATGACCCTTTTGAGGGGCTGAGTTAGAGGGGGAACCACAGCTAATGTAGTATGAGTGTGATGAAGAGATTGTAGAAGAAGATTTCAAAGTGGCTGGCCAAGTTAAGTGAAACAAACTGCAGGAGTAGTGTCCCCTGATTCCCAATTGTCAGAAAAACTTTCTTCCTCTAAGGTACAGAGAATTTCTGCCATTTCATGCTTGGAATATTGCTTTGGGCTTGTTCTTCTGAAGTGCAATCTTTTTTTTTTTTCATTTTTATCTGGTTGACTAGGTAGAAGGCACAAAAATCCAATTTTCAATGGATGAAAGTAATTCTGTACAAGTGGGGAGTTATACCTGCTTCATTTCAGGAGTAAGGACTGGTTTTTTATTTGTATTCTTGGGGAGAGTCAGTCACATAGAGGGTGTTTCTAGTCCTTTTATAGGGTCCTGTTCCTATCTGGGCTTCCCCTGTAGTGCATGGAGAGGTTTGTCATTTGGGATGGAGGGAATGGTTACCTCTGTCAGTGAGGTCGTGCCTCCCTTCAATGATGCTTCAGGGCTTCTGATTCTCAGATTTGGTGTGTAACTTAGTGACTGTCCCTAAAAAACCTGCTCAGGGGTGTGACAGGCCTATGTTTTTTGCTGTATGCTTCAAAATTACTTTTAGGGTCAAGATACTCCTGCAAATGTGTCTGGATCCTGAGCTTAGGCTGTATTTAACTTAATACACGAAATACAAGGAGAATGAGCCAAAGAATGTCATTAAATATACATACATGGTTTTTTTTTACCTGAACACCAAGCAAACACACAATAGAGACTCAATGGCTTTCTCATTTACTTACACTTATTTACCTACTCCACATTATCAGCAAATCAACAGCGATAATGACTGAAAAGATCACCCCATAAGAAGTGGTACCATCAGTTATATAAGATACCAGATCATAAAGCTGGGATATTCTGTAACATGCTGGTGAGAAGACTGCTGGAATATATATGTGCAGCTCCTTATCACCTACGGGTATCATTAAGAGGATGGTCAGACAGAACTGAAAGAGAAAAGCAAAGCCTGCATATGCTGAAGACGAGTGCATGAGGTTCAGTAAGGTGAAGTGCCAGGTCCTGCCCCTGGATCAGAACAACCCCGTGCAGCGCTACAAGCTAGGGGAGGAGAGGCCCCGGAGCTGCTCAGCAGAATGGGACTGGGCGTGCTGGTTGGCAGCAGCTGAACATGAGCAACAGTGTGCCCAGGTGGCCAGTAAGGCCAATGGCATCTTGGCTTGTATCAAGAGCAGTGTGGCCAGCAGGACTGAGAAAGTTATTGTCCTTCTGTAGTCGGCACTGGTGAGGCCACATTTCAAGTACGGGGTTTGGTGTTGGGCCCCTCACTTCAAAGAGGACCTTGAGGGACTGGAGCATGTCCAGAGAACGGCAACTGAGCTGGTGAAAAGTCTAGGAAATATGTCCTATGAGGAACAGATGAGGTAACCGGGGTTGTTTAGTCTGGAAGAGGCTTAGGGAAGATCTTGTCAGTCTTTAAAACTACTTGAAAAGAGGCTGTAGTGAGGTGGGGATTGGTCTCTTCTGCCATGGCTCAAAGGGAAAGAATGAGAGGAAGTTTGTTTTAAGTTTGTGACAGGTTCAGATTAGATATTAGGAAAAAAAAATTCCAGTGAAAGACTGGTTCGACATCTCAATGAGTTCTCCAGAGAGGTGGTAGAGGATACTTGAGGATATGGGTCGTTATGGTGGTGCTGGGTTGGCAGTTGGACTTGGTGATCTTGAAGGTCTTTACCAACACTGATGATTCTGTGATTTTATGATTCTATATAGTTTGTCTAAGTAATTAATAATGGCACCTACAGAAACAGGAATTATGTGAGTACTGGGAGGCAGCAAAAGTGTGGTTAAATGCTTTGCATTATTAGGATAAGATTTCTCTGTACTTACTGCATGTAAAATGTGCCAAAAGGAATGTGACTTGATGTAATGGGATATAATTTAGTGAAAAGACAGTTTAGATCAATAACAAGACAACTACCTGACATGGAGATCTATACAATTGAGGAAGAGCTTTTGTTAAAAAAAAATTTAAAAGCTCCATCCTTTAAGACATTTGAAATTATAGTAGGAAACATCAGGAAAAAATTCTATTTTGACAGGCAATGTCTCTTTCTCCTACTTTCTTACTAAAGCAGCCACAAGAACTGCTGTAATATCTGGGTGCTTCAAGATGGACTAATGGGACTTCTGTCTGTAATTCATATAATTTTCTGATATGGTTAGGCTTTTGAGTGGCCTGAGTACTTTTGCGGTATAGCCTAGTGATAATGGTTTTTCTCCACTGAGATAAATGCTTCCTAAGTGAACCCTATTTTGAAAGTGTAACAGTATGTTTTCATAATTTTCTATCAGTGTATTGTCTTGATAAAATTTATAGTTCATGTGTTGTTTAATTTTTTTTCTTGCCAAACATATTTTTGTAAGCATATGAGTTTTGCACTTACAAGCACTGTGAAAAGCAGTAAAAACAGTCATCTTCCTTTCTTCTTTTTCCTTTTTCTTTCTTTTTTTTCCTTTTTATATGTAGGAGTCTAGTACATGTAAACTAGTAATGTATAGATATCAGCATTAGCTACTTTTTCATAGAAAGAGCTGATATGTTCAGTTATGACTGTTAGGTTAATGGTTGGAGTCGACAATTTTAAGGGTTATTTTCAGCCTAAATGATTCTGTGGTTCTGTGGAGAAGTATGAGGAGGGATGATTTCTGTTTATTTCTACTAGGTTTGAGGAAATGGATAAGTTTATATCCAGAGTCTGGTATTTGTATGTTTTCATGAAATGGTGACAAGTTGCCTTGCTTTTGAGGTAATTCTCATCTCCAGAAAACATGAAGAAGATGAGAAGCAGACATAAGGAGGACTTGAATGTAGAGGACTGAAGGTACAGAAGGAAAGCAATGGCAGCATGAAGTGAGGAGCTTGGAATACCAAATGTTCTGGGGAAATTCCCGCTTGTATTAATGATACATGCACACAATCCAAACTTCTGTTTAATTACAGGATGTTTTTGATATAAATGAAAATATGTTAGTACTGCAATTTCTGCAAACACTGGAAACTTCCACAGTACCAGGTTTAAACCGAGGATGTGCCATTCCAGCTTAGAAAACAAGGGCTGCATTTACCCCACGGATATCTCCACCACTCTAAGCTTCAGCAGTCAGGAGGGCCACCTGCCTCCCTGCCAGCCCTCACACCCCAGCAATCTGCTCACTCTCACACCAAACTCACAGCCATCCTCTAGTTGTTTAAGTACTCAGCAACTTTTCCCTCCACCTACTCTTGCTCTTAGACCAGGTGGTTATCACAATAAATTCTTCCTCTGTCTCTTCCTTCTGTTCAGTCCCCGTCCAGCCCCTCTGGACTGTGAAACAGGTGACAGAAGTTTTGTTCTCTTCTTCAAAAATACATGGTGTCACTTCTTGTTTCTTAAATCCTGCCCGGGTGATCAGAATAAAGCGAGAATTCTTTATATGGTGCTGAATCAGTATGCTTTTTCAAATATTTTTAAGATTAAATTTAGTTTGGTAACTTTCATTAAAGTTCGGAAGAAAAGATGGAGTGAGCTCAGCAGTTCATGTACTGATTGTAAAATGTGCACTTTAGAAAAATATAGGTTTACAAAATTAAATTTTGCATTATGCATTTTGCCTCCTGCCTTTGTTAAAAAATCTGGATTTTGCTGCTTGCTGCTTGGGTTTTTTTTTTTGCATTGGGTTTTTTTTTGGTTGTTGTTTTTTCTTTGTTTTGTAGTTTTTCTTCTACCATATACTTCTTTACTTCATCTAGTTTACAGCTGTCTGAAGAGTAAAAGGAGAATGTATTTGTAATTTCTGAGTCTTAACCTTGAGTCCTAATATTGTTCTGCCTGGTTTGTGCAGAATTATATCAAACATTGTAATAATCTTGCTATGCTTAGGTAATCAAAGAAACAGAGTGTACTTGACATACTACGTTATTACTTTATGCAGTAACACTACCATATCTTCTGATTCACTACATCTGCCTGCAGAATCCAATTCACCTTTGCATTTTCCTTTATTTCTTGTTCTCATCTAAATGTCCTAATGTTTTCTTCTAGCTATGTGTATGTGAATCTTCCTGGATTTAAGATATATAATTTTCTATTGTACGTTTTCTGCGTTTCTTTTCTTTGGCTTAGGCTTTGTGTTTTGTCCTCCTTTAAGCTCTCTGCTGTGGGTGCCTTGTGGCTTGCTTTGGATCTGAATGTGTTTCTGTTTCAGTAACATAGTATTTTTTTATTTTGATGCTAATGAAGTCTGCTGCAGATATTTTCTTCAAAATTGTTAATCTGGCCTCCCTGATCTAAAGAGTTAGTTCTGTCCTAGAATAGGATGTTTAGAGAAAATCAGGAGTTCCTAATTGTCATCTTGTTTAAATTTGACACTACTAAGGCAGAATGCTGTTTATACACTATTAGAAAGTTGTGTTTGGTTTTCAGCTTATTATAAATTATCGATCAAATTAGAAGCACAAATTGAAGGAAGGAGTTGAAACTTTATGACTCTAATTGCAGGTCTGCAAATATTGATACTATACATAGAAATGAAGAAATTTCTAACTCATGGTAATGCAAGGCAGGCCTTGGGTTTGCATATTTGCTTCATAAGCTTTTATAAAAGCCATGTCTAGGAGTATTTTGTTAAGTCACAATTTTATATTTGATTAAAACCCAAGGATTTACTAAGCCATGGAGAAAACCTTCTGTTCACTCTGTCTGTGAAATCTGGTGTGTTTTAAGGCAAAGTCCTGTGGAAGGATATATTGATAACAAGCAATGAACAAAGCTCTGATCAGGTATTCCAGCTAACATCTCCAGTACACTGCATTTGTATTACACCTCTAAGAAGGAAGTATGACATGGAAAGTACAGCTGAACATTTTTCTGCTTTCCTGTTTCCATGGTTCTTTCAAGGGATGGCGAAGGATAAGAAATGAAAATTCTGTCATAAACCCTGTATTTTTCCCCTCCTTCACACAGAAAAACCTTTGCAGCTTCATGGTGAAAACTGTTGAATGTAACTCATACTATGTATTTTTATTATTCAATAATATAATGCAAAAGATTTTTTAAAAATAAAACTGCCAGTACACTTGTAATGTTTCACGGTTCTATAACTATTTATGAAGTTTAATCCTATCCAAATTTAATCATGAACAGCTTTTTGTGTTTTTGCTGGAGAGTTTTTTGTCTCTTGGTTTGTTGTTTCTGTAAAAAGCAGTTTTAATATATCTCCACTGTAAGTAGGCATCACTAATGTTGGTTGTAACACTTTTCACAGCATTGTGAGGGTTGGAGAGGCTTACTGATTTTAAGAGTTTTGGGGTCTGTTGTGCAAGCAAAAACGTTTACTACGCTTACTAAGGATTTCAGAGGTATGGAAAATAATTTGTATCAACTCAGGCTAATTCACTGTCAGCTTTTAAAGTGTAGGATACATGATTACGCTATAAAACTTTCTGTGTTTTCAATGGATGGTTCATTCAGTCCCTGATAAACTATCAAAACAGGTAGTAATATCTTTAAGGGCACTGTCATTTATACAGATAATTAGAGTATAGCTGAGCCAGTACTGGTATAGGTTTTTAAAGAAAGAGACCAGAACAAACAAACCATGATCAAATTACAAAATTAATGGAGGAAAGGACTATAATGCAGACAACATATTTACATTTTAATAGAACATTTGATGGCACCTTTCTCAAAAGCGTATTTTGAAAGAGCTCATTTCAGGTTGCCACCTGCATTTCAACATAGGTGTGTGGAAATACATTGCTAGTTGCTAATGGATTGAAGTGGCCAGATAAGTGCCATGGAACCTTGTGTTGGGGTCTTTTTACCTGCTCTCTGTATGACTCTTTGAAAAGTGGGAGAAGATGCTCTGGAAACTGATGAGAGAACACAGGTGTCTCCCCTTCCCCATTCTGGAGCTGGACAAGGGAGTCTATTCTGTGCTGCATGCAGGTGATCCAGCAGGTGCTGGGGTCTCCTGGCTGGCACAGAGCTGCTGTCTGCCTGACAAGCCAGGAGAGCAAAATAAAGGAAACCAGAGCGCTTCAAGTTGTGTCAGAGCAGTGCTGTGTATGAAGGTGAGTGGCAGGCTGAAAGCATGAAGCTTAGGGCAGGCTTTGGAGAAAAAACAAGTCAGTGGCAACCTGAGCATTGTGTTTGGAGTCCAGGAAGCTCCCGCTCTAGGGAGCAGACTATTGCTGGCAGCAGTGGAAGCAGGATGCTGGAGGTTCCTTACCTGTGGTTAGGCTCTGCTAGTGAGGCAGAGGAGGAAGGAGCTCTCTTGAGTGCAGTCTGTAAATGGGCCTGAGCTTAATGGAACAATAAATAAGCTATGTCAGAAGCTTTATACGTGGAAGATTAGCCTGGGGAAAAAAAAAAAACAGCAGTGTATTACCTGACTCTCTGTGCTTATAAAATGTTAGTAAAGGGCATATGTAATCAACCTAGCCCTCAGGGTATGGTTTGCAGTCTCATTGTTGCCTGTGGTGAGCCTCCAGAGTGCAGGAATTGTTTCTTCCATATAATCAGATAGGGCAAGACCAGAAACATTGCACTGGATGGCAGATTTATAGCTTAATTGGCCTCTAAGTAGGGAAATGAGGGATCAGAAGAAGAAACTAGGTATTAGAGAAATAATGCTAGCTGGATATGAATGTCTGATAACTAGTGCTGTAAAATCATAGAATAGAATCAAAGAATATGCTGAGTTGGAATACACCATAAGGAATATTGAATCCAACTCCTGGCCCTGCACAAGGCCCATCAAGAATCACACCATGTGCCTGAGAGCAACTGTCCAAACACTTCTTGGTGCTGTAACCACCTCCCTGGGTTGCCTGTTCCAGTGCCCAACCTCCCTCTGGGTGAAAAATCTTTTTCTGAAATCCAACCTAAACCTCCCTTGACACAAGTTCAGGGTTTTGCCTCGAGTCTTGTCACTGATCATATAAGTGATCAGTACCTGCCCCTCCACTTTCCCTCGTGAGGATGTTAAAGACTGTAGTGAGGTCTCCTCTCAGTCTTCCCAGGCTGAACGGACTAAGTGACCTCAGCCACTCCTCACTCAGCTTCCCCTCAAGGCCCTTCACCACCTTTGTGGCCTTCCTCTGGATTCTCTCTAATAGCTTAGTATCTTTCTTGTATTGTGCCACCCAAAACTTCCCCCAGCACTTGAGGTGAGGCCGCCCCAGAGCAGCCCAGAGCGGAGCAGGACAATCCCCTCCCTTGCCCGGCTGGTGATGCTGTGCCTGATGCCTCTCCCTCCTGGCTGCCAGGGCTGACTCATGTCCAGCTTGCTGTTGATGAGGTCCCTTGCCATAGTGCTACTTTGCAGCTTCTCATTCCCAGTTACTTCAGTAATCCCTTCCTATTTTCCCAAGTTGCTGTTATCTCACATTTGAGTCTGAATCAATCTGTGTTGATTGCCAGCAGAGATCAAAGTAGGTGAAACATACTTTGAGTCCTATTTGAGATCTATGTAAAGTATCCCAGGCCTTTCCCACAAAACTTCAGGTCAACATCAGCACCGATGAGGAGTAAAGGATAAATATAAAGAGATTAAAAGCAGAGGTCCTGTACAAAGGTGAATAAACAGCCAAGCACCTTTGCTGTGTCTTGTGATTTGGCCTGCAGTTGACAAGTGTCAGAAAGCAGAGAGGCCATCTCAGAGACAATTTTTATAGTCGTATGGAAATGAAACAGATATCTGTTATTTATTCTTCTCTGAGTATCAGAAAAATCCCTGGAGTATTTATTGATACACATGGCAGCTGGAACTTGTGGTATGGACATGAACTAATCATATATATGTGTTACTCCTTTCCTTTGGTCCAATGAAAAGGAGGAAGTCTGGAAACATCAAACTTCAGATACCTGGAGAACAAAATACACAGAGGGAAGCTGGGATTTCCAGACATCTATCTTCTCCTAACTGAATTCAAGTTTAAAATTTTATGAGATTGAATGTAATAAAATATTCCTTTCTAAAATTTGATTTCTTGTACAGTCTATCACTTTGTAATTCTTGGGTATTTTTGCAAGCAGCTGTGTGTTGTGTACATAGACTTTATAATTGCACTGATTTGCTGATGAAGCTTCAGGGGTGTTTTTTGGAAAAAATGTACATGTGATTACTTTTGGAAAACTGAGCTTAACTACACTGTTCGTATTTTATGGCAGAGAGAAAATGCAGAATGTGGCCTAAAGCAAAAAGTGGAATTTGAAATGATGGCTATTTTATGAAAACAACGTGGAAAGGCTGTGTTGGGTTTTTTTTAAATTTATGTAAAAGCACAGAAGCATTATAATCATTAACTCAAATTAACTGTATATAATGTAAAGCCTTTACTTGTAACATTCATCAAGTATATCTGAAATAGATTAGAAGAAATAAACAGTTCAGAAAAATCTTCAAGTACAAAGTGTGAGAGGAAAAAGAAAAGTATTCAAAAAGCCCCACAGGGTTTATTGCAAGGCTACATTGATGTAGATATCTACTAACTGGGCTCATCTTCTTGGCTTGCCTTTTTGGTTTGGTGGAATGAAAGAACAAGGGCCAAAATCCACTTGTTTAACTCCTACATGACATGCATTTCATCTTGGATAACATGACTGTATTTACTAGGCCTTCAGTGACTACAGTGGATCCCTTGGGCTGAAAGGGTAATGTATATGTCTGGACTGCAGAAACCTTTCTTGGTTTGATGGATTCCACCCCAGTCTTTTCAGTCTTCTTTTTTAACATTTGCTTTAATGTTTCTTGAATCTGTCTCATTACCTGTCCCAGTTCTGTGAGGCTGCACTATAAGGAACCTGATTCTTCACTGACCCTCTGCAGTGAAGGGTCTGCACTTGGGTGTTATTTATAGAATTTGTTCAAAACCTTTAAAAGACCTGATGTTTAAAATAAATTGCAGGGTATGATAGAAGTAAACAGATTCCAGGCAACCTGATTTACTTCACATCTGCAACTAAAAAGTTGCTGTTAAAGTCTAAAGAGATGCAGGCTTGTAAAAATGGAATACATAGACAGAAGCTCATGCATCATTCAATGAAATAATCTGATTTTGAGTCCTAGTGTTTGTGGATAGAAGGGTAGGTTCCTGATCGTGCATTTCCTGGAAATGACAGCAAAACTAGACTTGAATACATTAACAACTACTTCATGTGGTCCCCAGATCCCATGGTCAGTGACAAAGCCTGAAAGTTTCCGCTAGAGCTTGTTTCACTTGTTAATATGAGTGTCATACAGGCACTCCCCATTTCCCCCCCCAGCATGTGTCTCAATGTGCTTGGCCAGCTGTACAGGTACACTCAGACTTCCATGGGGACTGTTCCCACTGCTGTGACTAATGACAACATCAGTAACACCCTTTGTGTGTTTTTTTCTGTGTTTTATGTTACACTGCTGAGGTTAGTATTAAATTGTAGGCACTTGTTTGCAGCTGTGATTGCACATTAACATTATAGATATCCTAACCATTTTCTGTACTAAATTTGGGTAAGCAGAAGAGTTTCATTTTTTGTGTTGCAATTTTAGGAAAAGGCTTTAGTGTTGTCATTTTAGTATGCTTATATTTTGGGATTTGCACACATAAATGTGTAAAATTGGTTAAATATTATTTTAATTTTTTTAAAGGGTTATTAGTTTCTCCATTTAAAAACTGTATTATATACATCTTTTGAGTCCTTGAACACCAGGCCAAAGGCCAGATTTTATGGTGAAGTTGCAATATGCTGAAATAAGAGAATATAATGCAAATGCATATGCATTCCTATCAGTTTAGCTAGAGGATACACACTTGATTAATTATTAACAAGCCATGTAAAAAATAAATAAGGTCACTGACTAAATGGCATCTAATTTATCTAACTGAGCCCCACGCATATTGCTAGGTGAGCTGGTCACTTGTTAAACTGGATGTATTATTCCTTGGATTGGGAATTGTACAGATCCCTGTGGCTTAGTGGTTCAAAAACCATATCTGGATGAGTTAGCTTGTGGAAAACACACATTTGATCAATATAGGTAGGGGAAGTTAATCCTGGTTTTCTAAATATGGTTGGAAGTTAGTGATGAAATTTGAACGCTAACATTTATTTAGAATCTTTTTATTCAAAGACTGGTCAAATATGTGACTTGAAAATAATGTGTACTTTAAGTAGTAATTGCTACAAATTTGGTTCAATATCTTACAATATTTGTGTCTAAAATAATTTATGTAAAAGCCCTGACTGTCTTTTACATGTAAATACCATATTTCAAGTGTCCACTTGCAAAGCCAAGGCGTACAAAACAGCAGGCAGCAGATCTGTGTGAGAATTTCTACTCTGACCCCAGTCTGAGACAGCCTGAGAGGAGTAATGACTGGTTGCATTTTCCTGAGATCTCTTTCCCAGCAGAACTCTCTTCCTCCATTCTCCTCCTTCTCCTTCCCTCTGTCCTCTCCTTCTTCCTGACCCCCATTCCTCCAGCCTCAGCATCCCAGGTGACAATATAGATAAAAAACTCTGAACTGTATTTCTCCTGTCCATGAGGTGTAGAAATGCAGCGATCCTGGAAAAGGCATGACAGTACCCTTTTTGCTTGCTATCTTTCCCTCCAAGTAATGTCCACACTGAGCTCGCAGCACTAATTCCGTGAGGGAAGGGGCTAGAGCTACAGATGGGGCATTGACCTTCCTGTCCTGTAGGGGACAGACCACTCTAGACTAATATCTGTTATACCTGCTAGTGCTGCATGCTAAGTGCATTCAAAAGTATTTCCTAATGGCCATGCTGCCACTGGAGTCCTTCCAGTAGAAGTGGGGATAATTGAGTCATATATCATGATGAAATTATGCAGGGGTGGTATTTGTTCATGGGAAGATGCAGTGTTTTTCCTTGAAAGAGCCCATCTGGTTACATCTCCAAGGATGTGTGGTAGGTGGGTGATGGGTGAAAAATCAGCTGTGTACCGGATTCTGTGTTACATGCTTTCACAGTATCACATACCAATATTCACTGTTTCTCCTAGAGCTCCAGCTATGAAATCAGATTATTTTCTGAGAAGCCAAGCTTCTCTAGAAAATAAATAACGTTTGCTGTTGTGGAAAAAGAAGAACTGTAAGCTCTTTCATGGGAAGATAAGGGTTAGTGTTGATTCTTATCTTTAAATCTCATTATTTTTAGGCCTATATTTTAGAGGCTGGGGGGACTTGATAATATTATTGAACATAGGACTGGCAATGTTGCAGTCCTTTGATTTTGGAGGATCTCTTGAGGTCTGTAGAGAGATAATATTGTATTACTTCTGCAGAAGCTGTATGAGTTTTTAAGCTCTGTGCCATAATCCATGTTGATGTTTGAGGTTTAGTGATATATATTGTTGTGCTGTTGTACAAGATTATTCGTAGCTATTCTGCGAAGCCCTCTTTTCCCCTGTCTAATGTGTAGTACAAAATACAGTTACTTCAAGTGTCACAAATGAACCTGAATGCTGTTGTTCTGGGAATATTTGGCATTATATATTATTCAGGGAGTTTATTAATTGCCTATCAACAATACAGAATAAATGAGTAACTGTACCTCCTAAAATAGCAAAATTTTTCAAGAAAGCTAGACATTAGTCGCTTGTGGTTTTAATGAGATTTTTTGCTGAGATTATTGTTTCATGAGCTAAATAGAAATACGAAAGAAAGTTCACTATTCTTCTTTTTGGCTACTTGAAATTCTTTATACTGTTTTCTAGATGTATTGGTAAAAGAAAAACTACTTTTCACTAAAGAGGTAATGCTCGGGAATAAATGGTCTGACTAACTTTAACAGTTCATATGTCACAGAAGAGCCTACTTTTCTGTCTGCAGTAATTGACTGCTGATTGTGAAGTGTAAACTTCATTTTTTCATACTCTGAAATAAAAAACAGCTGTTCAAGTTAACTTACTTTTACCTTGCTTTACCGCAGAGATGAAACCCTGACCAGCAGTATGTTTCATGATGAAATTCCCAGTACCAATGATAATGTTGGGGGCAAATCAGGTATAAATTATCTACATAATTGCTAATTTCCTAGCTGTACTAACAAATCTTAAATTTACTTTGATTGCCCTAAGAAAGAGGAGTAAATGGGAATAGGGTGGGAGGAAAGATGCAGTGGAGTAGAGGTTTGCACTAGAATGAATTGTTTCAAGTTGTAATAGTAGAGTCTAGCCAGATAACACTAACATCATAATCAGTCTCACCAAAAAGTCTGCTGTGTGCCCTCAGCTTTTTAAGGCTGAATGTGAAATGTTTGTAGTATAACTATGTGTCCCTTTACAGCCTGTACACAGATAGTGTTAATGTCCTGCTTAGCTCTTGGTATAGTGTTGTATTTAAATATCCTGCTTTGTGTAGGCTTACTATATAAGAATTCCAGGATATTCTGATAACTTTATTTGGACTTCCTATGTTTCTTCCACCAAGGTGGAAGGGAAATATATTTTTCCTGAAAGATCTGTGGAATTTCATCTGGGGTATTTAAGAGTGGTTTCCAAAGCCAGTCCCTCTTCCTCCCGTTCTCTGTAGGTTTAAGCTGCCTGCTCATCCTAAACTCAGTCCATGCTGCTAGCTTCATATTTGTTTTCTGAAATTTTTATTGCACTTCATTTTTCTTTCCTTACCCCCTTGACCCTCCAAAACTCTTGTGAGTGATTTGTACCAGCATCGTGGTTAGGTCTTGGGAAAGGTAGAGAAACTCATCCCTTGACAGTGCTGTTTGTATTCTAAAGAGTAGCTATTTTGCCAGCACAGGCATTCTTATGATTGAGTTGTTCCATGCTATGGACCTCTTGTAAAGACTGATAGACCTCCCTAATCTCTTGCCACTGCTGCTCCTGCTGCTGCTGAGGGCACATTTATATTTCTACAAGACCGGTGACTAACTTCCACAGACTCTGCCCAACTTCTGTGCTGCTTCTTCCTGGGAAAGGTTGTACAATCCCTAGAACAATGATTTTTGAAGGTTTGCACACCTTTGTAGAGAACTGGAGCTGAAATCAAGCTTGTATTGGACCTGGCCCTGAGCAGCACTGCCAGTGTATTAATTTTCCCACCCAGGTAGATTTTAACTCATGCAAGTCAGCTGTATGTTTTGGAATGTTTCAACCTTATTTTTATACTCTGGCCTACTGGTTATTTGGCTGTGTATTGTTCATGTGCACTTTTGTAGCCTTTTGAGTCCCTTTGTCCTTGATCATTTTGTGTATCAGCAAAAACATTCACCTGTGTGTGCCAAATTCTGCTAGGTGAGCACTGAATGTACTTAAACTAGTCTTGAGTGAGCTTCAGTCATTGAGATTCTACCCCAGTACCTAATGATCATCTACATGATATATAAATCACCCTAAAAATAGGCCTGATATTTAAAAGGTCAAACATGCAATTGTGCAAGCAAAAATGTATGTGAATTTGCTTTTGTAACTTAATGGTATTTTGCTAAGGAACTCCTGAACCAATGATCAGTTTGATAAATTAATGGTTGGTTGAGTGTAATCATGGTCATTTTGTATGCAGAGTAAATGTGTAAATATGTACAGTTTTTGTCTGTGCATTTTCTGCCAAACCTCAAGGAAACCAGACGGTTATATTTCTCTCATATTCAGATTTCTATTTCTGGTCTTGAAGCAGTTTCTCCTTTGCAATTCAAGACACTTATAAAGGAAGTTATAAAATTTTAAAGAGCATAAAACTCCTAATAGAATGATATGAAATAGAATTAGAACAATTGATTGAAAACGTTACTTTCTTATGTTTTCTACTTCACCATTAAGAGCATTATTTGAATTCTCCATTAAAAAGGGACAAAGATTGTTATGCATGTTTAAACAGTGGAAAAGCAGTTCTGAATCTTACTTATTTTTATCGTCAAGAGAAGGTCTGACTACAGATTGGTGTGTAGGTTTCTCTGTAGCTTTCCTCTTTTGCAATAATGTAGGTAAGTGAATAAAGCAAATTCTAAGAGATTAGCAAAGTTTAATGTTCTGTAGCTTGTAATAGGATTATTTTTATGAAAAATCATGATCAAGTAAAGTTGATCTCTCAGCAGTGGCATTTCTGTTAGGCTACAAGTGTTTCTTAGTTTCCTCATTCCATGTTTCTTTATCAGTTGGATAGCATATACATTAGATGCCGATCATAAGAGAATTTTTAGAATAATTCAGCCTGAACTCTAGACATTGTATGTGTTCCAGTGTATATCTTGCAGAATGAATCCAATTTGCATATTTGCTCAAATATTGTTTCCAGTTGTTAGTAATCCTGTAGGAATATGTCTAGACTTCCTGAAGTATAGGAACAATTTGCATAATACATATATTTGAATACATTTGCATATTGTCAAAGCACATTGGGTCATGCTATCTGGCACAATTTTTCATACAGTACATCTGTGTAAACTGAAGTCAGTAAAAAGAAATGGGGATAAACTCCTTATTATTTTCCTTTAAAAAAAAAAGATTTTTTCAGTGATGACGAAATTCAAACAAGCAAAAACTACATAATTACGAAGATTGGTCTAAACATGAAGAAAGGCACTTTATTCATGTCAAATGAAATTTTGTAGGTTTACCCCTAAATAATTTTTGCAGAATGCAGGGTATTTTCATTAAAAAGCTTGAGAGATATATGTTTTAATTAAATACAAATTAAATGAGAAGAGTATTGTTTACCATTGCAATTTTTTTGTGTTTTCTTTTCCTCTTCTGGTTACTGAAGATAAACCAAACCAGCAAACCCTCATAAATTTCTTAACAAAGTCTTATAATCTGGAGTCTATTTTTTCACTTTTTTTGCCTTGCCAAGATGTGTCATTCTACAGATTTTAATGCATCCTTACGAGCTTATTTTTACATGGCAAAAGTGATCAGATCAAATTTGACTCAATAAATATGTAAGCGTCAAATGTATGAGAAGCAGCAATGGTCCACAGCATGAAAAATGTGGTTTTTGTAGTGAGGGGACCAAAAGTGAACCTTTTACTCGAGGTGTGGCTTCACTTGTTCCAAGTACAGGGGGACAGTCACTGCCCTGGTGCTGTTGGCCACACTATTTCTAATACAGGCCAGGATGCCTTTGGCCTTGTTGACCACCTGGGCACACACTGGGTCATGTTCAGCCACTGTCTGCCTGCACCCCCAGGTCCTTTTTGGCTGGACCACTTTCCAGCTGCTCTTCCCAAAGCCTGTAGCACTGCATGGGGTTATTGTGACCCAAGGGTAGGGTTTGGCACTTCTCCTTGTTGAATCCTGTATGGCTGGCCTTGGTCCATCGATCCAGTTTGTCCAGATCCCTTTGCAAGGGAGGGTGGATATACCCTCCAGCAGACAGACATTCTCACCCAGCTTGGTGTGTCTGCAAACTGACTGAGGTTACACTGGATCCCCTTATTAAAATCATGGATGATGTTATTAAACAGGACTGGCCCCAGTGCTGAGCTTTGGGAACCCCACTAGTGACCAGCCACCAACTGGATGTAGCACCATTCACCACCACTCTCTGAGCCTGGACATCCAGACACATTTTAACCCATTGAAGAGTGCACCTGTCCAAGCCACGGGCTGCCAGCTTCACCAGGAAAATGCCGTGGGAAGCAGTATTGAAGATTTTACTGAAGTCCAGGTAAGCACATCCACACTTTCCCTCTAGGCATGTTACCTGGATATAAAAGGAGATCAGCTGGTGAAGCAGGACCTGCATTTCCTAAACCTATGCTGGCTGAGCCTGATCCCCTTGTTTTCAACCCTCTGGAAGTCCAAGGTAGAGGTTTTGTTGACCCCTTACTTACTTCACTGAGAACTGAAAACTGTCATTTTGTGGTGGCTGTGCCCAAGACAGCCTCCCACCACCACCTCTCCCACCCACTCTTCTCTGCTCATAAGGAGCAGGTCTAGCAGGGCACCACTCCAGGAGGGCTCTTTTGTCAGCTGTGTGAAGGAAGTTTCATAGAATATGCTGAGTTGGAAGGGTCTCATCAGGATCATTGAGTCCAACTCCTGGCCCTGCACAGGACCCTCCCAATAATCACACCATGTGCCTGAGAACATTGTCCAAACATTTCTTGAACTCTGTCAGGCTGGTGCTGTGACCACTGCCCTGGGGAGCTGTTCCAGAGACCAACCACCAAAGGGTGAAGAACCTTTTTCTGATATCCAGCCTAAACCTCCCCTGATTCAGCTTCATGCTGTTTCCTTGAGTCTCATCACTGATCACAAGAGTGATGAAATCAGAGTCTGCCCCTCCTCTTCCACTCATGATGAAGCTGTAACTGCAACAAGGTTTCCTCTGTCTCCTCCAGGCTGAATAGACCAAGTGACCTCAGCTGCTCCTCTTAAGGCTTCCCATCAAGGCCCTTCACCATCTTCATAGCTGTCCTTTGGACAATTTCTAATAACTTTGAGTCTTTTTAATATTGCAGTGTGCAGAACTGCACACAGGGCTCATGGTAATCCTCCACAAACTAATAAAAAGCCAATTGCATAGTTTGATATAATGTGGTGGTTTCCCTTTCCTCTTCATGTTCATAATTTTATTTTTTGTGGAGCTATGACCAATTAAATCTGCTTTGAAAAATCAAGAGATAGAAGCAGATGCTGAGCATCATCGGAGAGGTTGACCAGATCACGTAAAGCACAGAGTCTTGCCATTTGAAGTGAAGAAATAATAAGCATCTGAAAACAATTTAGTGTCTTCAAGCTTGTGAATTATGCTTAGAAATTTAACCTCAGTGAGCTGGGGAAATTCTCAGATTTCTATAACAGATGATGAAAAGGTTTGTATGATTTAAGTCAAGTTCCTTTGAGCTATCTGTATTTGCAGCTTTGACCAACAGAATGATAATTATTCTTCTGTAATAAAGGTAATTATGTATGCAGCTGTCTTGATTCACTCTGAACAATAAATCCCACTGGGCTGGGCCTCACAGCTGGTCTCGTTGGGGGAAAACTGGATCTTCAGGAAGTACTGTGTGATCAGTCCACTTATGCCAATCTTTATGTGTAAACATGCAAGAAAAGGACAGAACACCATTGTGTTAAATAAAACAGGTGGTGCAGAAATCAATTTTTGGATGCATTCATGATTGTGCTTATATGAATACATACTTCACTGAGGATATTTTTATATATATATATATAATTAGACACCATGAATAAAGTTGGCCTAGAACTTCAGCTTCCTTTTCTTTTCTTCAGAGCATCTTAGCTTTTGGCTTGTGACATTTGCACATTTTCAGTATTCTTTCTGAAAATAATATTAGGCATTTAGCTGCTAACGTTATCTTGAAAATTTTAAATTTAAGGTATGATAATTGTTTGGTTATTGGGTCTGAAAATTATTGCAATAATAAATATTGTCTTCATTGTTTGATGTATTTAGGTATGCTCTTATGTGATAAACACATACTTCAAGGGCCTTTCTAGCTTTGCCCTGATCATCAAGTGAATGAAACTAACTTACAACTCCTGAGCAGAAGATTGCTAAAGAAAGTAACTGGTTCTTTTTCAGATCCTGGTGTTCACTCATGACTTAAAATTAATGCACTGCTATAATCAATTGCTTTATCAAGCTGCAAATCCTGTAATTATATGCTCTAATCTAGATGCAGTTTCCCAGGATGCTTCTTCCTCTTTAATTTGTTGTTTGCTCTCTATGCAGATATCCTTCTGTTTTGTTTGCTTTTGAAGCTTTTAACATTGTCCACTCTCTGCACCTTCGTTTGATTTTTCAAATCAGTTTTCGTGAGCATATTTATCTCTAAGGCATATTTCCTCTTGCTGCTCATTCATCCAATCCTTGTTTACTTATATTTTGTATATTAAATTAATAAATAAATATAATATAGTCATCCATTCCTCATTGCTATTTCTGTATCTTTTGTGCTGTGTTTCTCACCTGCTTCATTTTCAGTAGTTTGACTGGTTGAAAACATAAATATTCAAGTGTATTTTCTCTCTATCTGCAGACCACTGAGTGTATATAACATTTTTCCTGTGTCAGTTTATAAGTTACCTATCAAATCTTTCACCTAATTGAAAGGAATCTGAAAAGCAGTAGTCAACAATTAAACCATTCTGAACAAATCCATGAAACCTGCCCTGGTATTATAATATTATAATTTAAAATCTGTTAAAATTTCTTATTATTATGGAACATATGAAAGAACTCTTTTATCTTCATGAGGTAATAGCACAAACATTGGAGAATTATTATTTCAGAGTTAAGGAAAAGGATTTATCCGTTCATAAGCTGTGAAGTGCTAGGTGCTCTTTCTTCAGTGCGAATGAAAAAGAAAAGCTATCAACTGTCAGGGCTCAGTTCACCTTCTTTTCTTTCAAATTTTACTTCCATGTGAAAAAATTATGCTCTCAGTCCTTGGGTCTGAAAGCCAGCTATAAAGGGATAGAGCAACTCTTTCACCTTGTGTTTCCCTTCTCCAAATCAAACTAGCTCAAAATGTCAGTGCCTCCAAAGTAAGCCAGTCTGTTCCTCATTCTTAAAAAGACATCCCATTCAAGGGATGATGAGTTCCCTTGAATCCTCAAGATAAGAAGATATTTCAGGAATTTGGTATTTAGCATTTAAGATTTATATGAGAACCAGCCTTAACAAGTCTCAGAAAATCACCGATAATATTGGAAAATTATGTGCTCTTCATATATTTTCAATTACAGCATTTTAATTCCAGATAATAGTAAGCAAACTGTTAAAGATAGTTTTTCCATATACTATATCAAGGCTAGATTGAATTATGGTTGTTTCTCTATATGAACTATTTTTTTTTGTATGTTTCGATGTTAGATTTTCCTGAGTATAAAGTACCTGGGATAATTGGATTGTACTACTGCCACCCTTGAAGGGCAAAAATTTCCTGACAGAAAGCTATATTCACATGGAGTTTGGAATGTTTGCCTTACATATGTAATGTACTAAAGCTGTAAAAAGAATGATACTGTAGTAGTGAGTTGAAGATGTGAAGTATCTATGAGGGTTTTATGGAATGCAAATTTTGAGGCCCATCTGCACCTCAGGAAGAGAAAACACTAAAATAGCCTGTCCTACTGTTCAGATATCCTTTGCCCCAACAGAAGACCACAAAATAACACCACTGTGTCCTGACCATCTTTTTTAAAATTATGGTTGTGTTGCTGTCTCTGAGCATCCTCACTTTGTCAAAAGGGAGCTGGTGGAAGGAATGCAATCCCTGAGCCCAGGCCCCTGTTCTAGTGCAGCCGGGGAGGAGCAGTGCCCTGCCGAGCCCTGCCCTGGTCACCTTTGGACCCCCACACCAAACACAAGCCTTGGTCAAACTGTTCACATAGTGCACTGGAGAGAGTGGCTGGAACAACATCTCTGTGGCAGAGGATGAATGAGATTTTCCTTGATGCTGTGTGGCTCTACTTAAAGCATCTGACTTGAACTGCTGTAATGTATCTGGTCTAGATATGGTCATTTTTAATAACGTAATTTACTTGGGCTCTAATGTCTTCATACAGAGTCTCTTAGATTTCAATTAATGCAAATATGCAGTTTTAACTGCATTGTTACAGTAATAATGGCTCTGCTGGCATGTGCTGGTTTTAACTGTGTATTTTTCAATACATTGCTGCGACACTGTTCTGATCTTTTCTACTTCCATGTTTTTGCATGACACTCGTAGGAAGTTTTGGCACCTTTACCACCGTGCCAATTTTTGTTAAGCTTGATCTCTGAGTTCAAATTTGTTGTTAAGAGACAAAAAGTGATATTAGATATGACAGTGTAAGTTTGCCTCCTGTAGTAAAACAAACTAAAAATCTATATTGAAAATACATTTAGGCTGTAAAAAGATGCGCTCAGAGCAAGGACACAGTGGTACTCAGGTTGTTGAAGAATCTGTAGAAAGGGCTGGATTTTTTCTTCAGTTGTTCAAATCTGTCCTCTTGATGTAATAATAGGATGAAGAAAATTGGGTGCCTCACCAAAAGTGTTTCAAAGAGATAATGTCATAAGAAGAGCCATTTCACATATATTTCTGTGTCATTACTGTACCATATCTTTACATAACTAAAATTCTTGAATATGTAGAAAGATTCTGAATTATGGCTATGTTTTCCTGCAATTATTGTCTTTTCAATATCAATATTTTAATAAAAAATCCCATATTTTGGGAAGAAAAAATATATATTCAACAATATATGTGTTTGTGGCAATTTATTTTTTTATTTGGTGGATAATTTCCATTAGCATTTTAGCAAAACTCAAACCAGAAACTCCATATTCAGAGACCATGCATTTAGTTGCCTGTATTTAATAGATTGTTCTATTTTTTGCTATATGTTAGGCAAAAATGGGGAAGCATAAAATGAAAAATACCGCTTTCTTTTCAGTTTTTGCCTTGCATGGATTTCACCCCCTTTGAAGAGGCCAAAGTCTTCCCCTGGGAGTATTGGGAAATAGAATGAGAAATGCTGTTTATTAACTGCTGCCTTCTGTCTTTTACATATGGTGTAAAAAATAGTAATTGCATTTATAACAGTTTTAGAAAAGACTTTAGCTAAAAATTAACCTGTTAGCTTCAGACTGGATTTTTCTGTTTCACTGTAAAGATGTTATTTAAACTTAAATTGATTTTATTTTGGCAGAGCATTTCTCCCAACATTAGACTGAATCCCCAGCATCACAAACTTGGCTGATATTTGATTTCACACACATGAGTCCCATTGTCCTTGAGGTAATCTTTGTGCTTGAGCTTAGACATGCACAATTGTTTGCACTTTTGCGTCTAAGTGATCTTTTTAAAATAGTCTGCTTCTAAAATATTCCTGAATTTTTCTTTGCCTGTGATTAATATTTCACTGAGTCCAAAGACTGCAAAATACAAAGTAGAGAAAGAAGATACTGGAATTCAACTTTGCACCTGTACTACAAAGCTACACACATTGTATTTAGTCTTTGTTGAAAGTTTATTTACTGTCATTGACAGTTAATTTTCCTGGAGGAAGTTTTAAGGGAAATTAAATCTGTGGCCAAGAAAAGAGGTGATGCGTTCTTTCAGAACTTCTAGGATTGTTGGAGGACTTCTGGGGATGCTATGAAACACTGCCTACTGACTCCTTCACCCAAAGGTACCTACAAGAGGCTTTGACTTCTAGAAGAAGCTCTGTGAGCTCTAAGGCGCTCTGCCAGCTGTCCCTCCCCAGAGTGGGTTTGGGGCTCTCGCTCCAGCTGCCTTCTGAAGAGGAGGGGTGGAGGGTCCCTGCGGTGCTACTGGGGAGTGGCCAGTGTAAGAGCCAGGACCTGACCACAGCTCCCAGCACCCAGCTGAGGGATGCAGGGGTTGTACAGGAGGGACCCTCTGACAATTCCTGGCTGCCCATGGATCTGTATCTACAGAGCAGATCGAGTGTGCTGGCTGCAGATGGGGCCTGGGATGGGAGTATGGGATCAGGAGGAAGTGGCAAGGGATGGCTGTGAATAATTCCCTGCTATGCAGGATGGAGACCCATGTTGTCTGGCTCGATCTGCTATCTAGAGAGTTTGCTGCTTGCTTGGAACTCAAATCCAGGATGTGGAGAGACTTCGGAGGCTTGTCTGGTCTAGGACTCTGGCACCACTCTCTGCCAGAAGAGATCTGGAGTGTATAAAGCATGACTACAGGACTCTGGGGTGATTTTCAAGGGCATGGGGGCACAGGTTGTCTCTCCTTGATCCTGTTACTGAGGGGAAAGGGCTTCAGGAAATCTTGAAATCTAACAAGTGGCTGCACAACTGCTGTTGACATTGGATATTTGGGGGTGGATGACCATGGCACCACCTTGGAGGATCAAGGACTGCTAGGAAGAGAAAGGGCTGATAATCTCATCTCATGGTGATGGAGGGAGTCTTCTGGGGACTCAGAAAGCAAATGTCACTCAGTCAAGACAGGCAACAAGGAGGATTTGGGGCCTTCAACATAAGTGAGCCTCACTTGACCTCTGAGAAGATGATGGAGCTGATGGAAGCTGGAAGCCATTTCCAAACATATGAAAAAGGGGAAACTGATTGGAAGTAGTGAGCATGGATTTATGAAGGGAAAATCAAGCTTAACCAACCTGATAGTCTTCTGTCATAAGGTGATGGATGAGGGAAAAGTAGGGGACGTTTTTTATCTTAAACTCAGCTAGACTTTTTTCATCCCCGTAGACAAGCTGATGAAGTACAGACAAATGGATGGCATTTGTAGATCCTTATGGTTAGTTTGGGTAAATATGAGCAAGTTGAAACACTGGGATGCTTTGACAGTATTGAAATTGTACATGCATAACCGGGATTTTCAGTGATCCTTCTACAGGATCTTGTGGGATTTTATGTTATTTTCTTTGGAGCAATGGATTCTCCAAGATGTTCCCTGCCTCAAGAAGTGTCTGTGGGATGTTGCTGAGTTTGGGCCTCGACAGGTCCAAGCATGGAGCAAATTTCTGCCCATGTCTGAAGACACATATCTAATGACATGTGACAGCTTTGCCTATCTTATTTATTCTCTGCATCCTAAATTTATCTGATATACTGGCACTAGCTTTGATATTTCTGGCTGTATCTTAGTAATTTATGACTAGAAGAGACATGCTTCATCTTAATGGTCAGCTGTGGAAATAAGTATGCTTAACTATCCCATCCTGGTAAAAAGATACCAGGATTTATGGTTTGGAAGACATAGAGATCCTCAGGTTATCTGGAGACAACTCATAGCCATATTCCAAGAAGTGCCTTTAGTTCAGCCATAAAAGATTGCTTTACATTCTCATTGCTGGAGATATGATGTTATTTTGGAAGTCTTTGAGGAAAATAGCAATTTTGAATTATCTTCAAAGGTAAGGGAGCTTTCTATTAGTATTACTATAATTTTACTGAAACTAGATTGACAATCACATTAGTCATGCTTGCAACCCTTATGTTGTTGATATGATGAATTCAGCCAGTATAAGTATTTCATCATAAAAGCTACTAATTCACCCTCTAAAGTCTGCCCTTAGATTTTTTTTCTATTTGTTACTATTGAAAGTTGAAAACTATGTTCTGAGTTACAAAACACATTTCCTTCTTAGCCTGGTTTTGCTCATTTAAATTAAGCCATCATCAGCTGGGACAGGGTGCTCTGCTTTTTGCTGCATATTGGCAGAAGCCAATGAAGATACATGTTGTTTAGTTTTCACAAAACATGGAACTTCCTAGCCACTTTGTAGCAGCATGCCACAACACCACTTAGTTTGCCATGACCCTAGTTGCTGTTTCCTTACCTACATTTGTACCTTCAGATACCTGTTATATTGAAGGAATTAGTTGAATTCTTCAGAGGGAACGTGGAGAGTCTCGGGAACATGGAGTCTCAGGTGGCCTCATTGAATCTCACTGATCTGCAAGATGGACAGCACTTCCCGTCTCAGTTGGACTGGAATATTGTGATACCAGTTTTGATGGTGGCACCTGCAGGGTTTTGGGTTTTCCAAGGTTTATTTTTCCTCTGCTTTTATTTTTTTCTTTATTCATCTTGTTACTTGAAATCATAAAAGGCTTCATTGTCTTTTTGCTACACTCTGCTGCCCGGGGTGCTGTGACTGCGCCAGTCGAAGGCAGTCTCTCTGGGGACCTTCTCTGATCCCCAGAGCCCTATCACAGCCACAGAGAGCAGAGCCGAGAGCAGCGTGAAGAGCAGGTGACCACCGCGAGGAGAAGCCAAGCAGGGAGGACTCAGCAGCTCTGCATACCAACTAAGATTTATTTAGCTGATGGGGAGAGACTGACTGAGTCAGGCCACCAGGAGTTTCACATAGAAGGATCGAGCCTCCTCTGCTCTGCTCCGAGTGACCCCGAAACACAGGTGACAGGGGGTTTTCTACCCCTCACACCCCAGGGGTGGGGGCACAAACATGACCAATTGGGAAAGCCCAAGGGTGTGGTGCAGGGGTGAGGGACAGGTTACACAGCAAACGGGAGAACAGGGGAGGGGATTACACCTGTGAAGGCCAATGCACAGCCAAATGACAGAGACCTTTCTAGAACTTGGGGCAGGGGTGAAAGGAGAATGACAGAGGAGAGAGAGGGATCATCTCACTCCACCAGGGGAGGGGACAGATAATTGACAGAGAGAGTATACAGGGTCCAAACAGGGGTACATGGAACAAACCAAAATACAATTAACCAACAAAAACCGCTGCATCAATTGTCATACACTGCAATTTAAAATCTACTGTTGTTTTACTTAACAATAAGTCAAAACTCTTTTCCCAAAAGTATTCTGATGCATTGATTGCTTTTGAGCTGACTTGAGTCCCTTGTCCATTTACATGTGCTCAAGTCTTGGTGCCTAAGAGTGCACTGGATCTTTTCAGAACTATCAGAATGATCCCTTCCTTTGGATTCTGCTACTTTCAGAGCCATAAATAATTTTATATTGTTTTTTAATATATTAATTAAATGCATAATTTTTATTATTTGATTCTTCGTGGTTTTAATCTGGCTAACCACAGAAAGTTGTCTTGACAAAATAGGGATGTTTCCTGCCGGTGTTCCAGGGTCCACGTGCTAGTCATTTGGTAATGGTGGATAATTTCATCAGCAGCTGTCAAGAGTCCTACCTCTTGTGGATATTACAATTTGCAGTGGGTCGTATTGTCAATAATATTAACGTTGTGTTCCTGTTCTGAGTTTAATGTTGTGGGAGACACTGAAATCTGCCCTTTGCCGGTCTGCCTTTAATACAAGTTTCAAATACAAGCTTCCCATTCCTTTTGGTTGTCATTGTGCACCTGCAGCAGTCAGAAGAGACTGTTCAGTTTACTTTACACTGCTCGTGCCAGAGTGGGCCACACAACACTCAACTTGCATCTGAATTACTACCAGCTCTGTGTGTGTGTTTCTGTGAGGAAATGCAGCTCCACCTTGTACTTTTGGTGAAACAGCAGGGCTTCGTTAACCCAAATCAGTGCTCTGCCTGTCTTCTGCCTCTGAGTAGGATTTCCCACTTAAGCCTGCTTTTAGGCTGGTCGCTTGCCAAAGTGAAAGGACTCAGATAAAAGCTTGAACTGCTTGTCTGGTTCTAATCTTTTTAATTTAGTGCCCTTGTGAGCAAACCTCTAAATTGTGGGGAGTCTCACATGGATAAGCAGTCAGAAAATTTGATGTCCTAGCCAGGCTTTGAAGATTTCTTTGATCTCTTCAACGTGCTCTTCATGATTTTAGCATTCCCAAATCCCTCTACTGACTTTGGACCTCAGTTTTTTTCTTGTCCCTTTTTACAGACAGTTTCCTACTGTCATCCAAGAGCAACGAGCTTTGATTATCTGGTCATAGAATTGCTCTCTTTGTTGGAGGCAAGATGTTTAGGGATCTCCTCCTTTTTCCTCTGGAGAAAACATGAGAGGGTGGATGTTCTGTAGTTGAAAAAACGTGGCACCTAACCTTCAAACTAGCATGTTTTCTGCCATGAGGATGGGTAGCCTTTCATCATACTTTAGAGTCTCCTTTTATTATTTGGTTTTGGGGATTTTTTTTTGAGTCCATATTATTTTGAAAAAAACTGAAATTTATCTCTCCAAGTCATGGTGAGGAATGTCTTCCTGGGTGGATCATCTGGGTGGATGATTAGACTAATTTTAGACCCTGCCCCTTGGGTATATTTAGAAATTATTTCAGGGCTGGACTCTGTGACTTATAGTATGGAAGACAGCAGCCAGAGGATCATTCAGTGGCCTTTATTAATCAGAGTGTCAAGCTAGATTATCTAAGAATGCCTTCGGCATGTAAAATGAATGAAGAGATTAGCCTCTAGTAAAATGTAAAAACTTTATTTTAGACACGTCTTAAACCTTTCTGTTTTGGTCCATACTTTAATGCCACTGCAGTGAACAATGCTGGTGTAGTTTGAGAGAGGAAAATTTGACCTCCCATTTATTGCTTTATAACTCAATTGTAATTCAATTACCACCCTTTGTGTATAGTCTCTGTCATGTTTAATGCTTTAGAGCTGCATGTGTTAAATTGGTATTCTAGAAATCATACAATTCTGGTTAGGTTTTTAAGCTAACCCCTTGCAGTAGAGCTCATTTTATATCAACAGGGCAGCTGATTTAATAAGAAATTCTGACACTGACTAATACATTTTTTTCATTTTTTCCCTCACTAATTTGATGGAGAAAACCATTGTAGCCTTTTAAAAACTTGCTCAGCTTTAGCTGACTTTAACGGTATGAATAAACTGTCAGTTTGGAACCAGAAGGGGGAAAAGAGTTTTCATATTTGACTTGCAAATCAGGAAGAATGAAGAGTGGTTTGAATAAGTATCCAGAATATCTGTGCAACAAAGAAATGGATAGGCAAGATAAAAACTTATTATCTACTCACAGCTGTGTCTAGATTTCATGGCTGGAAGCTGTAGGGAATGGGGATTGCAGAGAAGCCTAATGTAGCTGGAGGAGAGCCATTGAAGCAGGCAGAGAAGGGTTGTAAGCCCAGTTTCCTACCCAGCAAGTGCAGTCTTGGTCCATTTGGACAGGTTCCTTTGACCTTCAGCAGTCTAGCAAGAGTCAAATGGCAAGAGTACAGGCTTACTGTAGGACTACAGTCAATTTAGAGGAAAAGCATTCTGAAGAGCAAAGCACTACCTGTGAGTAAAGGAGTGAGGAGTGAGGCTAATGGTCCCACAGAGCTGAGTAATGATCTGCTAAATGTACATAGAATCACAGAATGGTTTTGGTTGGAAAGGAGCTTAAAGATCATCTAAGTTCCAACCCCCTCACCAAGGGCAAGGACGTCACTAGATCAGAATGATCAAAGCCCCATCCAATCTGGCCTGGAATGCTTCTAGGGATGGGGAATATATATATGGAACAAATTTTAAATTATGAAGGTTGGTAAAATGCCCACACTTGTGTGAATTTGTGGCTTGGATGGCAAGACGAAATTTTTTAGTCTTACTGTGAGGAATTCTTTTTTAACAAATTTGTTCAATATTTAAAAAAAAAAGACCCTAAATACCAAGAGAATTTGTTAGCTAATTTAATTGGTAACAACTTCCATTGGCTACTTACAAAGTCCTAGTGTGTTTGGGGTGAAGTTATAACTCAATATTACCTTTTACTTTCTAATAGATGGATAAGAAATTGGATTAGTGGGATAGTGTTGATTCTCCTATGACTGCATTATAAGTAAGTAGTTCTGGGAGCTTGTCAGAGTATGTAGCCTGGACATTGGGATTTGGAGAGTCCACCAGCCTTGTCCTTTCTCCAGACCATGTGTCCATCTTTTTGAGCATTCTAATGTTAGTGTCCAAAAAAATCAGTGACTTGATTCAGGTCAAAACTAACTTTTTTTTTTCTGACCAGATCTAATTTTTTTCTGGCCATATCTAATTCTACAAAGATTCACTCCTTGATCACAGCACAGCTTCACAATTGCTTGTGCCAGCACAAAAGAGAAGGACATGTAAGGTGGCATAACCATGAATGAGGGTATAGGATCCTTGCAGAGGTGTTGCAGGCCTTGGAACCTCCAGGCATCCTTCTCATGTAAACCTCAAGCCACAAACAGCCATAAAAAATGCTTTACTGGACTGGCTGGTTCCCATATAGCCATAGACTTGTCCAGATTCCTCACAGAAAGGGAGTGCTTTTCTGACCTCCCACAGAACGTTGTCTTACAACCTCAAGTGAGGGAATTCACACTGCCCAGCTCTAAAGGCTCTGGAGATCACCTAAGTGTCTAGAACAGCCTAAAAGCTATGACGTGTGGTGTCTCAAAGAACAATTTGCATTAAAAATAATATTGAAGGACAGCCACATTACAAACATGATAAAGCAATTGGTCACGAAATGATTGTTATTGTAATTCCTCTATACATTAGAACAGAACTGAGACTATACTCAGCTTTAGCTTGGGCATTTTCTGACTGTGGGTTTAAACTGTGTATGCAGAAGTGTGATGCTCTACAGCTCTTCATATGCTACAGTCTGATTCATTACTATAGAAAAATACCCAGGAGAAAGGATCAAATTAGTTTCTATTTTAATATCTATTTGCATTTTCCTGGAATGGAAATGAATACATGTAGACTCACCGCCTTGATTGTAATAAGCTATTTTTCATTAGAACTTACACTGTCAGGAAATTGGTGTTATTGATTCCTGAGTATTGCCTCCAACAGCAGGTAATATGGAATATATTTAAAATAATAGGTTTTCAATTATTTATCCATGAGAAATGAAAAAATTTAAACATTATGCTAATTTGTGTTATTAAAATCCTTTAATTTCTAATTATCTATGCAAGTATAGAATAGATATGGAAAAAAAAAGTCAATATGAAATGTTTTTTCCAGATCTTTTTCTATTCAGCCACAGTGCAATAGTTCTTAAGTTGAATTATTGCCTATAGCTTTTAGATACCTCTGGGGTATTAACAGTACCTGTTTATAACTTATCTTTTTGTTGTGCCTTGAAATTCTGAGCACATGTAGGTCCTATTGCAACGTAAGACTTCATAACAATGCATTTGACATATGAATTTCCATTCATATTATGTTTCTCGTGGTCTACCATCTGGCTGAAACAATAGTGTAAAACTCATTTTAGAGATTAAGAAATTGCTGATTGTACTAGTGAGTGACAGGTGAAGTCAACCAGCCATAGCAAAGAAGCAAGTATCATTTCACTTTGCAGTGGGATTTCTTTTGTGGCTTGAGTGGATAGGAGATTCCCTGTGAAGCCATGAATGTTTACACGTGGAAGTCCAGCCATGATTAGAAATGCTTTTAAAATATAGCAATAACATGTTTGTTTCGGGTTGTGCTTTCTCTGATACATCAGCTTTTGGTATAAAATCTTAGGTATTTTAACACGGTGATTTGGCAGGAATGCAGCTGTGGTACACAGGGAATGACTGAGTGGCCAAAACCTTGAAAATGAAGACATTATGTACACAAATGATTAAAACATTTTAAGGTAGACCTCATGAAATGAAAATTGTTGCTAAATAAACTTCTTCTCCACTGACTTAAATATGTCTATTTAAAGAAGAATGACCTTAAGCCACAGATCATCTTAGGACATGTTGTCTTGATTATTAACCAAGATACTATAAAACACTATAGAACTATAGAACACTTATTCTGGTTATAGACAGAAATTCGGTGAGTTTAAAGTTAAATTTTCTAACACTGAAATGTATACACTATTCGTGAATTATCAAAAGGAAATAAGCGGTGACAAACATGGTAATTTATAATATAATCAACCCTTCAAACGTACATATGCAAGAAGAATTAAAAAGCTGCCCATTAAAAGGGTATGAATAAGCAACTATATGAAATTACCCATACTCATGATCTAGTTAAGAAAACCCTGTAGGCCCATATTTACCTTTAATAGGTGTTTAGTTTCATAGTTATTTAGCAGAGAACATAAATGTTCCTTAAAGTATGTCTGTGGATAGTTTTTGTGGATAGTTTTCTCTGTGCAGACTCAAAAATTCTTCTGGAGTCCAGCTTCTAGGGAATGATTGCCATGACTGGACCTTCAAAGGCCATGGACTGATGGAGTTTGGAATCCTGGGAGATATGGGTCAGGTAAAAAATTAGACCCCTGAACTTCAAGAAAGCAAGCTTCCAGCTCTTCAAGGAGGTGATCAATAGGACTCCCTGGGAGACTTCCCTCCAGGACAAGGAATTAGAACAGAGCTGGCAGATCTTTAAGGAAGTTTTCCATAGAGCTTAAGAGCTAGCAACACCCAGGAATGAAAAATCAGGCAAGGAAGGCAAGAGCTGGGCATGGCTGAGAAAGAACCTGCTGGTCAAAGTAAAAGGAAAGGAGCACAGGCAGCTCAAGCTAGAATGAATGACCTGGGGAGAGTATAGAAGGGAAGTTTGGTTGTGTAAGGATGGGGTGAGGAAGGCCAAGGCAAAGCTGGAACTAATCCTGGCAAGGGACACAAAGAATAACAGGAAAGGCATCTACAGGTATGTTAACCAGAAAAGGAAGGTCAAATAAGGTTTACCTCCTGGTAATGGACACTAGTAAACTGATAACAATGGAAGACAAGGCTGCCACAGTCTTCATTGGCAACCTCTCTTCCCACACCTCTTGAGTGGATGGACAGCAGGATGGGGACTGGGGGAGCAAAGTTCCCCACACTGTAAGTGAAGATCAGGTTTGTGATCACCTGAACAACCTGAACAAACACATCTGTGCAAACCCATGAGATACATCCTGAAGTCCTGAGAGAATCGGTTGATGGAGTTGCCAAGCCACTCTCCATGATATTTGAAAAGTCATGACAGTCAGGTGCAGTCCCAGGTGACTGGAAGAAGGGAAACGCTACCATCTTCTAAAAGGGTAGAAAGGAGGACCCTGGCAACTACTGACTTGTCAACCTCACCTTTGTGCCTGGTAAAACCACGTAACAAATCCTCCCAGAAGCCGTGCTCAGGCACATGGGACAAGGAGGTGATCCAAGACTGCAGCTCTTGTGGGATCCCACCTGGAGCACTGCATCCAGCTCTGGGATGCCCAGCACAGGAAGCACGTGGATCTGCTGGAGCAAATCCAGAGCAGGGCCACCAAGATGGTCACAGGGATAGAGCACCTCTCCTATGAAAAAAGGCTGAGAGAACTGGGATTGTTCAGCCTGGAAAAGAGAAGGCTGTGGGGTGATCTAGATGTGGCCTTCCAGTACCTGAAGGGAGCTTAAAAGAGAGATGGAGAAAGATTATTTACAAGAGGGAATGACAGGACTAGGGTAGTGGATTTAAACTGAAAGAGAGTAGGTTTAAATTAGATATAAGGAAGAAATTCTTTACAATGGGGGTGGTGAGGCACTGGATCAGAGGAGGTGGAACTAGATGATCTTTTAAAGTTCCTTGCAACCCAAATCATTCTGTGATTCTATGATTAAAGATCTTCTGGTCCAACTCCCCTGACATGGGCAGGGATATCTTTCAGTCGACCAGGTTGCTCAGAGCTCCATCCTGTCCAGCCTTGGACACTTCCAGGAATGGGGCATCAATGACTTCTCTGGACAACCTGATCCAGTGTCCCACCACCTTCATTGTAAGGAATTTATTCTCAATGTCTAATGTAAATTTACCCTCTTTCAGTCCAAAATCACTGCCCATTGTCACAGCTTTTTTTGCTGCTTTATTTTACTCTTCAGGCTGGACTTAAAAGGGACTCCAGTCATGAAGGAGTGCACCAGCTGTTCTTGCTTGCATGCACTTTCCTTCTGTACAAATTCCCTACATCTCAGAGACTCTGCTTTTCCAAATCTAGGCTAAAAAACCTGTCTGCTTTTGAGAGGGATTTTAAACCTTGTGGTTTCAATCACTGGGATCAAAGTTGGACAAATCTAACCTCAGTTATAGAGTGATCATGGTATTGTCTTAAGCTATTCCCATTTGAATGGATAATCATTAATATTTAACAGACTTCCCTGATCCCAACCTTTGAAGGTATGTGACACTGACATGTGACTGACATGTGCAATGAGGCACTAAGTGACACAGTTTCTTTGTGAGAACAACTAGAATTCAGAAGGTGTATAAAGAAATTGTTTCAAATTGTGATAGAAAGCTGAGACCTAGTATTTTGGGCAAAAAATTTCTAATAGGAAGAAACCCATGAAAATTAGATCAAATGAAACATGGAGTTTTTTTAGGTGTAACTGATAATGAGAAATTAAAGAGGAGGCATTAAATGTGGGACATATTAAATTCCAATTAAGACACCAATGTTGTGGCACATATGATGACAATAATTGGTTAAATGAAAACTAAGATAAAAACATATTCCAGGATCCAAGAGGTTCATAAAAAGAAGATCACACATAGAACAGCTAGTTGTGTCATGGTATTACTAACTGCTCAAATCTTGAGTTAGTGATGAACATTGTATGAAATAATGAACAAAAATAGTTCAAGTTCCCAGATATTTATATCTGGTGATGTCCAGTGTGTCTCAGTCATCATTATTCCATGTGACTGATGCCTTACTGCATATCTTCTTTTTACCACAATTCTCTGGTTGTTCATCTACATGTGTGAATATAGCAATATCACATATGACTATTTATGTATATATATACTTGTGTATATGTACATGTGTAACAGAATATTCCTGGTGGCTGAAAGGGAAAAAACCTTTAAGGAGAAAGAAATTTGGAGAGTAAAGAAGAGCTACTGATGAGGGGGAGGAACCTGAAACACAGAATAAAGGTAAAGAGACAGTTAATTCTTAAAAGCATATATATTTTACTTGGAAGTCACAAGTTTTACTTCCTGTAGACCAAGTGTCCTAGTGCTTCTCTTTGCCAATTTGTAAACTGGAAATATTTAGTGACAGCCTTGGTACAGCCCTTTGAATATTACTTATTAAAAAAAAAAAGAACAAGTTTGTAATGCCTTGTTCCTAAAAAAAACATTTCTCCAAGAGGAGCAATTGTCAGAGCACAGGACATATAGGAAGCTGGCTAATGAGGTAGGTGGGTAAGAACATAGAAGTGCTATTAGAGAGTCATGGAGAACAAAATCATAAAACAGTCAACAGAAAGGAAAAAATAAGAAAAATAAAAGAAAATGAGATAAGAAAAACTGGGAAATAGAAACATAAATGATGTAGGAAAGGAGATTGAACATGGAAGACCAAGGAAGGAGTCAAAACACATCTTCTTAGCTGGTTTATTTTATTTAGACTATTCACATTTTTTCCAAGCTGTCTTCCTAGTCTGCTTTCAGGAAGTGATTTATTGTAGAGTGTGGTACTTCCAACAGTTTTTCTATTCACTCTCTCAGCAGCAAATGCTTCTAAAAATGCTTCACCTCTAAACATCCACTGCACTAAAGGCTAGGCTTTTCCTCTGAAATGTGCCATTAGATCAGGACTGAGTAAATCTGTAGGGAAAAATGCTCACCCCTGTGGCCTGCTTGAGGCATGTTAGCTTGTACAATTTGCATGTAACACAGAAACTGCAAGAATTTCGTGTTCTTCTGTAATAGTAATAGGGTTGTCAAGAAAAATAAAGTATTAGAATAAGTGAAAATTGTTTTGTTTTCTCTTGTGAAAATGTTAGGTCAGTCAAAAATATTTGCCATTAATAGAAACTTCTTCACACTTCCATCCGTTGAAATTTCGTGTTGGGTTGCACAGGATCTACCTGGTGGCATTTACGCTCTGTTAAATATGTAGAAATGTCTCACCCTCAGCCTCCCACTGTGCTGTCACTTAGCCTTTAAGATGTTAGCAAATTCAGTCTTCATAAATTAACCCTGCTGGCTCTGTAATGTCTTCTGGATGCTTTTTGCCAACAACTTTCCTGGAAGGGCATATTCAATTCCTGTCTTGCCACTTCATCTTCCCTGCCTTAAAAGCTTTCTTTGGAGTGACATCAGATTTCAGATTTAAATCTGAATCAATTTGATATTGTTTTATCTGGGTATTGCATGATTGCTTGTACATTGTCACTGTCCCCTTTACCTCCCCTTTTGTCTTGTCATTATGAAGTCTTTAAATTTTTACTATCATCAAAATAGGCTTTTTCAAAGCTCTACTCTTGAAAATGGGGACTTTTTTTCAGTGTTACCTCTTATTTCCGCTGTCATATTTGGCCTCTCATCTTTAGATGTCTTTTTCTTGAATCCCATTTTTTGTTATTCAGCCACAAGGTCCTCAAGCCTTCCCTCTTGGTATCACAGACATATATTATCTCATTTATCATGCACCTCACACAGATATTGAAATTCCAGTAAATTGCAGTCCTGTATTTAATCTGCTGCCTTTAATTTGCGCATGAAAACCAGCTTAAAGCATGTCAGGCAATGTGTCATCTGCTCTCAGTTTGTAGTTCACCAGGGCTCTCCCTTGTTCTTTAGATATGCTACTGCCACATCTTTTCATTGGACACAAATGTCAAATTCCTTTATATTTTCCTAATGAATTTTCAGTGTATCTTCATTGCAAATTTTTGAATTCCAGAGTTTTAGGTATGTTAAATGGCCAGGCCAACTGGTTAAGAGCCAGAAAGTCTCTTAGAAAGGGTTTAGTTCTGCAAGGGAGCTGAGCATTATTAGGCTGTGCTGATGGTACTGGGACCTATGGCTCTCAGGACATGTGGACATATATTCAGTTTCCTGCAGTATCATCTAAATGTTTCAAGATTTCTCATGAAAAATGCAACCTCTCTAGTGTTGTTAGGATGCTGGTGTGAGCTTCTAAACCACTTTTGATCACTTAGATGAAATGTTCTACAAGGTATTTTCCTTAGTTGGAACACTGTTAATAGATAGAACTCAGTAGCTCGAGGCACAGCAGAAAACCTTGAGCCAGGTCTGCCTGGATATCTGCCATGTGAAAATGGGGGTAAAGAGGTTGTGCAAGAAGCACCAGGAGGCAAGAGAGGATGGTGAGCAACATGAGAAACAGCAGCATGGGGTGGAAGTCTCAACAGAAGTACAAAATGCATACATAAAAAAGGGCAAACTAAACTATTGAGCCTTCATTAGGCAAAATGCTTCTGAAAAACACCTGATGCAAATAAGATACAACTCTCTTACAGGCAACTGGTTTTTTTTTTCAATATAATATCTAGAATACCATGAATATGGGTAAACTGTAAAACATATTGAAAAAAAAAAACAACAAAAAACCTTACATTTTTTCCACAATAATGGAGAGAAAAGTTACATGAGGAAGAAACACTTGGAAGCCCTTGCAAGTTTTGATTGCCAGATAGATGGTCAGAAGGAAACAGCAGAGAGAGACTGCCTCTCCCTGGGAAAGGTTAGCCCATTCAAAATTCTTTATGGTAAACCTTATGGACTAAATGCTGATGAAAATGATCATGAAAATGTGGCTCTATCTCTGACAGACACAGACCTGTCTCATATAAAGTTAACACACCCGAAATTTCATAAAGCCCTTACTGATTTAGATGGACGGATGAAAGAGATTCTGTGTATCTGTCCAAGACATACACTTCTTCTAAAGGCCAGATGTGAGAAAGGGTGTATGTTGCCACAGATGTAAAAAAAGTGATTGATATTCTTGCAAAATAGTATCTTGACAGCCAGTGGGATATTATGCAGCCTCTTGCCCGTTGCTTTTTACAAACACTGAAGGAATTTCCAGATTTTTCCCTTTGTTCACCTAGAAATTCAATTTTGTACTAGAAACCTACAATCATGCTATAGTTCTCTACATGCAAATGCTTCAAATTGGGGGAAAAGAAGCGTGATCAGGGATTTGCATTTTTTAAGGTCACGTTTTTTCTGTTCCAGACCTGTAATTGTTCATCATTCCTAATTACAGACTGTAAATTATATGAGTAACTGCCTATTTTATGCACAAAAACATATGTTCTGTTCAATTGAATTGTACATTTTTGGGACTGTAAACCCAAATCAATAAATGAATGTTAATTTTTCATGCTCAATAACTTAGTTTCCTTTTTGAGCTTTTGATTCTCCTCACAAAATATTCATGCAGCCTATACTGAAGCTTTTTCTTCAGTGTAAGACATCCTCAATTAACTGTGTAGAAGTTTGAGAAGATACATCCCTTGAAAGGCTTTTCCCTTAAATTCCTGTGTTTTGAGCTGTATATAGGAACCAGAGAATTTATTCTAAAACTTCATCTAATATTGCAGCAATTTGAGATTTCTGATGGCACTTCAGATCAACAAGATATAGGTTTAAAAAAAAACCCATTTCAGAGCAACAGGATTACCCTGAAAATTTGCTTTAGGTTTAAAGCTATAACTTTCCCTTTGATCTGTTCTAAGTATCTGAGATTCAGTGTATGAGGGAACACAGATGCTGCTTGAATATTTTTGAAGTTAAATACTTAGTGGATGAGGAAATTAACCATGTTGTGGCACTAAAATTAACAGTGTAATGTACTTTTAAATAAACTGAGCTATCAAACTGCTTTTTTGTAAAATTGGGCTAGTCTAGAAAAAAATGAAACATCATACAATTTTCATCAGGGGGCAATGAGGGAAAAGGCACATATCTTTCCCTGGAAAGTAGCTGTTAATTATTTTGCCTCTTTATAGTATGCTTATAAAATGTACTCTGTGCAAATGCAAGCTCTCTTTGAGCTGACCTGAATTTGTGCCATTGCCAAGTTAATCTAATAATTATTGGCAGGAGAGTTTATCTCTGTTTATTAGCTTGAGTTTGGAGTTGCACTACAGTGGTTGCATGGGATTGTTTTGGCTCACAAGAAATTCAGATAAGGTAGTGGCTTTTTTGTTGGACAGTGACATCAGATACCTTGGTGGTGTATGTCTGCACCAAGAAATGTTTAAAATCTCTGGAATAACATGTCCCACAGGAAAACCCAATCAGCTTTCATTTATGGCATTTTTGAACGCTGTTTTTACATGACTGAAGTGCTAAACTAACACGATATGGTGAACATAACCTTAAGAGGGCATATTCTTAAATGTAACCTTTCCTTTTCAAGAACATTAGATGGTCCTACACGTAGCAGTCAGAGAGGAGCTGTGGGTCACTAGATGTGACCCTTTTACATACGTGCAGATGTGGCTCACACAAAACATAGAGAACGACACTGTTTGAAAATCATTACTTCTTGAAAACTTACTGGTTTGGTTACATTGCATTGATGATTTTTATGTCTCTCCAATATATAAATACATCTAGATGTGTGCTTAAACATTGCCCAGCTTTTAGCAAACTAGGATACACAAGATGTGGTTTAGGTCATAGTTTAGAATGCATTACACAGAAAGGCATCACAATTCTTCAAATGACATAAGACTTTTGTCTGGAATTCATTGTGCATATTTGCCATATCTAATATTATCATATTAGATTGATAGAATGAATGGGTTTGGGTAATAAATGTTAAAAGGATATTGCTCTAATTGTACTAGTAAGTAGTGCTAAGGTATCTATTAAATAAATTCAGTAACACGATGTTGGGGTTGGGTTGTCTTTCCTTTTGTTTCCTTTTAACAGTATAGAATTTTTTTCCATTCAGTTGCTAAATAGCCTTAATCACTGAGTACTTAAGAAAAACAAAGGCTATACCTAGGCCTAAAGAAAAGGCCATCTATGTTTACTGTTCTGTCGGGGAGTTTTCTCTCGAAGGGGGGGGTGCAGGAATATCTCGAGAATTGGGGACTGGTAAAAGGAGAGGGCAGGGGTGGAGCGGGACTGGCTTTCGGAGGGGGACATGGGAAGAGACAGCTCTGCGAGAGAGAAGTTTTTTTCGCTGCTGCTGCTGGAGCCCTGGCTTGGAGCTGTTTTTCTTCTGCCTCTTGGGTGAGCCTCTGCTTGTGAGAGCAGCCACTGAACCTGTTGCCATCTGCTCGGGTGCCCGGAATCCCTGAGCTCGCCTCTCCTCGCTGGGCTAGGAGCCGGGCGGCTGCTGCCCCCCGCCCCCACCGCTCCCTCGGCACTGCTCTGGGTTTCACTGCGCTGCAGCCCCGCTCCCCCGCCTGCCGAGACATCCTGCCGTCCCAGTTTGCTGCTTTCCAAGAATCCTGCTGGGGCACTGGGATCGACTGCTCCAAGGAGGTTTGTGAAGCAAAACCTCTCTTCCATTTTGTTTTCCCCTGCTGACTGAACCACCATAGCACGTGCTCCCTGCCGGCTGTGACCATCACTGCATTGAGGGGGGGAAAGTGCCTTCAGGCCAGGGGGTCGGGACCGGGTTCCTGGTTCTGTTTGTTGTTAGTGCCATAAGAGTTGTTGTTTGTTTGCTCTGTTATAAATCCTAGTAAAGAACTGTTATTCCTACTCCCATATCTTTGCCTGAGAACCCCTTAATTTCAAAATTACAATAATTCGGAGGGGAGGGGTTCACATTCTTCATTCCAAGGGAGGCTCCTGCCTTCCCTAGCAGAGACCTGTCCTTCAAACCAGGACACACGATGGTGATAAAATGAAGAACAATAATTATGATTGTTTTCATTCATGTAACTTCATTTGCTTTCTCTAATACTGAGGTCTAGAGAATGATACAGTGAATCTCGCAATTAAACCCACACAGAAATTATGACAGAATTTTATCTGTCTTTATATTACAATTATTTCATTTTTGAAGCCCTGAATCCATCACCAGTGAGAAAATAATATAAAATTTAGCATTCTGACATTATTTGCTATGGCCTGTTTCACAAACAGCCACAGTTCCACATTTGTATGTCTGTAATGCTGAAATGTCAGCTTACATGTTTTTTTCTTCTGCCCTATGTTCCTTGAAAAATAAAAATATTGGTATTAATATACTGGTCTCACTAAAAGTGCCATATCTTTCAGCTAAAATGAGGCACTGACTTTTATACACTGGACATCATATAGCTCTAGAGATCAATTTATATGACAAATTAGCTGTCATTCAAGTAAAAATAAATCTTGCCAGAAATGCCTTCCATGCTCTTGTCCATGTTGACAAGTAACATGACAGAGATGACAGATAATGTGGGTTCCCATTAGATTTGGATGATGTTGTTGTATCTTATCTTTTAACCTTCTTCAGTAATTTTATCCTGTATTTATTCAAATCAGGTTTTACCATCTCCTCAGTATCCACAGCTGCCTGGCTTCAGTCCCTAAAGTCCAAGACTTGCTGTCTGAAGTCAAGAATTGCTGGCAACTCTAAGTTAAATCCTAACCTTCATAGGAAAATTGCACCTGTTTTTACCCAAGGCATGGGAAGAGAAGCCCTGAGCTCCCATGGGTCAGAGAGGCACTTTGTGTGGGAAGATTGCAGTAAGACAGCACTGCTCTTGGTGAAGGAGGTGCTGAGGTGTGGCTACACCTGCTCCACAATTTCCAGACTCTTTTCAGAGAATAGAGCTTTGCTGGACATCCTTGTTTGGATTGTATTTCTCTTTTCATAGTGAATTTCACTCAACAATGTTAAATGGTGTCAGAATGAGAACACTGGGAAAAATATGTCTTTTAACAGTCAGAAATCATTGGTCAGATGGCAAGATATCCTCTCTATCAGCATGGTACAGGAATCAGCAGAGAACAAACCTGTCTCTATCAGTGGTAGACAATCTAATGAGGTTTCCATTATGATGATACAGTTGAAGCATGGCCAGAAATTTTTCAAACCTGGCTTTGATCCATCTGGTTTACCTGGATAGTAGAAGAAATGGCCAGGACTCAATCTGAAGATTAACAGGTTATCTGAAGTGGTACAAAACATCAATTAAAACTATTTTTCTTCAGGAACGATGAATAAAATATCAAATCTTGTAAGGCATAGTCCAGAATAAGTAGTTAAAGTACTAGAACAAACAATGAAGTGGATGGTCTGCAAATTTTTGAAAGAGATTAATGCAGAAAGGCAGTATGGATTCATAAAAATAAATCATGTCAAGCTAACTTGATTTCTGCCTTTGATGAGATAATAAGCTACATAGAAAAGAGGAATGAAGAGGACATATCTCTTGACTTCAACAGAGCATTTAACATTACTCCACATCAGAAAAAAAGCAATGTGGTTAATGCTTTTGAAATTGTTAGACAGATGGCTGACTAACCACAATTGAAGAGTAATTATTAATGCAGTTCAGGCAAACTGCAAAGTGCATTCAAGGATTGGTGCTTTATGTAGCATTAAACAGATACAGATATTCACCATATCCACACAAAAATGGCTGTATGAATGTGCTAGTACCAGCCAGAGATTTTATGTCACACTCTGTGTCCAGTTTCAATCTGTCCAGCACCATGCTACTTGAGATGGCAGATTATGGCAGAGGTAGTGGCAGGCAAGTTAGTGAGACAGAACCGATTAATTATTAATGTAATTGCTAAGCAATCTTTTCTAAGCTGCAGGAAACTACAGTACACATTACTGTAGGTTTCCCGGCAGCAATTTTAAATCAGTCTTCTGGTTTGCCTATCAGCTCACTTTAGTCTGCTCTTCTGCCTTGTCCATTATCTCAGACCCATGAGTTCCCATGCGTTCTTTTCTTGCTGTACCACCATTCATTGTACTTCTTTCCTGATCTTTCAATTATGTACTGTATTCTTCCGTCCTGACTTTGTTTTCACTTGATCCTCTCAAAGTTCTTCTGTCCCATGAATTCCTGCCATTAGTGCTATCTGAGCCCCCCTGCTGCTTCAGTGTGCCCTTGTGCTCTTGCCTTTCCAGCTGCCTTCTCTCCACCATCTGTGCTACTCCTGCCCTTCCTGCAGGAGTTCAGTCCCCATGAAGCTCCAGGAAGCCTCCCAGGTCACCTGCACCACCACACCTGTAATGCTTTGGATTAGAGGACTAGATGTTCAGATGTGCTGTTCTGCTCATTCAGCTGCAGTATCTCTCATCTGAGGCTGGTCCATGGCTTGAAAAGTGCTTTGTCCAACTAAAGCAATAGGAAAATAAAAGTGTGTTTGTTTGCTATATTGGGTTATATTGCAGAGGATGTCAAATGCTACAGAGCTGATTTCCACAACTGAGGCATGGGTCAGTGCCTTGCACCGGCCAGCAGTGTTTCTTTTTCATTTCAGAGTGATCACTTTATATCTCACTGTTACCTCTCATAAGGTTTTAGGGCCAGGACAACTCTTCCTCTGGTACCCCATGTATTTTTCATTGTAAGTCAATTTGCCATTTCTTTCTCATGTAACTTACTACTTGTCCACTGTCCCTTATAAAACATTTCAGTCAATTAAAGGGTAGGACGTTTTAATCCTCATCAACAGAAAATTTCTCTAGAAAAACAAGGTCAAAGATCAAAGGTTGGTGTCATGAGCCTCTTTTTATTGTTCATTTTTATGTCACACATTGTAGTTAAACATTTTTCCTGAATTATACCACACTGCAATATTATTTTACTTTTTGTGTTCTCCTTCAACTTTTGTTATTTCCTGCACCTCAGCTGTAAATTCATTAAAATGATTGGATATATAGAGAAATAATTTTGTAATTTTTTCCGCTAAGGAGTCTTTTTTGTGCCATTGCCCTCCCAAAGATCCAATTTACAAGCTTAAGGAAAAGTATTTGATTTTGATTGAAACAATTAATTCACATGAATTCTGAGATAAATAGCTAACAGCCTGAGTTGGATAAAGACATAGAAAAATTCAAGTTCAATAAAAACCAGTGTACCTTTACATGTATGCAGATATCAGAGATGTCTGCAGGAATGATGTGATACTCAGCAGATACACTAAAGAGCTCCTCTGCAGACATGAAGGTGGCAAATACTTTCTGCACATGTCTGTGAACTGAACACTTCAGAGATTAAAACATAATCTATACATTTAACACAATCCAGTAGGCACAATATTCTTCTGGTACAGAACCACAATTTAGTTATATTCTGATAATATGTCAAATATGTATTTTGTATTCCTGGTATCACTTGAAGAAATATTTGTCTCTTGGATAAGATTTGAGAATAATAAATTTTTAGATGTGTTAAAAATCAAAAGTCTTCCCATGTTCTGTTAGAATATTGCCCTATAATCAATAACATGATGATATTTGTATAATGAATAATTTAATGTTTTTTATTTGAAGATAATTTCCAGTACTCTGTGCAAATGTATTTTCATTGATAGATATAATTCCATTATGTTTTGTCAAGAAAATGCTCATTGTTGAATGCTGATTCTTCTGCCTGCAATGCCTTTGAGATTCTACCCCCTGAAAAAGATTTATGAAATTACATTAAACTATAGAACTTGGTCTGTGCACTAGCCAGTTTAAACGATTCAAAACTGAATTTTGGGATTGAAAAAGGGCTAAAATTTCATATAGTATTATTGTGTTCATTTTTTCCCTTCACTTTTCCGGAATTTACAGCCCTCTATTCTCTTGTCCGAAGCACACATCTTCTATCTGGTATTTACTGTATCATTCTGTTTAGCAGTATCCTTAAACAAGCAACTGATAGAGCAGTTCATACAACTCACAAATTTGGGGAAGACTTCATCATCAAAAGACAAAAAAAAGGAAATCTTTTTAAGGGTAAAATCTTAATATTCCACCAGCTGTTCTGACATCACTCAAGAAACGCTTTTGTTGCTTGAAACAAATTCAACTATCTAGATGAAGTGCTAAAGTAAACAATTGCTTCCTGGGATATTGGTTGATTACCACTTTGAGAATTTGTCACTTGTCAGAGTTGCTTCACTGACTAATATTTAAATAGCACTTAAACATCTTGTATCCAAAATTGTGCAATGCTCACATATCAAACTGCCATATACCAAAGTATCAATTTATGTTTTCACTTTGTACTTAGGATCATACTATTGATTTTTGTTCAATTTCTCACAGACTGTCTAGTAGCAAATAAACACAGGGAATTTTAATGTAGTAAGAACTGCATTTTAAATATTTCTTGAAAGTTTAATTCACCTTAAATGCATTTATCAAAAAGCCTTGGAATGCTAAGACCTTTTAAATAGATTGAATTGTCATTCATTCAGTAGTTGGAGTTGAGCTTCACATTTCCTGCTCACAAGCAAGTCACCACTGAATGAATAACATTATTTTGTGGTAAAAGAATAATGCCAGTATTATGAAGGAAACTGAAATTATTGTTATATTAAATATTAAAGTATTTATTAAAATAATCTGTAATTTCAAAGATGCAAGATAAAAGTTTAAAAATTTGTTGTAACAGGATAAATAAGAACATAGAAACTTAGATGAGGTTATTGCTTAAACTAGTACAACCAATTTGATAATGTTTGCTTGATAAACTCTGGTGAGAAAAACTTAATATTAAAGGCTCTTTGCAAAATAGGCTTTATATGATCATTTCTATCAGGAAAGTTCAGAAAATTTTTATTTTAATTGTTATAATTTATTTTAAAGTGTTAATCTTATATATTGCCTTTTGCGTGTAACAACTAAGTGAAGCATACTGAGAAAGAGACAGCGAGAAAGCAGTATGTGTTTCATCTCAGGAAAAGGAGAGGTGGTCAATGTCTGGCCCTTTTTCTGTAATCCATTTGCCCAGGTTACAATATAGTGAACATCCCTGTGAGCTAGTTCTCTCTCTTTGGTCGAAATGAGAAGTGAAAGGAGCAGAACTCCTAATCCAGGTGCCACATTTAGGAGGGCTTAGGGAAGAGTGAGAGCTGAGGATGTGGAGGCTCCCTTTGGCTCATCCCACCAACCTGCAGTGGCCCTGACTGCGGCAGAAACAGGGCAGCCACCTGCAACTTCGAAAATGGATTGCAGGCTTTGCCTCCTGGACCACACACAGAAACTGATGACAGGGACATTTGAGGATGCTAAAGGGGAAGCCTGGCCTGGGATTAGGCCAGGGTCCCTGTAGTATCATGCCAGGGGAAGCCTGGCCAGAGAGAAGACTGAGGAAGAGGAGAAGGTGGCTGAGGGACTTGCTCAGAAGAGGTGTGGGTTTGCTGGCTGCAGATCACAGCTAGTGGGACCAGAGCCAGCAGTTTATACACCTTCTTACAGTGCTTCCTTCTTACATCAACCTCTCCTCTACACACTTCTCCTGAGCCTTCCCTCCTGCCTGGACTTTCCCTCCTTGCTTCTTCTTCTGTTGTAGACAGGACAGAGTAAGGACTGTTGGAACACTTGAGAAGCATGATTTTATTTCTATTGTTTTACATTTCCCTACCCTGGCTTAAAAAAAAACTTTCATGGCCACCACTGGCTATGTTCTTTTCTCTCAGTAGTAGAGCAATGGGAGAAACTTCCTAGGGAACATTTCATTTTTTTTACCTTTCCACCTCTGAATACATTAATTTTATATTTTCATCTGATTTAGTTCCATGCTTCTTAATGCCAAACTACACTGCCTGACCTGTACTGAGAAGTTGATATCTTCCTGGGATTATAAACTACACTCTGTATCATCCTTTTTGCAACATTCAATTTTGCTTGGTGACTGGTGCTTTTCCATCTTAGTCCCAGGACATATACTGTCATTTATTTTTATCACTTATTGTTTTTTTACAGAATGATGTATGTGGGTGCTTTTATTTTAATATCAAGTCAGAGCACTGCAGTCACTGTTCAACCAAGTACCTTGCTTCCCTTTATTTGTAGAAATGAAAGTTGCTGAATGCAGATGTATGTGTTTGATAACATCTTTGCTGTCTGTACATACAGTTAGAAAAAGATCTGCTGCCTATGCTATCATAATTTTTTATTTCCTAGTAATTGCATTCCAGATGCATGTATTATAACCATAGCCAAAGCTGGAACTATTTTCATTAATCTCTCTTTTAACTGTACATTATCTTACCATGGAATAAATCAATTTCCTATAGGTTTCCCTAAAGCTTTGAGGAAATGAGACCTTCGCCTCCTGCTTTTGGGTTCTGCATGACAGTTTGAAGCACAGACAAGAGAAGAACTTTTAAATTAGGAACATAGTCAAAGCTATGAATATAAGGATTTAGGAGCAAAAAATATTTTTAAATCTCTTAATGAGAATGGCAATGTGTGGTCCAGTTTCCATATATTGGGAAAGAAGATGGAAATATATAATCTTACAATTTCATCTGTCTGAGTTTCTATTTCCACAAGTGCACCCAATCTTGGTTTCCAAAAGCACCCCACATTCTGGCAATTTATTCTCTTGGTAGAACACAGCCACAGCTGGAGAAAAAGCACAGTAAGTGAGAACATTATGCCATGAAGGTTTGAGAGCCAAGTCAAAACACACAAGGTCAGACCTTGCGTAAGGCTACCTTCTCTCTGTGAAGATGAATCCTGTTTTCCAAGAGGCCATTATTTTCCTTTGGGGTTTAAGGGTCTAATCTAACATCTGCACAGCTATACACTATGTCTATGTCACTAAATAGTGAAACCAAGGTGAGTGGATTAGTAGAGTAAAGCCACTGGTACTACAGACAAAATATCCACACTACAAAAACTTCAGGAATTTTAAAGGAAGAAAACAGTAGTCTGGTCCAGTGGGCGTGTTCATCCACTAGAGGCTGGAGTACAATGCATGCACTTCTGAAGTGTCTGCTTCAAGTTCATGCGCTTTGAGACTATAATGTGAACCAAAGCTCATTTAGTGTCCAGGAGATCTGTTTCAAAAGTGCATTCCTGAACAGAATGAAAACTCTAATGCAGATGCACAGCATGAACTCTTCTACTAAGTCATGAACCTCATAAAGTTTGAGGGCTAATGACATCCTACTATTTGGGGCTGAAGTTGTAGTCTATAATATAGAAGAAATTGAGAATATACCTTAAATCATGCCACCTCTTGGGTTTCAAGAGCACTTTAAAAGCTGTACAGTTCATAAGATGCATTTTGTATTGTGCTATATTTTAAGGCCTCATCCATTTCTCCATGGGTGATTTTTAAGCAGGCACAGTAATTATGCTAAAGTGCTAGAAGTATTTGAATCACACAGTAGACATTTACATGTTTTTTATGCAAATACAGCCTATCTCTATAATTTAGAAAACTGTTTTCTTTGCCAAAGTGGTTTCGAAATCTGTGACTCCTAACGGCATATTTTTTCTGTAATTTACATTGAGTGTATATTGCATCTTCAGGCTGAAGAAAGAAGGAAACACAACACTGAAGGCTACCTGAAAAGCTGCTCATTTGTGCATATATTCACATCAGAATTGTGCCCACCCCCTCATCTCTGGTAGGTGAAGGCATATAGCTCATTCCTCTAACACAGGCACTAACACCATTATCGCTCTAGTATTGTCTTGTTTAGAGTGAAAATATCTTGTATTTACAGATGGTCTCTCACCAGCCTTTCATACCAAGTAGCGTTCAGTTCCAAAGCAGTCTGTAAAAAACTGGCATGGAACCACCTCTCTTTCCTTGCACCTGAGCAACTCTCACAGGCAGTGTTTGGATTTTCTTTTATTCCTACTAAAGGGATGAGGAAGGTGGAAGGTCAGTCATCAAGTTCAGTCATGCTAAAGTCTGTGAAATGCACAGTTTAAAGGTGGGAGCAAGGTTGGAAGGGCATAGAGTTTTTCAGACCTGTAAGGCACGCAGAGGGGATGTGCCAGTTCACACATTTAGTAGCCACAGCAAGTGCTTGCTCCTGTGGCCCTGTGCTCAGTGCTAGCTCAGATACTAGCTTGAATCCCTGCGCCAAAGACAAGTTGTGTAAGGTCTTGGAAGAAATGCTGGGGGCACATGTGTCAGGTATTAATAACAGTTCTCCCTTGGACCCATTTGATCTAAATTGGGATGAATCATGTGATGTTTTGGGAAGCTGGTAAGCCTGGATCTATAGGGGTCCTGTTTTAGTTCTGCACTGCACACACTGCTGATGAAAATGAGGAATATGAAGGATCTTTTGAGCAGACATGTTAGTTTCATGGTAGATGTGTGAGACTTGCTAATGATTTGTCTTTGAGCTTATGTCAATTTTAAGATTTCTCTTCTGGCCTGTGCCAGCTTTAGATGAGTTTAGGAGGTGTTTCCCCCTACTCATCAGTGAGTTGGTAGCATTGTGATGTATTTCTTCTTTCACTTCAGAGAATTTTTATCCCTGATGTGAAAATTTTGAGTGGGAGAGGGCTTCTTGTACCCTATTCCAGTTTCCAATACATCCAATTACGGACATTTGCACTTGGGGTGCACAGTGAGCTATGGTCCTTTATATTTCAGCCTTGTGTTCTTTGATGAAAATGCATTCTACCTTACACTTGGGATTCCTGTCTTTCCTCACACTACTACCCTGTGCTGCTGTATGGATTCAGCCTTTTTTAATTTGTAGTTAAAAGTACTAATAATGTGAGTGTTTTCTGTCAAATATTAATGCTGCACAGTTTCATCCAATAACTGCAAGTTTACATATGGTTGAGTGCTATCTTGGTTGCTTTAGATATTCACGTCCTTGAAACTTCAAAATTGTGGAGTTTTTTCCACCCATGACCTTGAGGCTTGAAAGGATGTTGAGAATATTTTTCTTGGTGTTAGGAGAAGATTTTCTGATTTTCAGGTTTTAATGCCAGGTTACTTTTTGGAAGTGTTGTCTACACTGACCAGTCTGACTGTTTATTTCCAGTGCTGATCTGTTACAGAATAAGACACAGACAAGCTTGACAACTTTTTCAGGCTTTGAAGTTTTATTTTCCAACCCGTGTCTTAGTCTTCTGCATGACTGGTTGATTTCACATGTCTTGACCAGTATTTCCAGCCACTTAAGAAGTAGAATAATAGAAAGTGGACTGAATAATTCTAATTCACACATGCCTTTGTTAAATAGACTTTTGTATCTGGTACTCTCTGGATAGCGTTTACTAATTTTTTTTGTTTAGCTATGTCAAGCAGATTAAGGCTTGGTAAGATTTATGTACAAATATAACAGGCTTCTAAATTCTTAGGCTAAAACCTGGAAAACAGCATAATGCACTTTGGTGATAAAAGTGACTACTGAGCTAGCTCCAGGTTCTTCTGCAGTGTTATTGCCAAAGATGATTTTCAGCTTCTAAGGTGACCAAATTATGCTGGATAACTCTTAAGAAAATTATTTTTGAATTTTCTGTTTTGTGGTCACATTATCCAGTGAAAAGGCAAGGCTCATTTTTCTCTCTTCTGGAGAAATAATAATGATTTTTGATCGTTCTTAATTATATCCCATGATTCTGCAAAGTAGCTTCTAAATAGAGAAAAGAATCCTATTCTGGTTCACTTGATTTTCAGTCTTTTCAGATTCAGTCCTGAAATAAATGAAAAGGACAATGTAGTGAATAGGACTGTGTAGAGTGAACATAACTAGACACATTTTTTTCCAGGTATTCTGTTGGGTCATGCAAAATGTTTTCAAAATGTACGCTTTTGCAAATTATTTAGATTTGAAAAGCCCAAGTATTTTGTAAACATATTTTCTAAATTAAATGCTTGAATTATATTGTTAAGTAATAATTTATACTTTAAAAGTAACTGCTGAATAATGTTGACATGCACCAGAAAGTATAAACATCAAAAATGCTGTGGTTTGGGTAGAGAAAAATATTTCCTTTGGATTTGTTGTGTTTTAAAATTATCAGCTAATCAAAATTATATTCATTGGTCAACCAGAAACAATATTTTGTTTTTTCCTTCTGTTATTTAAAGGGCTGTTGTTCAATTCCTATTTAAAGTATAGACCTGAGTGCCTTTGAACAAGACATATAATTTCTTTTCATTACTTTTTTCTTTCTTTTTTAAGAGGGAAAATATCAAGAATTTGTAACTGCCAAGAATCTTGAACACAGTAATCTGTTAATTCTGTTAATATTTTAAGATTCTTAGCTAGTAAATCGAGCAGTAGTATGTAATACCCAAGAAATGCTTTACTCTGCAAACTACAATCTATGCTATCTAAGTGGGGTAAGGAAAACACTGAAATGCACTTGCTTATTTGGTTTTCAGACAGATTCCATTACCTCTAGGAGAAATGGCTTTGCAGACTGATATGTGAAGAGAAGAAAGGTGGTAGTGATGCACAGGTGCATTCTTTTAATGTCAATGAAAATGCTCCTACATGTTTCCTCCTAGAGCAGATTTTCAATGCTTTCTTTCACGGCCAATACAGGGCCTGATATTGTTATTTGAACTACTTTTTATTAGATAAGATACAGATAACCCAGAAGATTGTGTGCTGATGACTCCTGTTCTCCCTTTGACATTGCTACACTGCCATTTCTCCTGTCCTTCCTTTCCCAGTACCAAGTAGAGGCACTGAAAGCACATGAGGAACAAAGTAGTGGAAGTTGTGATCATGGTGGGAAGTGACCTGAGAGGCTGCCACCCATCCTTGGTTATGTCTCAGATACTTCAGCACAATCCTCAAAACATGTCAGATTTTCTCTGGCTTCTGTAGAATATTAATATGCTTCCAAAGGGCCTCTTTTTTTAATGTATTTGGGGAACACACATGACATATCTTCCTTGAAGAGGATTTTTCTTTTGCTTTTAGTTGTGTTGAGCAGTAAAATCAATGAGTCTTATTGCTCCCAAAATCAATGAATGCTGGCTCCTCCTGCTTTGTGGGACCATAATGTTTCTGCTGTTATTGTTGCCCTTGTGACTTCAGGAGCTCTGCACCAGCAGGTTATTGACTGCCCTTCCCAGCATCATCCCAGGACAGCCTTCCTAATTAGAACTGGAAGGTTATTCTGGAAGCTTGTTCTGGAAAATATTCTGTTGATGTAAAATATATTTTTTTTTTTTCTTTTTTTAATTTCTTCCTCTAGGTTTTTTTCCATTGGAAGGAGCATTATCTAAAGTTCTTCTGTCTTCCACCACCCTTGTTTTGCCCAACTTTCATTAATTAAATCAAAATTTATGTTTTTGAGGTGGAGGTTTTGTTTTCATGAAACCTCCTTTCTAACTTTTCCATTCTCAGGCTTTCTTTTTTACTGTAAAGATAACAAGACTTCCAACACACTGTATTTTACTTGGCATCAAGTTCTCAGCACTGCGGACTTCTTATGAGTTGGTAACATAGTAAATGAGGAAGTTGGGTCTGTTCCCTGTCCATCATAGGTAACCATACAAGAGGTGTCTAGTCCAGAAGGGTTGCTGAGCATGTGCCGTCAGCAGTACACTTGAAAGAAATGATGGTGATATCATCCTATAAACACATTGTCCAATTTTTAAAGTCATTTTTAGTAAAGAGATGTAAAAAAGGTTCTCAGAGTTTCCATGAAGCAAAGGAAAAATATTTTGAGATTTATTTCCTGACTAATTTAAAAGGAATAGGAGGCTTTTTTTTGCTGTTATCAGGCTTCTGTGGAATTTGCTTTTCATTTGCTTCAAAGTTATCATGATTTAGCTTGAGCTACAGCAGCACTGTGCAAACTGAGTACAGTTTAAAGTACTTTGAGTCTTTTGTAAGAGCCTTTCCCACATGTATCATAAGAACCTGAGGTCTGGGTAAACAGCTGGATTATTTGGGCAGTGAGGATAGCAGAGCAGTTCCAGTCCTTCCAAGGCTGAGTGGTGACAGCAGGGAAGGGAATAAGAATTCTGTCCCCATTAGTCAGAAGGCAGAAGTCTTGAGATAAATTATGACTGCAAGGAAAAAATATGTACTTGCAATGTAAACTGCAGAGACTGTATCCTGGTGGGAAGTGTGAAAGCCATTATAATGTACATAATACATGAATTAATGGATTAATTTAATTATTTATCTTTCAACATTTTCTCACCTGCCAGAATGGAAATGCTGGTAGTAGCTTTGATAAGCACAAAAAAAAAAAATCTATGCTATTCTTACTTTATTAATGACTTTTAGTCACTGGAAAGTCTCAGATTATTAAGATATACAGAGCTATCTTCATAAGAGACAAGGAAAAAACACATGGGATAGTTATACATTCATTGATTCGGTCCAAGGCTGATACACAGTCTCACATGAAACTGCTTCTAAGGTTCTAATTCTTCTAAGCACTCTAGGAATGTTGCTACAAATATTTTTTTCTTCACACTGTTTTTTGAAAATTGACCAGTACCAGAAATAACCAATAGTTGAAGAAAAAAGCCCCCACAAAGGCCTTATAGCTCTGTCCATTTTTTGGAGGTTTTGGTTGCGGTTTTTCAGTTTCCCACTTTCCTACTGTGTAGCCCAAATCTTGGAGTCATAATTCCATCATTCGCTGCTCCATGGGTTCCTAATGGGATAATTAGCTGGTGTAAAGACTCTGAACACAAAATAACTTGGGTGGGGAGCTGGAGCATGCATGGTCACATTGTGTTGAATTGATAATTCTCTGTTGACACTTCTGAGGTCTACTCTGAATGTTTCAACCAGAGTTAAAATCTAGAGGGTATTTTTTCTTCATTTTTTCTGCATGACCATGACTTTGCTAATATTCTACGCAGTATGCAATATCCTATAACTGTCTGGGACTGTATAAATAATAGAAGGAATTTGCATGCTGACCTGCAGTTATGTCTGTTTAGAGCAGACAGCGAACTTGCTTGTCTTGTTAATATTCTAGTTCCCCAGCAATCAATCTGCTTTGATATTTATGTGACCGAATAAAGTTTATTTTTCTTGGGTTTTAAATTATGTTGTTGCATCTCCCTTTATGTTTAAAATTCAGTCTGGCTTGATTTCCATTTGGATCATAAAATGTGGATACCCTGCCTTCACCTTGCCTCTGTAGTCACTTGCCTGTGTAGGCACGGAGGTCTTACTTTGCTTGCCTGGGCACATTGGACATGGTTAATCATTGTACAGTTGCAATCTGTTGACCTCCATGTATCCCTTGTGTTTGTCTTTCTTGGGATGCTTTCTCCCCTCTTTGTGTTTATGTCATTTAAAGCTCAGATCCTATGTATGGAAATTAACATTTTGACATAAAAATGCTGCTGTTATAAACAAATACCTCAGCTACTATAAAATAAACAGATAAAAAGAATAAACACACTGAGTCAGTGGGAGCTGATAAAGTGCAGAGACTGCCTTAGGCTATCTCTGCGCAGTGCAAGCTTAACCAACCCATCAGATTTATGTTTTTTATTTTCTGTGAGGTCACAAAAGACATTCTCTGTTTCTAAAAGTAATTTTCGGTCACTGGTGATAAGCAGAGTAATCTTTCCCAATATTTCTGGTAGTTTGGAAATGGAACTGGAGATGGCGGGATGTAAGCAGACCAGACCTGCTCCTGCTCCCAGAGAGGCAAACAGCTGACTCTCCATCACCTGCAAGCTAATGAGCAGAAGAGGATCCCTTTCCAGACCTTGAACTTTTAATGGCTCTGGGAGGTGCTTGAGTAACTGTCTTCTTGTCTTTTACTTGAGATAAATGCTGTGTTTATCTCATTGAAATGTCATATTAGTTTATAATAAATATTTAAACATGCCAAAAATTCCAAAGAATAGTTGGAGAGATATACTGTCTGTGATGCAAAAAGCATTTGTATCATACACAAAAGCATCTTATTAAGTGTTTTAGAGGATGACAACAGGTTGAAAATTGTTCCCCTCTGCCAGTCTGAGGCCCATGTAATGCTCCTCTTGCACTTTCCCCACAATGACAGAGCCAACCTTCTCAGGGGTGCCTGCTGCAGTGACACTGGGGCTTGGAAAGGGAACATACTGGGTTTGGTTCAGCCTCAGACCTTTGGCCCTTATTCTCATTGTGCTTAACTCTGTAGCAGTGGATTAAGAGGCAGCAGAGACACCTCTACAGCAGGGCTCTGTTGGGAACACACATCTGAGCTGGGCACTCCTTGGAGCTCCTGCCTCAGTGCAACCAGCAGCTGCTGCCCTGCATGCCTGGCAGAGCTGGCCGCAGACTGAGAGGCAGCTACCCTGAAAAGGTGTGAGACTGAGGAGCTAGTGACCCACAGGTGGAATGGAAATGGGCATCCCACCAGCACAGGGAAAGTGCATTTGTATAAGGGACATGGCAGGTCTGCAGTCCTTCACAACACTAATGTTATTTTCCAGGGTCCTCCCAGTTGCCTCTGTAATAGCCCTTATCAGTCTACCTGTGTAACTTCAGCAGGAAAACAATTACAGCCTTTCTGGATCTTGCCCTTCCCTTTTCCAGGCATGTGTTGCAAACTGGAAATATAAAAGATATTGGTGGACTGTTTCTTTCTTAACTTCAAAAGAAACAGAATTTTCTAAAGCTGTTTTGATTTGCTTGGGGCAGCATCAGAACAATTTATTTATCCAGAGGTACACATCACACCTTCTCTCAGAGAATTTCTGCTTCTCATATATTTTTAACCCCATTTTTAGCTGTAGCATGCCTGAAGTGTAATTAAAATCAATGAAAATTTCCCCAAGGAGTTCACTAGAACAGGGTGCATCTATTAGCATCTATTCAAAGACCACAGAAATCACTGATGTCAATAGAAATCCTCTTGCTTGCATTGCTGAGCTCCTAAACTCCCACTGGAGAGGAAGGACAGGACACTCAGCTAATGTGTATGTAACCTGTTAGGGAAGGAAAGCTTGTCATGGCATTGCAGTTTTTCCTTTTTCATGCAGACTCATTAATTTGCTAAACAGATGTTTCTGAGCCTGGCAGATGCATTAATCTGTATATTTTCCAGTTTGCCAAACATTAAATTACCAGAAAAGTAAATGGAAGCTCTCATTTACTTCTAGTGCTTAAAACCTCCTAACATGATCTAAAAGTGCTTCAAGCAAGAAACAAAAGGGAATAACCAAAGCCTACAACATCCTTGAGGTTCCATTCATCTCCCCATAAGGGAGCAGCCTTCCTCTTCTGGAGGAGCTCTGTGCACATGTATTAGAGTAATTTCCTCTGACAGTTCTCCTGATGGAGAGAAGTATTCCTCCAGTTATTGTATCTCCAGAGGCATCCCTGCATAAAAAGCCTGTCTGCACTATTAGAGGAATCATGTTAATGGGTCTAAAATGTTTCAGTCAGAGAACTGAAAAATTTAGTGAGGATATTACAGAGTAGAAGCATTTTGTTGTTGGGGTATGTCCACATGTGAGCTATTGACTCATCTGTATTTAACTTCTCACAGCCTTTGACTTGAACTTTCACTTGACTCCCTCTCCTGTCATTTTCTTGGAATGAAAAATTTTAGCCTTTCACTTGACCTGTGTGGACTCATAAATTCTGGCTGCTCACTCATGTAATCACAGAGCAAACAAAGCACCTGGAAAAAAGCTCCTGCACTAGGAAGCAAGATTTTTATAGTGCAGAGAGAAGAGACCATGGAACGTCCTGCTCCCCTCCAGCCAGCTTTGGTTTTTCTCACAAACATCCTTCCACATCTCACCCTATGTGCTACGTTAGGTGTACCTTGAAACAGGCCATGATCTCCCAGTAACCTTGTCAACACATGAGTATGGCCCCGTTTTGCCACCTCAGCCTGAAGTATTTTTGGGGGAGATGCTGGGCATTCATTCATCTTGTGGGCCCTCTTCTAGACCATACCCTAGATAAAAACCCAGGAGCATTACCCTTTAAGAAGACATTAGTGTGTGTGGTAACCTACTTATTGCTTAAATTCAAAGATGTCCTTTTATTCTGAATTAATTTTTCCTAAGTAGTGAATTTTTATACATTCAGGACTTGAAAAAAAAGTGAGTAAAGGATTCACAGAAGTTCAGAAACAACTGTTAGAAAAGCTGTTTGGGTTTTCTTCTGATTGGGAAATTCAGCTGGATTGGGCTATTTCAGTCACTCTTGTCTACCAGACAAGGAGGGGTTTCAAATTCAAGATTGTCATTGTGGTACCTCTATGACCACTGAACTTACTGGAAACTTATAGATAAAAAGAAGTTCCAAGAAGTAATTATAGCTATCTGCTTAATTTCTAATGGTTTTTAGTGATCCTTTTCACTGACAGTTTGAGACTTCTTATTTCTGCACTTACCAAAGCGATTTTTTTTAGTTAACACTTCAGACAGGTGCAAAGGTAAGGATTGGTACATTCAGACCATAAAATAGTTCTTATCCAAAGTTAAAAATCAACATCCCCTTCTCTTTAATTAAAAAAAAAAAAGAAAGCTAATTCACTCTACATTCTTGTATCTTTGCTGTCCAAAGTCATAACTAAAATCACACTAAGCTTTGTGTATTGATTGCCCTGAACTTGCTTTGTAAGGATGGAAACTTGGTATTCATATTAGAAGAACACTGCTTCTTGGTCCATAAATAATATTATGTAGTTGATGTTTGTTCTAGAGTCTCATGACCTCTGCAATTTTGGCTGTCGCTGTCTAAAATATGCAGATGTAGAAACCTTAACTTATCATGGGCATTACTAGTTAATTAAGGGGATTCATTGATTAATTCTTGGCAAAGGACTGTTAACTACTGTTCACTGCCAGGGAATTATTGAATTCAGATAGAACATAAGACAGGTGAGAAGAAATACTTTTCTTCCCTGGAATAATATTTCTGTCTTGTTCTCAAAATAGCAACTATATATACTTTAAATTGTTAAATTATTATAATTACTGAATTATTTTAATCTTTAAATAACTGCCTGTAATTTTATAGCAAAATATTAATTAATACATTTAATAAAGTATTTATCATTGTTCAACAAAATATTAGTGGGCTGGAAGTAAGAAGCACAAAGACACGAGTCACCTCTCCTCAGGAATTATTTTTGAACCAACACTTGGCACACATTTGACAGCTGCTTTCGAGTATTAAATGTCTGCTTTCGAGTGAACTGCTGATGTACGGGTTTTCAGATTGCATTGCAGCAACGTGTCTGCCTGGAACCCCAACCCTTGTGATGCAAAGATTCAAAAATAGAACCGGTGCTATTTGTACTGCCTATTTGGCTATGCATGAAATGATATTGAATAAAAGGCTTGTGCAGAAATCTCTTTCATATTTTCATAGCAAATAATGAGCATACATTAAGAACAAATGATACATATCTGAACTTAATGGGTGAGTTGACCCAGGCTTTTGCAAACGAATACTAATGGAAGGAAGCGGCAATATATATTAAACATTTAATTAACTTTTTGAGAAAGACTGTCAGTGCATGACAGAGTAGCAGCACATGTAAGACAATCAAACAAACAAATAAGACCCAAGCCTGTATTAATATGTACGAATCCAGAATGGGAAGCAAGAGACATTTTAGCAGCTATTTTTCTGCAGAAAATCCTAATACCTCCCTGCTGAAACAGCTGGTACTTACACATGGAAGAAATCCAAATGGGATTGTTCCCCTTTGGCCTCTGTGGCTCTTTTGTTTTCTTTTCCACTACCATTGGAGACTATGACTGAGATGGCCATGGGTTCACTGTGCTGTGTCAGGAGCAAAATGGAAGTGTCAGTCATGGTGTCAGAGGATGGAGCCATTAGGTGCCTGGTTGGGATCTCTATGTGTATAAATGTACAACCAGAGTCAACTTACATGCAGCGGCCTGAAGTTTTGTAAACCTGCACTGACTGCTGATATGTAGCTGATATTTTCATCCAGTGCAAGTTGGTGTCACCTGTAAATGGTAGAGAACTGAAGTTCTGTGTTTGCAACTGCTCTAAATCATTGTGAACGTGTTACATTATCTCAGTAGGAAATGTATACCAAATGCAACTCTGGCTGAAGCATTTGGTCTTCTGTAAAACCAGACAGTATCTCAGTGAAAGCAGAAGAACACCAGGAAATTAGGATATTTTCCTATGGCTAGGCTAATTCTTCATCATACAAGTTCATAGCAATGTTGACTATTTCAGTCTATGGCAATTCAACCTAAGAAATTTCTTTGTGTTGTGAGCAGCATATTAAGATATCATTAAACTATTTTATCTATGACTAGTGATGCTAGACATCCTTGAGGTTTCTCATATTGTGCTATTAAATCGTTTTTAGCCATTTCATTACCAAATAGAATACTGTTTGTTATTCAAGAGGGTTTTATCACAGTCCATACAACTTTTGGCTCCACTGCCATTTTTACAGTTTGTTGGTGCAATAGTGAAATAATACCATGTGTTTCTAAGAAGCTGTGATTATGTGAGAGGCATGTGAGAGGCAGCTCAAAGACCAAATTGATTACTCTGTATCAAAGCTGAGTTAATCCCCTGATGTTTAGTCGGTGTATAGCTGGGAGTTGATCGGCTGGGAAACTACAAACAAGTTATAAATAGCACCTATTCCTAAGAGTTAAATTTCCTCTCTGTGTTGACTTTTGTGAGAAGGATTCCATTCTCCATTAGTAGCTATCAATTCCATCTTGGTTGATTTTGTTACATTTGGGAGTTCTGATTTGTGTCTTGGGAGAAGAGTTGCATTTTGTCGACTGTTTCTGAGTGTATGGAATTTTGGTATACAGTTTAATCTTTGAATATAGGGTAAACTTCCCATTGAGTGCACTGTTTGTTTTTGCTGAGTATTCATTTTTGCACAGAGAAATATTGGTCTTTTGGGCTCAAACCCTGTCATTTTTTGGTTGTGATGACTGTTTTACTGCTAATTCAACAATAAGTTAAGTATGTCTGCCTGGCCCTACTCCATATCCTGTAGAAGAGCTGTGGTGGTGTAGAGACAGGGAAGCAAGGGTCCTGCGTCCTCTGAGGTCCCCTGGAACTTTGAGGACTTGCAGCTTTTGGACTTCTAAACCTTTGCCTGCTTAAGGCTGAGGAGAGGCAAATCCATCTTTCTGCACTTGCCTCACTTTGCAAACACAGGCACAAATGCATGTGCACATAAATAGACACCTTTCTTTCCAGCTGCTGCACAGCAATTGTACCAGGGAAAAATTGCTCTTAAAAATCTGCTTTTACATCCATATAAACCCCACCTTTCCTTCTTTCTTGCACCAAGTGCAGTGACTTGAGTTTACTTTGTGATATCTGAAGCTTGAACTAAATCTCAGGAAATGTTCACATTTGCTGTTCACATACTCCAGACAAAGCAGGTGCTGTAGTCACTGTGGGAAGCAACCTCCGCCCCCAGGGCAGCACTTTCTGCCAGAAATGTGGGCTTGGTTTTGACACATTTGTAAGCTGGGGCACTTGCTGGTTCCTTGTTCTCTTAACTCAGAAAAGGAAAAAAGGTTCTACTTTCTGGCCTTAAGTAGAACAAGTCAGAGATGGAATAACACTTCTCAATTTTTTCCTGGGGTAGGGAAAGGATCTTGTAATTTGCTGAAAACAATGTTATTCTCAATATCAGTAGCAAGTTTCTAGATACTCATGCGGGAATTGGCCCTCAACATATTTCCATTAGCACATGAGTGTTTGGAGTGAGGCAGAGAGGGACAGATTCAGTGATTGCAAAGGGAATGTTACAGTTGAAGGAGATCACAGCCTCACCACTTGAAATGTGAATTGCATCTTATCAGACTGGCAGAAAAGCCAGAAAATAATAAGTTGCAACCCATTTTGTTTAGCTGGCAGGCAATAAACAGTGGTCAGCCTGCTGCCTCATAGCAGTCACTTTCTGCGGAATCTGTGGTTTGACTGCCTTTTATTACCACTGGCTTTTCTGCTGGTTTCATAAAATGTGATTTTAAGAGCTTGTGTGACCTCCTTAATTCATCTTGCAGTGCCTGTGTGTTTCAGGGACTTCACTATGTATATGTGATCTCACTTGATCAAATACAATGGACTGCAGATGCTGTGACACTTGTAAAGTGGGAAGAAAGACAAATATTGAATGGAAAAAGAAAAGTAAATCGAGTCCCTGCTAAACTGACAAAGGAGTACAGAAAGGGAAGAGAAGAAAAACAGTAAAAGGTTGCTTAAAGGGCAAAACTTACACTTATGATATACCACAGAGGTCAAGAGGGCAATGATATTTTGATGTGTGAAAACACATGTAAAATTATAGAAGAGGACCTTATTTATTTTAGAAAACCTCACGTTATGTTGGCCAACACAGATGTTAGAGGAAGACTTATGTCAGCAAATCTGACCTTGCTGTCTGCATGTGGAAGTCAGCGCTGGGCAATGGGAGAGATGGGTCCTCCTGGGCTGTGTGTGCTTCTGGAAATGGTGAGGAGTAGAGCCCAAAGCACCAAAATAAGACCAGGGTTGTACTCCATTTTTCTTCACTGGGAATTATATCAACTTTTGCTGCTAGGTTCAATTGTATCAAGGCTGGATTTTTCACTTCTCAAATTAAATATTTTCCATCTGCAGGTATGCCTGATACTGGTTGAAAAATGTTCCAAACCAGGAAAAACACAGGATAGATAAGAAGAGAAAGTGTAACAGCACTTTCTGGGAGAGAGAAAAAATAGGAAGTAATTGAGTTTTTCCTGTGTTTTGAAAGCTGGTTTTTTTTTCCAGTTTAACTCGGTTAACCTGTGAAAAGATGCTTTTAGTTTTCTCCTTCACTGTGAATGTAGAATCTAGTAATTTGTCATATAAAAAACATGCATTTAGACAAATTTCAGTGTGGCTTTGCAACATGGCTTGTGACTTTCATAGGATATCCCTTAATTTGTCTAACCAAGGATTTTTTTACAAAGTATTTGCTTAAAATGATTATGTCAGGAACATTAAGAAAACTTCATTTAATTCCACCCAAAATATAAAACCAAGCCAAATGATATCAAATCCAGAAAATTTTTTCTTTAATATGTTAAATCATTTAATGTAATGTAATTACACTGTGTGTTGGTCTCCCATAATCTTTACATTCTAATAGGAAAACTTGGTATGAACTAAGAGGAAGATGATAATATCTGTTATTTCAATTAGCATATTATAGAATCATAGAATAGTTTGGGTTTGAAGGGACCTTGAGAAGTGATCAAGTTACACCCCCCTGCAATGAACACGGACACCTTGAGCATCTTGTTTTGTGTTGATTTTTTTGTTTTTCTTCTTGGGACTTATTACACCGTGTGAAAGTTTGGCATCAAATGATGAAATTATAAAATTGATCAGGTGTAATTTTTCATATTTGAGGTCTATTTTCAGCTGCACTAATAAAATGCCCTGGCCAATAGGAGCTATGGTGTGGTGTAGTGAACAGTCTTGGGAAACAAATGTTAATTTAGGATGTAGATGGTGATGGAAATCTGGTTAAATGAAAGAATCATCAGGAGGAAGCTATTGCTCCCACTGACAAGGTCCTGTCCATGGAACGGAGCTTTTCATAGCACACTGACTCTATCACTGACAGCCACTTATAAACCATGGAAATAATGATGGATGGGGCACCATCCAAACACCCTTCACAAGCTGGACTCGGTAAGCTTTACTCCAGAAAGGCAGGTGCAACCTGGCACTCAGTAGAGCAGCAGCAGAAAAGGGGAGGCTTTGATGCCTTATCAGTTTGACCTGGAACAGAGGCTAGACGAAATTAGAGGAGTAAAGTAGGTATTTATTGAAAGGCCTTCAAAGGCCTTCAAAGGCCACATCCTGGCAATACAAGAGCCCAGCTGCAGCCCTGCCAGGATGGGCCTCAAGATGGATGCAAAAAAGGAGTTTTTGTCACGGGGTTTCACACTTTTATAAGTCAGGGTCCATTTGCATATTGAGGTTAACTGTCCAATTAATAACTTTGAACTATGAAGTTCCATCTTCCTTGCTTGCCCTCCTCTTTTTTATATTGTTTATGCTTTTGGGTCTGAGGTTTGGAAGGATTGTCCTTGAATTTTTTGAGCTGATCTAACTACTCTGCAAAAAGAACATAATAACATTTAATATGAGGCTAAAGCAGAACAGGAAAAGAAAAAAATTAAACCTTCAGGCATCAGCTTTGTGCTCTGAACCAAAGGATGCCTGATGATTCCCAAGTCCCTGCCCTTCCTATGGCTTGTGGCCCTCTGAGCTCCCCAAAAACCTCTTCCACAGTTTGAGGCACTCACCCTGCATCCTCAGGCACTACACATGCTGCCACTTGTGATGCTCTCTATGTCTCTGATTCAGCCATTTAATCTGTTGGTTTGAAAGAGAGTTGTGCATGTCCCATCTTATAATTTCTGGGAGAAACTTTATTTTCCATTTCAATAAAGGAGTTAAGTCAGAGTTACAACCTCTAAGTGATGAAGGTGAGATTCTCACAAGTGCTCGGCATTGGTTTATCCATAAATATGGAAACCAATATGCATTTAATGTTTCCACTAAACAGTGGTGTAGATTTAGGCTAACCCCGAACATCTTTGAAAATCTCAGACATTTTCTGGGAGGCAGCATGTTCACAGCTTATACCTAAGGTTAGATTCAAAAGTAACTATTAAGAATATGAAACAAAGCTGGTTTGACTTTTCCAAGTCATTGCAAACCCATTCATTATAGGGGTTGTGAAACCCTGTAAAGCATAAGGTACATAAAAAACAGAACCTATATTTTAGGAAACTGGATTTGAAGAATATTGTCTTACATCTGTGCATTAAAACATAAAAACGTTTGTTCCAGTAATCTCTGGTACATTCCAAACCACCTTTGAAAAATATGGCAATAAAATAATTGAAAATAACTCTGGCCACTAGGTTAAATTCTGTATGGTAAATAAAACTGGGCAGACTATCATTCAAGAAAATTGTGCAAAAATTCTTGTTGAATTAACAGGGCTATATCTTGAAGATTTTTTTTCACAGGTTGAAAGTAATTTGCAGGTTAACAAACTGTAATAGCTAGGCCCTTCTGCACCACATTTTGGACATACTAAATTGCTACAGAATGCTTGAGAGCTTGTGAGATACTGTATGGTGTAGCTCAGTTTTCAATTGTGACTCCCAGATTTAAAATGCTAATCTGTAGTGTTTTATATCTGTCACAGGGTATCAAATTTGCCATATAAAAGGCACTCAAGTCCTTAACAAGTTTTTACCCTCATTTTGACAAATGCTCTTCTTCTACCTGCTGCTATTTCTGTGTGAAGAGGAAGGTGACAAAATGCTTCAAGTTAGATGACAAAAATATCTTTCCTACTGTTCAGTAACCTCCATGCACCTGGTCTCCATGGTGCTGTGGGATGGGGAGGCCAAGAGTCAGGCAGTTCAGTTATCAGTCTCTTCAGCATGCCTCCCTGTGAGGAGACAGGGCAGGCAGAGGTTAAGCAGCAACATTTCTGCTGCTAGACCAGCAGCATCTCTGCTAATGCTTCTGTGTGCAGGTACAATGGAAAAAAAGAATAATGAAAAACTCCAGCAAAATTTTAAAGACCTTGACATTCACTTGGAAAGACAGAAAAAAGATCTCTGCAATTTGTTTTGCAAAACTTCCACAAGAAGATCCAAATCTCAGAAAATTTCCTTTGTTTTTCACCCCTGTTTGTAGATCGATTGGAGGACAGAAAACAGGGGATTCCTGTGCTTTTTTCTCCTTTTGAGCAAACACATTGTCTGCACACTCCCACATCACACAACGGCCACAGAGGACCCTTGTCCTCTCTCCTCCACTGTCCCAGGGTCCAGAGCAGTACTTCAGGAGCAGCTGGAGCAGAGTCTGAAGTTGGGACCACCTCGGAGGAAGTTGCCTGTGTCAGAGTGTGGTTACGTGGCAGCAGCTGCTCAAAACAGAGCTTTCAGCTCACCAGAAGCCACACTGTTCCATCTTTATCCCCCAGTCCTTTGCAGGCAGAGACCTCAGCATGGTCTGTGAGCTGCAGCTGCTCCTGGTTCCATGTCTGTGATGCTCACTGGCTGTCTCACTTGGTGGCCACTCTCAGTGCTGGTCAACCTGGCAACAACAGCATTTGCCTACTCTCAGTTAGTTTCTGCATTAAAGTTTTGTTTATTTTTCTGCTAAGGTTGGGGTTTTTTTCCCCAGGGCCCTTATGGCCTGTGGTTAATCTAAAATGAAAAGCCTAATATTTACCATCCTGGGGGAAACAGTACTGATATGGAAGTCACTGTTTTTCAGAGGTACTCGTGGCTGTGCATGGTGCTGAGTCTCCAGCTCTGGTGGAGCACAGCAGATGCATCAGTAGATAATGCAGCTCTGCCAGTGCTTTACTTCCTAAATCTAGACACTGGCTTCCTAAGTCAACCATGATGCTTATAACTCAGTAGAGTCTGTGCTCCCTGTGCTCCCCTCTGATGAGCCTCTACATCAGGAAGATTTAACTTACTTGCTTGCCTTTT
>WEKY01025639.1:212999-267906 GCA_013390045.1 Picathartes gymnocephalus | reverse complement strand
TTTTTTTTTTTTTTTTTAGAGAGTCAGCTGTCTTTATTCTGTAAACTACATCTACAATATGAAGGACTCCCAACAGAAGTTGTTTCCTCTATTACCTAGGTTATGCTACAAAGTTATTACTGTATTCTCAAATTAAACAGAAGGATTGTATGGCAGTTTCAGAGAGAGTAGAACAAACATAATTCTATTTTGTGTGGGTGAATTTCCATGGAAGGCAGCTTACTTTGCTTTGCAGCATGTCAGTGTCTGTATGGGGAACTTGGCATATATTATCTCTTTATTCACTGGATCTCATTTATAAAAGGGAAAGGCAAGTCCAAAAGCTACTTAAGTCAGACTGAAGTCACAGAGATTGTTTAGATTATTTTAGAGATGATTCTTTTACAAACTCACATTCCAGTTTGGGTTGATATAATATTGTTATATGTTTTCACCATATGTTTACAATTTTAAACAGCTTGGGGGAAAACAAACAAAAACTATGCCTCCTGCTAGAGGGACCTATTGGCAGTATAATCCTGGGCAGAAAATTCAGATGGGGAATTATGCTTTTCAGAACATCAATCAAACCTTATCATTCTGTAAAGAATGAACAAACAATTATTTTATTAACCTGAATTTAGTCAATGATAGTGTCTTACTTTCTTAAAAAGAAGAATTCAAGAAACAAATTACTGGTTGAATTGCGTTTTTTTCTCTAATGACACACTTTCTTACTATGTTTTACAATTCTTGTAAGGTTTTTTTTTTTTAATGTATCATTTTTTACATTCCACACTTCTTATGCAGTTCATAATGGAGAACTTATTTTATTTTAAAAATCTTTGTGGTATACCTCACCTGTTCAAGGAGAACAAAGAAAATAATTTGTATCAGTATTTAGCAATGGAAACACAACGACCAACCTTCTTATCCTCAAACTCTAAATTATCACGTGAGATTGCTCAGTTTAGACATTATTATCCTGAGAAACAGTGAGCTATTTTTCAGCTGCACCCCCTCTGTAATCTTGCCTGCAGGTGGGATTCTTGGACAGCTCATCTTATCCCATGTGTCACTGTCTCTAACCTGTGCAGATGCTGTGTCTGGTCCTTGCAGAAGTCACTGTGCTACGCTACACCTGGAATCTCCAGGCAGATAAACTTCACCTCTTCATTACTTTATGGAAGCATTTCCAATATGAAATTTTGTGGTTTTGTTCTGATACTTTTGTTGAAAAACTTACTTTAATGAAATACACTTGCAATTTTCCATCAGCTCAGAATGATGAGGATAAGTTGCACGGATTTGCAGAACCCATTCTTGTGAAGCTGGTGTTTCCAAGGACACTATGCTCACAAGAGCACAAGAATTTAGAGCAGTTTTTCATTGTTAATGTCATCTAAATCTTGACTTGGTACTAGAGTAAGTAATGGAAGTTGCTTCTTCGTGCACTATTCCACTTCCTGATGGATGTTTCCTACAGTGGGAAAACAGAGCTTTGAATGCAGTGTTGGTGCAGCGGGATCTGAGGCAGTGGGAATAGAGAAAACCTTCTTGCAGGAGAGTTTCTACTAGGCTCAGATTACATTTGCAGAGAGAGTAGGTTTGCAAACCAGTTTCTCAGCATCCCACTTTGACATTATTCCCATTGCCTTGGCATCTAGAAAACATGTCTGGAGAAAAACCACTCAGAATTAGGCTTTAGCTAGGAAAGCACCAAAGGTCCAAGGCAGTTTAAATGCTTTGCAGAACTAGGTCCTTGCAGGAAAGTGCAAATATATATAGTATATATACACATATATATACATATTTTAGAGCTGGAACTCTGGTACCTGGCACTAAACACTAATTAGCTATAATTATGTACACCTATATTGGGAAAACATACAAATATGAGAGATATAAAATTAGATGGTCTGCCCTATTGACAGATTGTTTCAAATAATAGCTGCTTGTATTAATGGAAATCAAATGTAATAATTAGTGATTCAGAGAAAATTGTGGGAAAAATCAGAGTTACTCAGAGCATTTGTAGGAAAAGAATAATGAACGAAGATGGACAAATTGCCTTTTATGAATGCCACACTTTTCAATACACCTTTGCTGGACTGATAGCAATAAATGAGGCTCTGAGCTCAGTGAGCAGTGCCAGGCACTCTTCTAATAACAGTAATTCCAAAATAGTAGGTGAGAATGAGCTTAGAAATAAAAATGGGGAATAAAAATACTGTCTCGGTCTTGTTGAAAGAAGTCTTTAAATTTATTTTTTTTACATTTCTAATAAAAATGTCCCCAAACCAATCCTGAAGAATACAATTTTTTGCTGTATAATTTACCTTTCCAAAAGTGGGATAAGTTTATTACAAACCAAGCTTTGGAGGCCGGCAGACTTTGAATCAAACCTGACAGAAGATTTCAGGGTAATAAATCACTGAGGAAGGTGAAGATCAGAGAGGTAGCAGCCCTGTGAGTAGCAAAGGAGATTAAAAGCATTAGGAACATTTGGTCATCATCAGCTCATGGGAATATTTACATCTAACTAGCTATATGACCTGTACTATCCATGTGCTGAGAGTTAACAACAATTTTTTAGGGAGTAGCTCCCATACATGGGGAAATTTACAGACAGGTTTTTCCAGTTTAAGAATTCCTAGCTGAAATATTTATGTTCTGCCATTGTACCACAACTAATTTATCAGGAACTTTTGCACAGGTAATAAAGAGATGGGGAGGACAGCAACATATTTCACCTAGCAATATGGTAAATAACTCAGCTGCTTTTAGATACTGTGGATGACTATATTTCTTCCTTAGGTATCTAGTAATTTAAATTGATGAGCATATAACATCTGTTCTGTTAGTAAAGGTAAACTTTCATCTGGCTGAAAATATTTAGTATCATCACATATTTGAAACAGATAAAGGGGTGAAAATCTGGGGATATGTGCAGTGGGAATGTGTGGTGGTTGCTGTTCTTCAGCTGCAGATGCAGCACAGGACTGCCCAGACTCCCTTTGAGACAAGACAACGAGAAATTGTTATTTTGATCATCTCCTCTGCCTTTCTGCCTACTCTAGGCTTCTGAATTTCACATACTGTTCTTACAGCAAACCCACAATTTCCCAAGGGGTCTGGAGCATTGCTCCAGATTCAGACTTCAGGCTCACCCGGGGTTACCCAGCTTCCCTTGTGCTGCTCACTTGGGGAATGCTGCTACTCCCAGTTTGTGCCAGCTGCGGTAATGGGGTTTGCTCTGTGTGGAAAATTGTCAACAGAATCTGTACCAGTGCATACAGTTTATTCACTTTACGGATTTTGTTTTTGCTGAGTACAGTATCCTCTCTCTGACTCTTCTTGGGTGAAATTGTGCAGGATTCTTTTAAATATGTATTTCTTTTGTCCTTCTGAAAATCAACTCGTTCAGGAAAGTAAGTACACCATCTTCAGAAGACACTTCTTCTATGCTTTGTTTCTGCAACTGTTTGAAAGCAATGATTTACAAACCCATAGTGGAATGGCAAATGTAGATAAGGAAACCAGCCTGCAGGCTCTTGCCATCTGCATTTAACTGTAACATAAATGCCAATTAATGCAAATGATGACAATTTGTTAGATCTTTAATACCTATCTGAACAATAACCCAAAAAAGTCAGATGGAACCACATTAAAACTGCTTTTTATGTAAGATATAGCGCATTGCTTGCACAGAGAGACTTTCCTTCCGCAGCCTGGCTGTCCTCCAGGTTATGGTTCAGAGGGCTTTGCAACCACATTGAGAAGAGGTGGTTGTGAAGGAATAACAGCTGCTGCCAAATGTGGAAATCTCACAGGTGGAAGGTATTGGTGGATATTTCCCAGCTTGTCCCTCTTTGCTGTCTCTTGGGATAGAGGACACTTCCTGAAAATACATGGCTGTTGTCAAGAGGAGAATGGATGTGCTACTCCAGATTTGATTTTTATAGCAGGAGGTCACAGTCTTTCTGGCTAGCTCTGTGCAATAACTTTACTCACAGCCTTCTCCAGTGCTTTCCCCTACAGAGAGCACTGCTGATCCAGTAGCCTGAGAATGATGCAGAATATCTGGATTTGGTCTGCTGAAAACTCCCTCAGAATAATAACTGTACTCTGTGTAATAGAAGTGCCGACATAGTTCAGCACTTCCTGGCCATGTCAGCAGGGACTGTCCCAAATCTGAGCTACTGTCACCCAAAGGGAGCTGAGAGGGGTCTGTCTCTGCAGCAGTGTGGCTGCTGCTGGGTACATCCCACTTTGGTCTAGAGGACAATTTGGAAAAAAGCAAATGAAATATCTGGATACTCTCCTCTGTGCTCTCAAAGACATTTTCTGTGTAATCTAGCAGCTCTGAGTATCTGACTTTGTCTCAGATACACAGGAAGGACAGGTAATTTAGATTACTAGAAAGAAAAGTGAGTTTATTGAATTAATTTGTTTAGGCCATATAGGTGCATTGTCACAGCTAAGCTTCATTTCCAAGTTTTTAACTTCTGGTTCCTTGTTTGAGCGTGAAGCTATTCTTCTTAGTTGGAAAATCCTCTCATTAAAAACTTGCTCTCTTCCAATCAGCAGTCTGAAGTAGAGCATCAGTCATGGGTATCTCCTCTTTCTTCTGTAATCATGTCCATTTAAAATCTACATGCTAAAATTAAGAGATCAAACTCAGCCTGTGCAACAACCCATGATTAATGAGCTCCTAGTACAGAGCAAGCAGGTAGGCACCTTATTTTCTTTTAACTACTAACAGTTGCTGTGTCTCACTCACGTTTACTACCCATGATGGAGCAGATTTGAAGCATGGGCAGTATTTTGTGGCCTTCCCTATAGCACTCCCTTCATACTGTCAAATGTGGCATGAGACCAGGCCTCTAGTTTCAGTTGGAAGAAAGAAAAGAAGCAGAAATACCTAAAAGAGGGTCGTGTCTTTTGAAGACTGTGCTCACCCTTGACAACTGAGCCTGTATAGTGCATATGCGGTCCAAACTGGTTCAGCTTATTAACTCCCAAAACATCAGAGAATATAGTTAAATGTACCCATTTAGAGATGCAGGTTTAATTACAACCTAAGTGCACCACAGAAGTGAATACAAATTGATGTTGCAGGAGGGGGCTGCAACGGCAGACAGAGACAGTTCAGCTCCCATGCTTGGCAGCTGTTTGGAAGGTAGCTGCAGGAACAGCAGAGCACTGTCACCAGAGAGTGCTGTGTGGCTGCTAACCCTGAGCCAGGAGGGCTTTGGTGACACGGTGCACAGCCAGGTGCTACCGGTGCACACTAGTGAGCAACCCCCTCCGAGCAAGAACTGGGAGAGCTCCCAGACTCACTGCAGGATAAAAAGCAAATTCAATTGTTTTACCCGGAGTCTGAGGAGAGGATGTGCAAGATCAAAGTAAAAAACATTGCCTTGAAGTTGTGCTCTCCTTGTAGATTTCCCTTACTTGCAGCTGAAGTTACTGCCATCCTAGACCTCTTAGGAATCTCAGAAATGGGGAGCTGCATCTGACTTTGCAAAATTGAGAAGACAGAACTTGCTAAAACATGCAGAAGTTCTTGGGGCCAGGGCACAGGGAAAACTGCCTTTTTCTCACTCACAGGCAGTGGCAGAAGAAAACTGGCATGCCTTTCTGAGTGGTGTGCTGGCCCCAGGGACCCCAGCCACCAAAGCACCCCAGTGGCACCTGTGCCACCTGCCCTCAGCCACACCAGCCATGCGGGCTTGGGGGGCTGTGGGGACTTGCACAGCTCTCATCTGCTGTCCCCTCTGCTGTGAGCTGCCACCACTGCCCCAAGGCTGATGCTGGAAACAGCGACTTGTTTCATGAAAAAGACAGCAGATTTAGGCATTTGCTTTACCTAGACCTGGCAAAGACAATTAGCAACTGCAACCTTGCACTTAGTCACTTGAGGAGGTTAAAAATCCAGTACAATAAGTTAGATTTTGCAAGAGAAAAATAGTACAACAAAGAATACAACAGGTGTACACAAAAAGGAACAGTGAGTATAGAACATTTTTAGATGGCAATAGGTATTGCCATGTACTTGTGGTTATTTTATCTTTTTTTTTCAGTAACTAATATGTATTGGAGACAGCATGTATAACATGGCTTCCTATTGCCTCAACACATTAATGAGATTTATTTTTTTGCAAAACCTGGCTGCAAAATGTTAATATGCTAATGACTGTGATTTGCATGCTTCTTTTTTGAAGTTCATTTTTGATACTGAACCTTGACACAAAAGCAAAAAATGCCAGTATTATGCATTAATAAACACTTCACATATTTGTATTAAAGAAATCTGTGAGTTAATAACATTGCAATAGGTTTTTTTTTTTATGAGAATATGCTTTTAATTACAATAAGCCAGTGTTTCATCTTAGGATGATGAGTGGAGATAATTTTCATGAATCCTACCACAGCTAAGAGTGCCTTTCTCTGTTCTGCATTGTCAGGGGAAAAATTGCGTGTTTTTTACCTCTCTCAGAGAATACATGCAAAAAAAAAAAAGGTTTTCATAATAGTATCATGCTCAGTCCATAAAAAACATTTGTGCTTTGTTACCAACTATTTATGAAAGGAATCTTGGACAAATGTTCCGAATATACTTTTCTGTTTTTCTATGATACCTATATTTTTAAAATAGCACTATTATCTTGGTCTGAAGATAAAATTCTCCTTTTCTGCTGCACAAACATAAGAACACAGGTAGATTAACCTTTTCAATGGATAATGAAAGGCTTTTTAATCTAGCAAACTGCACAAAGTAAGCCAATACCTGGAAGCTGTGGCTTGTGAAATTCCAACTTTAAATAAGTATTTTTAGCACTTTTAAAGAACCAATATAAGTATTGGTTCCTAAGAAAAGTGCTAGATTTTTAACTGAAAATATGCTCCCAATACAAAGAAATGTAATTGCAAGTGTTGGACTGTAGGTAGTGACTGCATAGGTTCTCTATGATTCCAGTGTTATGCCTACAGTTATGTGAAGAGACCAGGTGAAAAATTAATGTGGTTACTTCTTTTGCATTCAAATCTGTTAATTTATTCTGAGTTCTCAAAATACCACAAAATCCTTGTGGTTGTTGGTTCTGCTCTCCATTCTTCTTTTATATGAACTCTCTAAAGTTGTTACTTGATCTTTCTTTCTGAAATTTTCAGGATGCAGTGCACTAGACAGCATCCCCAGCAGGGTCAGCCTGGGGATTTTTGTAAGGCAGCTGTTCTTTAGTAGTCAGTGGTTCTTCTGTTTGGTTTATGGCTTTATGCTCCTGCTTTATATTCTATAGGAATAAGTCTACTCAAAGTTGAAGAACAGCTAGTACTTTTTCTTCAAAGCAGTCTAAATGCCATTCTCTAGAGTGATCAGTGACAGTCTGAATGTCTGTGACTTGTTACTGTAGAGGTGCCCAAGCACAGGCAGCAAGGCAAGGGAGATGATCATGGCTACTTTGAGCTTGGAAAATAAAAACACAGCAGAAAAAAACAAGAGCTAGTTCTGCAAGTGGGATATTTACTATCTGGTTTGACATCCTTCTGTTCATTAAACCGCTCAGGGTCTAATGGTGTATGTGAGATAAACAGTGTGCAGACTCTTAATTTTTTTCCATACACAAACAATTTTATCATGTGCATTATAACAGGAAAGAATATGAATCACCTGTAAATAACTCCTCATATAATCTAGGAATAACAGAAGCAGTAAAAGTTTAACATAGCTAAACTGGCATAACACCACCGTAGCATTTGTTGTTTCCATTATATACCAAACTTGGTTGTTCTTGTGATATTGCAGAGAATAGCTGGTTGCTCTTGAAGAGCTGAAGGATTTTGAATATTGCCTCATTGACAGATAAAGTACACAGGCACAGATAAAAAAGGTAAGGTTGATTACTCGGCAGTTGAATCTTTTCTCTTCCATAAATTATAGCCCTTCCCTATAGCAGTTGCTGTCTCCAGGCCTGAATTGTGCCTGGGATTCGCAGCCTCTCCTGAGGATGGGGTAAGGTCACAGTGTTCAGTTTGTCCCAGGCCCAGGCCTGCAGGATTTCACCTCCTCTCCTGTGCTCTTGTGCTGCTGCCCCTCATGTCCCTCTCCTCAGATCCCACCCAGGCTCTTTTGGGGTCACGGAGACACTGGACACAGCCAGAGCCTGTGGCAGCCTAATTGTCTAACCTTTTGTCTCATTGACAAAAGTCTGTGGGTGTGACTTCTGGGCATACCTAAGAGTCTCAAACCAATTTTTCTAAGGAAAATTATTTCAATTTTTTTCTGGACAAAAGAACCCCAATGTTTTCTTCTAGTGGAAATCTTTAAAGGCATATGTAACAGCAAGGTAGGAAAAACCCTCTAATAAACAAAATCTGTGACTGGTTCTGATGATCTATTAGAATGGGCTACTTACATGCTTTAAGAAATTTCAGTAGATATTTCAATAGATTAGGCCTTGGCTCTGTGTGATTCCTTCTTATGCCATTGTATTCCTCCCTCTTATTCTATTATAAAATATAGATTGCCAATAAATCACTGTATTTTCAGTGCCTGGGATTTCACGTGTGTGGAAATGTCAGATTCATAAAACACCATGCTAAACCTGCTTTCATAGATCAATCACAAAACTTTCATTAAGCTAACAGCGTTAAAGGAAGGCAAAACCTTAAGAAGATCCATAAATAATGAAAAACTAATTGGAAAATATTTGTATGAAAGGTGATTACAAGTTACCAATGTTTCTTCAAAACAGTCCAAATAGATTTTTAGAAAGCTCAGAAGTCCATAATTTCTTTTTATGTTTTAAAGCCTCACCTAGGAATCATCTAGTTCTGTCTGCAGCAGCACTCTTCTTTAGTCAGACAGAGTAGCCTGGGATGGTTGTTGGCAGGACTGAAAAAGAGTCCAGGTTGAAAGCAGTGTGATGTTATCTAGATTGTCATGGCTGCTGAAGTAAAAATATTTCATTCTCCATTTGTGCCACCTGCAAAGAGAAGGCTGCTGCAGAGCAATACACAGAGCTCTGTGTAGCCCCCCAACACTGACGTGGAGAATCACCGTCAGAGACCAGGTTGTGCTTGAGGATCTGCCAAGCTGCCTGAGCTTGTAGCCTGTACTCTGGGAACACCTCACGTTACTGGTTCCTTTTGGCCAGTTCCCACTGGGTGTGTGGGAGCAGTGGGACCTCGCTGGTGCTGGTCTTTGTGTGAGCTCATGGGGCTGCAGATGAGGAGTAGATCCTGTGTGGTATCTGAGGTTTTAGTTGCTTTTCTCAGCTTTGCTGGGGGCTTTCCCCCATCTAGCATCCTCAAGGTATTTGGATGAGGACCAATACCTCCTTGTAAGCTGTATCCTACGCAGAGCTGTCTCAGGGACCACAGCAGATCTTGCTCCCATGCTGATCCAGTGAAGACTTCTCAGGAGGTGCTGCCCTTGGACTGGGGAGATCATTTCAGGAGAGAGAAAATGCGTGAATATTCCTGTGCCTGTGTGCAGTCAGTGGCTCTCCATGCCACATCCATCCTGCTCTGGGTGAGTGTCCGAACTTGGGCCTGTAAAGGCCTCTTGCCATATAACATACTTAGTTTAGACTATTGCATTGTGATATTTTTTGCAGCTGTACCAGTAAAACCTGATAATAGAAATTTGTAGTTAAAATGATGCAAGTTGTTCACTGTGCAGGATGTACTGGATGCCACAGTCCTGCCTTAGGAAGAGACAGACTTGCTGACCTGATGTTCTTGCTCTGTTACATCTGACTTACATGGTTCTATTTTACTGCACCAAGGGGGGCAGGTTAAGGTCAGATTGTTATCTTGGCTGTGTCATCTACCTTCACTTACACAAAAGTAAGCAGGCCCAAGAAATTTTTTCCTGATATTGTTATTCTATATTTCAAGCCATTCCACTGTAAGCAGCTCTGAATGTAACAGTGACCCCTTTACTACTTTCAAAATGAAAGATTTCTCAAGCCATAGGTTTTTCCTTTTACAAAAAAAAAAAAAGTAAAGAGCTGAAATGAAATTCCCTAAGCACAGCCAGTGTCTCCTGCGCTCCTTTGGACTATTTTCCATTTGGGGCACAAAATAAAAAGTGTATCTTGGCTGTGTATAATTAATGTCATGGAACGGTGATCCTGGCATGACACGAGCTGTATCACTGAGAGCAGAAGGTAAGAAGAAATCGTGATTGCTCAGCAATTTACACAGGAGGATGAAGGGGAAAGGCATTTTAAATTAATGGTTCTAAGGCCTTGATGTTTCCCTGCCACATTTCATAAATCTTTTCTGAGCAATATCTCCTGTGAAAAGGACTTCACAGTCGCTTAGGGAATACCAAACAGATACCCGTTTCAGGAGGAAACTGTTTTTTACATTTTACTTCAAAATGCAACCCATGGAAAGAAGTAGCATCTTATAGAGTAGCACTAAATGTCTGCTGACTGCAAAGGAGAGTCCTGCTTCTCAAAGCCATTTATCTTCGAAACAACACCTGTTCCCTTCGATAAGAGGTTCTCCTTGCCAGGCTTGAGTGCCACAGCAGAGGATTATCTGAAGGCCAGCAAGGTGGAAATGCCCCTTGCCATCTGTCAGCCCAGCTGTGAGCTCAGACCCCAGCATTCCATGACCCTCACTCAGAACATGGGTGGCTCTTGGCTCTGCATTTACAGGGCGCTCTGAAGCTCTGTGTGTCCTGTAAAGTCAGTTCCTTCATGCAAGTACCACAGCCTTCCTTTAAAACAACTGGGCAGCAGATGTGAGTAGTTCCAAGGTTTGAGGAACATAGCAGGGGTGGGAAATCCCAATGTATGGGGTATTTTCAATGCTGAGCTTGCATTTGGAGTGTTTCAGCAGCAGCACTATTTGACAGTGGGAAATGCTTCTCCATGGCACTCCTTGTTCACCCAACCCCCTGCCCAAAGCCCCCTTCCCCTGCCCACCCCACGGCTTTCTTCATCTATCTTCCGTCTGGAGTAGATAGCGTGTAACCTTACATGTTATATATGTTCCTCTCAAAGACTTCAGTGGTGTAGATCAGTCTTCATGTGAACTGATTGCATTAACTGACCTGTATAACACAGTAGTTAGTACACAGTGAGAGAAGGATAGATGACCTGCCTTAATATATTCAGTAGCTGTTATGTCCCTTATAGTATTACATCCAATGCTAAAAAAGCTTTTACCTCACATGGCCTGCTGCTGAGTACTAAAAACACTTGAGCGATAGCACAAGTGACTCCCTTATGACAGTTATTTCCCAAAAATAATTCCTTATGCCTCCCTCATGACTGTCATTTGCTACAAAATCATTTCCACTATGATCTGTACAGCGCCACTAATGCATTTTGTGACTAAAAGCAACCACTGCTTAGCACTGAAATCCACAAAAGATTGCAGATGAAAAACAAACAGGAAAAAAAGGGCACCGTGTGTCCACAAGCAAAGACACAGTGAAGTGGTTGGAACTGGAGGTCAAACTTTCCCCTGAGCTGGCAGGGCTGGCAGCAGCTGTGAAGAAGGTCACAGTGCAGGGGCCAGGGGCCACTGTGCCCTGATGGTCTCAGGAGCCACAGCAGCCACTGCGCCTCAGGGACATACATAGGAGTAGCACTATCATGCCCAGGGAGGGGAAGGGATGATGAGAGGTTTAATCCATGCTTTCCTGATAAGCCTGGGTGGAAATGGCATGTACCTAACCTTGTACAGCCCTCCTGGGGGAGAGCACAGCCCCATGTGCAGGTCAGTGCTGCCTCTGGCCGTGCCCTGCAACATCATTTCACCTTCCCACCCTGCTAGCTGAGCAGCTGATGCAGCAGATATGGCTCTCCAAATATGTTTTCAGACACAATGGAAAAATTATTAATTCTCTCTTTATTTAATTGCAGATAAATAAGTTATTTGTTGTATAGTGGTCAGTTTGCTCAGTGAATGTTTAATGCTTTCTATTTGATTGAATCTCCATATTATTTACTACCCCTTATTTTTGTTCTTGTCAGACAGCTTTCAGCAATGGCTACCAATATTTCTGCATTTCAGTAGCCTGCATAGTAACAGTTTTAAGTAGAGTGATCTGTTACTTGGGTAATATACTAATTACGGTGGAAAATTAGGAAGCTTACTTGAGAAAAGTGAGGTCCATTAAAATAAAATGAGCTCCCAAATAAGAACTGGGTTACACATAAAAAATACCCTTTCTTTAAAAGTCAGAATTTACAAAGATATAGGGACTGTGGAAGTTTGATATGAGAAGGGTCACTTTTACAAGCGTGTGCTATCAGCAGGACTAACTGGAGATGATTGATTGAGAATCCATTAATATCTGGAAAAAAATGAAGTGCAAAACTAGTGAGGGGTATCCCAGGAAACCTTTATTTTTGCTTAAGTACAAGGGACATTTTAAACCTATGTTGTCTCTAGTAATAACTTCAATGACAGCAGCTAAAAATAAGCACTATGCAAACACAATGGAATTCACTGGTGTGAGAAGGCATTTGACTGCAGCATGGTCCCTGTAAATTGGGATTCTGATCTGCTACCAAAATAACTCCCCTCTCCAGTTAGAAATTCTGTCCCATACTGTAAAAGTCAAATAGGTCCAGGGGGCCATCACTGCCTCTTCCTGAATCTTAACAAGAATGGTCTGAGCAATAAAGGGTCTACAAGGCTGTAGAGAGAAATTGTAAGATCCTTCATTGCATATGTAGGTTTTGCCATCAGTATGAACTTAAGATATAAAAATAACCCTTTTTTTCAAAAGTTGAAATTGAACATGATTTGGGGATAGTGCAAAAATGGAACAAGAAACATCTTGTGGGAAATACTGTCCAAAATCATAACCATCTAGCTGAGATAAAGTGACTCTGCCAACACATCATGTGATGATGGTTTTTAACCTGTGACAACACTGTGCAAAGGGAAATTTTTAGCAGAACCTCAATGAAGCTGCTGATGAGGCAACATGGAAGTTACTCCACAACTTGCTTTTGAAGGACAAATCTGAATGAATGTACAGATTTGGCTACACTAATTCCAACTTCCTTCCCCCTGTTCAGTATTGGTTATCACTCTTGTGAAGCCTCTGCAGGTCCGTGGGTGCTTCTCTTGGAGCTGGAGTGTACCAGCTGTGTAGCCTGGGTCTGGTTACAGGGTGCTTGTGGCAGGGCAAGTCTAATGAGCAGGGCTCAAACAGCTGTGTGGCCACAGTCAAAAAAATATCCTGCCCATGCATGTTCCTGGCTCTGGAAAGGAGCTCAGAAACTCTGAAACCCCATCAGGGTATACAACAATCAGCCTGGTGCAGAGGTGAGGGCAAATATTCCTCATAGATACTGGAATGAAATGGGGCAATTGTTTTAAAAAATGTGACTTCTAGAGGAAGTAGCATCATTTAGAAGAATTTTATTCAATGCCTGTGATTTCAAGAAGCTTCTGTGGAAAAGATAAAATGGATCTTTAAAAATTACTATAAAACATATCTAAGAAAATGGAATCTGTCTACATGCACCTTACTAGTAATTAGGAGACTTGGTTAGATCTCCAGATCTACCACCATGCTATCTAAAAACATGGTAATGGTTGATTTTTAAAAGGCTTTCTTTTACCTTCAGTAAAATGGAGACAATAATGTTTCTGTCATCTCATATGTAGTTGGCTTTTTTTACTGCCTCAGCAAGAGAAGTATTTTTCTTACTAATTGCTAGTAGTACAAGAACAGAAGCCCTCAGCACTATCACCGTGTTAAAATAATTTATAAAAATAATAGATCAGATGCTTCCTAACTTGCACAAAGTGAGTTAGTATAGTCTAACGTGAAAAATAATAATGCTGAAAGGCAAGTCTGCAAAAAGAGTTGGCTGAATAATTCATACTAAAATTGAATCTGATACATTTTGCTTTTCTCTCCATTGACAGAAAGCCTATATAAGTTGACTATTTCTGCAGATTTGTTCTGCTGTTCTGTGATTCATTTGCTCTATAGATCTCTTTTGGAGTATTGTCTGTATTGTTAACTGTGATGGTTGAACAAGACACATGGTGTTGTTTCTCATTCTTGATAGTGAAGCACTAATGTTAACAACCCGAACTCTGATACTAATGTTTATATAAAACAAATATAAAATCCGCTTTCTATAAATATTTGAGCATAAAAATTTAGTACTTGCTTTACATAAATATTGATAATAGTAAAATATGGTATTATGGTTTTTCCAAATGTTCATGCAAAGTTAAACAAGGTCGAAAGGAGATTGTTTGAAAATGTGACTGAACATTCATGCTGTTTTTCCTAGTCTCAGAGCTCTGACAGAATTCTAAGCTGTGCCATTGTCAGAGAGATCTTTTTCTTCTTTCCTCACCTTAGTGTATGTTTCTTATATGTGAATGCTGGCATGGGTTTACAAATGGGAGACTCCACCTATCAGCATTGATGGTGTAAGATGTGTGCTAAGGGCACTCCAAACACTACAGCATTAGTTTAGATCCCTCAGAGCTTATTTTAAGCAATGTCAAGACATCCCTGATGGCAAACTTGCTGCCACATGTTCCCAGCACAAGCCTGCTGGCAGATCAACTGGGACGACATGATCCCACAACCTTATAGGTATTTCAAGATAACCACTGGAATACCAGCAGTGAGTCACTGGAAAATATATTATGTCTGAGCTCACTCTGTCTATCAGAGGCCCAGGAAGCCTAGCCAAACTGTTTTTAAAATACCTCCATAAAACCAGATTTTTCTAAGTCCCCAAATAGCAAAGCAATTTCAGGAATACAACAAGATAAACAACGAGAAAAATATGAAAGCAAAACAGTAAGTGTAGGCTGGATATTCTCTGAAAACACCATGCGTTAATCATAGACCGCAGCAAGGAAAGGGGAACATGGGAAAAATTCTGAACAGTGACATTTGGTAATTGCAAATGGTACAGTGAGTACCAATAACCTTCATCATACTCAGAAACCTTAGAAACACTGTCTCTGAGTGATGCTTGAGAAAATGAGAAAAAACTCTTTTCCTGTAAAATAGAGTGGTTTTCCCTTTTGGTACGCAGCTAATGCATGAATAGGCTGATGGTGGAGTAGAAGATGCCTTTTGTGAATGTATTTTAGCTCCTGTGTTGCTGCTATCATGGAGCAACATGGTCCAGCTGGCAGCTTCAGGCCTCGATCTGATGTGCAGGACTCCGCACGTCTCCCTTCTCACCAGGGCACCCAGAGACCAGCACTTGTGGTTTAACAGCTCTCCCTGCTGCTTGTGCCCTCGCCTGCAGATGGTGCTCAGAGCAGGAGCTGGTGCCTTTGTGGCTGTCTGTGTGTGCATGTGGGAGGTGCAGGGGGCGGAGGAGCTTGGGTCACACCTATATTCACACATGTCCGCCTGGCATCTCTAGGGCAAATGCCTCCCCTGCATCAGGGCGCCTGCCAAAATTGGAGTCTCCTTCCTCTAGATGCAAAAGTAAGAGCACATTTGTTCACAAGCAGTATTTCCCCTCAGATACATTTCTTAAGGAGAAAAAAGGTCTCCCTAGGTACTTAAAAAATGAAATTAACCTGCACTTTTATATTTTGACCTATGTTATTGCATCAGTGGGTTTTTTGAGAGGTTGTTTGTGGAAACAGAAATAGAAGGTGGAGGAGCTGACGTTTCAAGGATGTCTTTTGTACACATAAAAAATCAACACTAAATACATTTTGGATTCATGGATTTACAGATTTGTATGAAGATATCTTTCTGATAGAAATACAAGGACAGTGGGTCTATGGATCCTATACTGAAATTCAAGATACAGTTTCTGCTGATGAAGAGCAGGTGCTTTATCCTGCCAAAACACCTACTCCTTTACTATGTATGAAATTACTGTTCATATTCTGCTCTTAGGGTTTTTTTGTGCAAAAGCAATATGTATTTAAATTAGCATTCTATTTTAATGAAATAATTCCCTGTTAGTAATGACAGGGTTACTGGCTCTCATCTCTAGTTATGGGAATTCTTCCACATTCAAGATAGAAACTTTCCTCCTTGATATTAATACAACAATCTAATTATAAAAGCCTTAGATAAATGGGCAGAACAAATTAATTTAATTCTTCCCTGCCTTACAGTCACAAGAACATTCCTTTTCTGTTCACATATCTTTGCATTGCAGGTCATATATCTCATAAACTTTTGAAATAAATCCTGCTTATTGCTAATTACACTCTCTCTCTCTCAGTGTCATCAAATTCATTTTCCACTATGACACTGTTACAAATACTCCATTTTGTTGCTAGCACTGAACATCCTTAAGAAGTCTTTGTCAACTTGTTATTACAGTAACATGTGGCTTACACCAAGATGTCTTATATTCATTTATGCCATGTTGAATATCAAGTTGCTTTTACTCTACCCTACGTAAGAAACCACTGAATGTAAAGGAGAAGGTTAATGTAATAGGCAAAATAAATCCATTTTATTTTTCAACTAATAGCCTTAATAGTTGGTTAAATCTCATCAAAGTTTTCTGTTTGAGGCTAATGTGATAGTGGGTCTAACATCAAGAAACAATTACTGGCTTTAAAGCAGCTCTTGTCTTTATGTCTCATTTTAAGACACATCAAATGAAAATTAGAAGTAAGGGAGATGATACTATAGTTCACAATAAATGCCTAAGCATGTGAGTCAAATTCAGTATGCTTGAATGGCTTGAGAGGTCAATGAAATGTAAGAGCTAGTGCCTGCCCTTACTGCTTTGCTTTTTAGTAATTACAGTTTGTTGGAAATCATATGATTGTTTAGAGCATGGATGCTGTTGGATCTCTATGTGAGTGAATTTCTTTGTACTCATTTGAATGTTTTTACTACAACCATAGCTGCCAGCTCATGTGTTCTTAAATGGACACTCAAAGCAAGAAGCTTGTCTAAAATGAGATATAAGAATATCCCATTTTTGGCTTCATCAAGAAGTTTGCTAGTGCTTCCTCCTGATGAGCATGGTCATGAATCCATGGATGCAAAGAATATGAAATATTTCAGAAATGAACAGTTGAGTGTGTAAGAGGTATTGATTTTAACCAGGGACCTGTGCCTCTTCAGACAGTGAGGTGACAGTCCCAGTTCCTAGTGTGCAGTGTTCTCTTTAATGATTTTTCAACTTGGTCTTAATTTTCTGCTAAAATGGGTTTTGGGATCTGAATAATGCATAAACAGGAACATAAACAGGGCTATTTCAGGATCCCCATAACTGGTGTGCCTTCCCTCTAATGATACACGTCTAGCTGTGTCTGTGAAGTTAGGCACATCAAAATGTCCTTGTGCTGTCTTAAATTCTTAAATTCAAACTAAAATAATTCAAAATCTTTTTTCGGATGTTCAAAGCCTGGCCTCAGTTTATTGGCTGCTTGTGTGCTGTGCCGTATCACTTGCCGTACTCTGTGTAGATAGCAAATATGTCCACTTGATGCAGATTTCAAAAAAGCATGATTAGAACTTTCCTTGATCCCAGTATTTGGATGGAGAATCCATAGAGTACTGTCACTAGAACATATGGTGCTTTTATTGGCACCAGTGAAGAATGTGATGTTCTTGCAATAAATTTAACTGATGTGATTTGCCTGTACTATGGGCCCTGATGGGATGCATCCATGACTGCTGAGAGAGTTGGCAGACACCATGGTGAGGCCAGTCACAATCACGATGAGTGTCTGAGGACTGGGGGAAAGTAAAACTCACCCCAGTCTTCAAAAAGGGCAAAAAAGGATGACTCATGGAACTACCATCCAGTCAGCCTCATCTTAATCCCCAGAAAAGTGATGGAGTACCTAATTCTGGAGGCCACATGGATGACAAGAAGGTGATCAGGAGAAGTCAGCACAGTACCACTGATGGTAAATCATGCTTGACCAACCTGATCATCTTCTATAATGAAACAACTACCTGGATGGATGAGGGAAGAGCAGTGGATATTGTTTACCTCAACTTCAACAAGGTTTTCAACACTGTCTCTCACAACATCCTTCCATAGGCAAACTCATTGCCCTCCGGCATGCCTAGAAGAGAAAGCTCTGGAGTGACTTTACTGCAACTTTTCAGTACATAAAGGGTCCCCACAAGAATGATGGAAAGGGACTTTTTGCCAGGGCCTGTAGGGATAGGACAAGGAGGAATGTCTTTATACAGAAAGAGTAGATTTAGACTGGATATTAGGAAGAAATTTTTTACTGTGAGGGTAGCAAGGCACTGGAACATGTTGCCCAGAGAAGTTGTGGATGCCCTCGAAATGTTCAACATCAGGTTGGATGGAGCCCTGAGCAGCCTGATTTAGTGGAAAGTGTCCCTACCCATGGCAGAGCAGCTAGGACTAGAGAATCTTTAAGGTCCCTTCCAACCCAAACTGTTCTATCATTCTATGTTTTAACTTGACATATATAAAGTATGGAAAACTATTACTTCTGGACAACGACATGTCACTTTTTTAAACTTGAAGTGTTCCATAATTGATTTGGAGCCACTGGCCACTGGCTTTTTTTTTTTTGAGATTTTGAGAAACATTTTATTCTTACTATGATAACCAAATCTGTAATCAGAGTAGCCTTAAAATCTAAGTCCAGACTATTCAGCCACTAAATAAGGCCTTGAAAAAAGCTGGAGGAATACATATGAGAAAAAGGAAAAAGAAGCATAACTGTCAATCTTGAAAGCACAGAGAGAAATAGCATACCAAGTAGAAGAATCAAAATAAAAATGAGAATAGCAGAGGACAAAGATAGAAGATGACTTGGAACAGGTGACAGATAAAACGGAGTCCTAATGGTGTTGATAAATATTTCCAAAAACAGTAAAGTTTTATTTCAGTTCCCATAGGAAAAGGATAGCATCAGATACCAGTTTAATATCTTTTGAATGAGTTAAGCAGCAGATCACATTTGGTGATGAACCTATCTGGCCTTAAAATCTCCAATAGGTCAAGAAAATGTAGTTAAAAAAATAATTGAGGAAATATGTGTAAAACAGTATTACTACACAGTTTTACACATTTTTCTTCAATTTCATTTTTAACAGTCTCTTTTTCACCTCTATAACTGTCACTCTAGGAGCATGATTCCAGCATTTAGATAACTAAACTTCTCGCCACTTGACCTAGGAATTGCCTCAAATGTGTAGTGGTCTGTAACCCAGTACATCTGCAGGACAGCGTTCAGTACTGCCCTGAGAGCAGTCAGACCCACACGGAAGTTGCATTGCACCTGAACTAAACGTACAGCAGGAGTTTTACAGTTGGCTTCATCAGTCCTGTTTCAAGGATTTCTGCACCATCGGTGCTACAGGTACTCATGAAATAAGATTTACCTGTTACTGTTGTGGTACTGCAGATGTGTGTGGCTGAATCAGAAGAAGTTTAGAAGTGAATGAGAATTTAAATATTTCCTATTTGGGAATTTTCTTTAGCTATTGCTGTTCTTGGGGTTGTCTATTACCATTATTCATGATGTACATCATCAAGGCCCATTTGTAAACTCAGGTTTAATTCTTACACCCAGTTTTCAAGAGCAACCTTTGAGGGATGGAAACATAAAAAAAAATGTAAAAATGAAAACTGCTTTTCCATTCTGAACACCTTAACAGTTGAGATATATTTAAAATATTTTTATATAGTCGCATACTTTCTGAGTTTGGATAAACAGAGAAATCTGGTGCATATTAACAATAACTTTGAAAGCTCAGTAATTATCACCAGAAATCATCATTAAGCCTCCAGATAAGCAATGAAATGTCACTTGGTTTCACATTACAATAGGAATAATTTCTACTAATTATCCCTGTGATGAATTTTGCTCATTATCTTTCACTAGAGGAAAAGGAAACTGAAAAATCAATATTTCAGCTCTCTTTTTTTTTTAATCTGGGAACGCTAGTTATGTATTTTGCACAGTTATAAAGGGAACCAGAGGGCAGTTGTATTAAACTTAGAACCAGTAGTGATTAACAATAAATGCAGCTGTCATCAGCATGTAAACAACTGCTGATTCAGAGGAAATTTATGTCCCTTACAGTCTTTAGAGACTCAGTTTCTCCTTTCCCTTAAAACAACCATCTTGATATTTCTTTTGGATGGATTATTTCTATGTCCCTTCACAGCATCCCTTCTTTCAGCATCCCTTCTTTCTTCCTTTGCTCATATAATGTCTAACTGTAACACTTGTTTCTTCCCACATTAGCTATTTAGCTTTGCATTTAGTTTTGCCTTTTTCAGTATCATCACTCAATCCCACTGCTGCTGATGTGAGACCTTTCCTTTGCTGTCTGAACACAGACAGAAAAGCCAATGAACAGTTTAAGCTTTTTACACACTGACATCTTAAGCTGGGGAGTCACTTTGGTTGGGAACATTGGTCAACCAGGTTTTCAACTTATACTGAAATTCGATTAACTGTGATGCCAGAGATGTCAGGATTGTGATCAGCTGGTTTATGGTCTTTAGGGCATCTATAAGGCCCAATAAAAACATCTACTCCATCTAGGATGCGTTGCAATTAATGAAAAAAGAATCTGCGCTGTTGAAGATTAGAACTGATCAGAAATTTTCTGCTGTAATGTTTTGCCTTCCAGAGATCCTGATCTATAAGGAAGAAATGTTCCTATGGAGTGTGGCACCTGGGGAAAGCCCAGCTTGTTCACCACTGGGCACCTATCCTGACCTCAACCACCCGGATGCTGCCTAGAATCCCACTTTTGAGCACATGAGGCTCTGAAAGTTTGACCCTGAGGGGAAATTAGAGACAGTCAAAGAATCGGATTGATTTTAGAGTATTTTGCTTGTCTAAAGAAAGTTGACGTAAAGTTATGTATAGCACTCTGTAGTTTTTGCAGAAAATGGGTAAACCAGAGAATGGTTTCATCTGTTCTTTTTTAGGGTACTTTTCTTCAGTAAAAAGGAATGATCCTTTGGGAATGACTGCTTCCTTCCATTTTTCAGAAAGACTGAATTAGATTTCAATATAAAACTTTTAGACAGGAAAGCTGGGACAGAAGAATTCTTCCCAAACTAACATATAAAAAGTCATATACATGTTTATACTTATAATTACAGTTACAGTTGGGTATAAGTATGCATGTATAAACATATACAAAGATATATACAGAGACATGAATTCAAATTATGCAAGAAACTTTGGTCATTGATTTTACATTTTTTTAAAATAATATAGTTTTGAAATCTCAGTTTCTTGCAAGCGACAGTTACAGTTTTCATAGAATTCTGTGTAAAACAAATATTTTGCTTTGTCTTCTCTGTAGGGAATCTGTCTGCTAACCACAGATATGAATGATGTAGCATTCTAACAGAGTTTCAGGGAAAATAGAGCATGAAATTCAGAGTATTCCTGCAATTTTGATAGAAAAACAAAACAATTTTTTCAATGTTAAAAAATCATGTTTTCAAGAGTCACACCTTGATGGCTTATATTCAGATGCTTTTCATCAAGAGACTGTACATGTATAGAATAAAAATATCTAAATGCAATGCATATTTTTCAGTCTCCCATTGTGGCTATGATATTATGAGATGAGATGTACGCTAATTTACCGTTGCTAGTTGAGCTGTTTCAGTGTGACAATGAGTAATTGACCAAGAGGTTTGGAAACAGATGTAAAGTACCAGTGCAATGTTTCCAGTGGGGTTATTATAAAACACTTGCATTCTTAGTTTCCAGTATAGACAGTTTTGACTCTATAATCCATCAATGAAATTGTTAACTAAATTAAATCCTGAGTCAATTTAGAAATAAAATTATTTATGATTTTTAAAAGGCCCTTTTAATATATTAGCTAAACACCTCACAAACCTCATAGTAGCCTCACTCGTGTACAAGTTGGAAACAGAAACCTCAGAAACCTGAGGTTTTCTCAGTTGCATTCAGAAACCTGAGTGAGTTTTCCACACTCGTCAGAGAGTTCTGTAACAGAGTGATGCTGAGCCCTCAAGTCTTACCTTCACACTAATGGTCTAACTACAAGCTCCTTTGTCCTTACTCCCAGTGGAACAAGTATAGCTGCATGCAACTCAAACTTATAAAAAAAAAATTATATAGAAAAGTGTAGGAGAGATAAAAGAATCAGTAAATTCAAAAGCTGAGGTTGTATATAGGCTGAACTTCTTTATGACAGCAAAGAAAATAACTAGCTGTAAGCAGCTAAAGGACATTCTGAGGTTTCAGATATGTATGCTGCTCCAGCTCCCATTCCCAAGGTTGTTTACTATTATGGCACCACAGCTTGTGATATCAAGTCATCTCATATAATGCTACTGACATTTCAGTGCATGTCAGATACATTTTAACGCTGGATGAAAGCATGAGATTTTTTAAAAAAGTATGTCTCAATGTATTCTATTGCATTTCAAACCTCAAGCAAGAGCAGCTTTGGAAATGTGTTTCTGCCACCTTTTAAGAAACAGAAGGCTAAATTCCACGGTTACACCCTGGCATCTGCAGAGTTTTCTCTGCAATTCTGAGCGAAACTGGAAGAAAATATTTTAAATCATTTATCGATAACTGTACTATTGTAAGCATTTGGTCTTATTAGTGGAGCATACAGTAGGTTTAGTTGTGTGAGTGACATTGGATGCAATCTCTGCTATTTGTATGATTATGGCATGGTGAAAATATATGGCTAGATGGAAAAAACATGTATATGTCTGGTAGTACTGGTTTTGCACTTTTGTGCTTATTTACTTGTTGCAAGTTATGCAATACATAATGATAAAATATGTACGCATGACCCATAAATCCATCTCAAATTGTTTAAGTTATGAAGATCAGGTAAATTAAATTAAATTGTATTTTAAGTTACTATCACAGAATCTCTGATGTAAAAATCTGTCTGAAGAAGATGATTCTGATTTACCCGAAAACTGATATCTAAAGAGAATTGAGAACAAAATATTGTCTCTTTTTGTAATGGCAATGGAAAATCTGTGTTTTCAGTTGTCTGAATCACATCCACTAGCAGTACTCAGAAAAATTTACAGAATGCAGAGTAGCATTAGATCCCAAAGAGCATGTATTACATATTTTATTTCAGAACATCAATTATACTACTGAAGTAGGATATTGAAGTTGCCAGCTTAACAGAAAATTATGCATAATTTAACTTTTTTTGAGAATTTAGTCTTAGGCTTCCTAGTTAGTTGTTCTAAATTTTTTGTTGGACTAAAGTTTTAGATCACTGCCCTGAGCTTGGTGCCTGGTTTCAGTACAGTGCTTTAGGAGACAGAAGTGCCAAATAATGAGATTTGCAAACTGTGCTGAGCTACTTAAGCTAGCCAGCAGGAACTGCTAGGAACAAAGGTGGGCTTAAGCTGTCCTCCAGTACTTACCACTTTAGTGCCAGTGGGACTCACAAAACTGAAACTCTACTACATAGGGAGCTATTGTTCATTTCTCATGAAATGCACTGGGAGAAGCCAATGGTGATCCTCCCCTAACCTTTTATCCAATAAGTCATGATTAAAGTACTCACCCGGGTTCCAGGAAAAGCAGATTCAATTGTCTCCTCTACTTAATTCAACCCACTCCCCCATGTCCCAAAAGAACATCATAATGGCCACACTATAGGCCATTCTGAGTAAAGGCTTTCTCAGTCCCATGAAAGCTGTTTCGTGCTGTCTGAAATAATTGAAACTAGTGCTAGTGCTATTGCAGTTGTAGTGTTCTAAGAATAATAATGGAAGAAAAGCTTGATGAGGGAAAGGTAATATCTCCTATAAGACCATCCAATGTAGCTGAAAGAAAAGGACAAGCTCAGGGTCATCTAAGACATTCCCCAGATCTACAGTAGAAATTTAATTTCAAAATAATACATTTAATGTAAAAGATGTGAGGCTAAAGAGAGAATTATTATGAGATCTGAAAATGTGGACTTTGTCCCTACTCAGGTGAGTACTTAACACCCATCACTTATTCATGGGGTGAGGACTTGGCATTTAGATAGCTGAGTTAGATGGTTCCAACGCCATTGTTGTTATATCCAGTCACTGTGTAAAAATGGATAAAACAGGACATGCAGCTGGAAGCAATAAACTATTTTATTTTTTTTTCTAGCACAATTATTAAATACTCTTCACCCCTGTCAGTGCACATAGCTTTATGTCCTGGTAGCTTGGGAAAGATGTCCTCATCAAAGGCAATATGTCAGGTTTGTCAAATGTGTTTCAGTGAGTTATTTCAGATTGTCTCACCTCTATTTTATGTGAAACACTCTCTCTTTCACGAAATTTCTCACACGAAGTGACTTCTTCCTGTTTTTCACCAGAGCTGCTTGAAAACAGTGTTCCATTCTGGGCTGGGAGCTCTGGGATCTGCCTTTGCAGATACTCACCTCCATGGTGGGTACCTGCAGGGCTCTGCATGGGGACCATGCAGACTGGGCACACTTGGAGCCCACTAATATGTCTGCAAGGACAGTGGGAGATGCTCAGAGCTCTGGCTCCCAGCTTGGTCATCCTGATGTCAGTTCAAAGTGGCAGCCGTTGACTTCATCTCTCCTTTTCTTCTCCATTATTAATTTTCATGGAAACATTAAAAAAGCTCTCCTGTGCAGTCAGAGGCCATGTATGGCCTCCATGAGGTAATAACTCAGGAGGTATTAGCTGAAGTTTGGAGACTACATTTTTCTGGCCTTTCAGAATTGCATGGAGAATGCCAGTTAAACAATATCCAACAGACAGGATAACATTCCAAAGGTCTGCAAGTACAGCTGAACTGTTGTCCAGACCACCAATCCCTCATGTGCTGGTAACAACCTTGTCATTATTGCTAAAAAAATTAACATTTTACTCTCATTTATCTTGAAAAATTGAGTACTGACAGCTGTAGCCCTTAAATTTTAGGGCAACTCATAATATCAGAGCTAATTCATTAATTTTTTGAAATATAGTTTCTCTAGGATTCTTTTATACCTTAGCCTCACTTTTAATTGGTGAAACTGAGTCGTATTTGAATTATACACTTCCTTCCTGACCTGTCCTATTTTGCCTGTCATCAACAGAAACAGTTATATTATATGAAGAACACGGGGTGAGGGGAATAAAATGCGATACAGATTAGGACAAAAGTCAAAAATACTAATTCACATTCTTGGTTGATCAGTACAAAGGTTTGGTTAAAAAATAGGGTCATATAGGGAATCTTTGGCTGGCTATACTATGCTGTAGATCTTTAATAATACACAGAAAGCATAAGATTGATTCACATCAAGGCTTAAATCTAGTTTGAAAAAGAGTTAGCCTTGGAGGTCTCAATTTTCTTGTTGCAATAATGTGAATTCCACAAATCTTTGTCATTAATGGTAAGCATTAAAATCAGAATTAAAACTCCATGGATTGGTCAGAAGTCCAGTTAACATACGTTTATACAAAGTCCAAGGAAGCAAAGAATGCACTTCTGCTTGGCATTGCGGTGTCATTAACAAGGTGAAGATTTTCCACAGACTCTCTCTCTGCTGCCACAGGGCAGCTGTAAAGGAAGAACCTGTTGGCTGGCACTTAACAGTTTCTGGAGTTGGAAACACTGAGATCATTGGAAGACTTGTCCCATTCACTTCTCAAAATCATGATGGTTCATAACAGGGTGTGATTTCCTGCTTACAGGGCTGGCAGATGCAGAACTACTGCCACGCCTTGTGCAAGTAGTTAGAGCTGAAACATGCACCAAAAATGGAGTTTTTCTCAGACAGCATCATCCAGCTCAGACAGCTGCCATCCACACAGCCTTCTATGAACTATAACCAAAACTTTTACGGGGAAATAGGGAAATTTTGCACTTGAAAATACAGTTTTGTTTGCATTTTAAAAAATTTCTTATTTTGATAAAATTTTCAAACAAGTGTTGAAACTAATGTTCTTTGCACTTCAGAATGTGTCTTAGAGAAAAAAATCATTTTGCTAAGACTCAATATAGTTTTATTCTAGTTGCTATATTAGGAATGCTATATCACATATTTAGAGATGCTTTCACATTGACAGACCAAATTGTTCATCTCTATTATAATTTATATTAATTTTTATTTTTCCAGTGCTATTTAAATTCTTTTAGCTTTCTGAGATATTCTAACATTAGCAAAGTGTGACAATTCAGCATGATCAAAACAGAGTTCAATATTTCTGATTCTCTATTTCTTGTAGCTCCCATGCTGTGAAAATTGATGACACTTTGACCTTTCTTTCTTATTTAGAATGAAATTTTTGTAATATTGTAAAATTTTTTCATCTAAAGGAAACTCCATTTACAGATTGGACCCTGTTTTGACTCTGATACTATGGGCAGGCACCTAGCCATCACTTAGAAGCAGGCACCCCCAGGAAATGTTTCTAAAATAGGTTTTTCATACTGTTGTGATCATCAGTCAGAGATAATAATTCCCCTGCACTGATTGGGAAGTGTGTTACAGCAACTAGTTTAGACTTTGACAGAACATTTAGATGTTTGAAGTCTCACCCAAAATGAACCCGAATTCTGAGAAAATTTTTTTTATTTATCACTGCTGCAAGTAAGTGACTCTATTAGTTTCAATCAAAAAACTATCCATGAACTTGTTGAGATTTTTGTAGATGGTGGGAAGGGAGCATTATTTTAATTTACACTAATATTTTAGAGTTCCCCAGTAGGGTTCCTTTTGTTTATTTCCTTTCTATTCTTTCTACTGAATTCCTCTTGTGGGCTTATATTTTAAAAAATCTAAAACATTGGCTCCCCTGAGTCTGTGTTTGCACTACTTCTGAGTTTGTCTTAATGTGTTAATTACTAAAATCCAATCAATTGCCTGACCTGCAGCAAACACAGAATTAAGAATCCTGATTAGCTGGTGAGGATGTTGGCTTTCCTTCTTTCTGGATGTTCTTTAAGAGTGGATTATGTTTTAAAAATAAACAAAGTCATGGGGAGACTAAGCTTTAGAAAAACACGTTTTCTGATCAATTATGCTTTTCCCAGGAGCCATATATGATAGCTGTCTTTTTTCTTGAACTGCAGAATCTAAATACTCTTAGCCTTTTTCTTGGGCTTCCTCTCTAGTTCCATTCAGAAAACTGCTCTCTCTGAGTATAATTGGGACCCCTGATGCCACGTTATACTCCAGAGAATTACAGCGAAAACTAAACTTGTGATTTATACTCTTTTGCATACAGACTGCATTATGCAGCACTATTGTCAGACTAGGAGAGCAAAACTTGGGGAGTTTGCCAATTATTTCCTTTCCCAATTAAGACTCTTGAGTGATCTGAGCTCTGATGAATTAAATGAAAGATTCCTGGTGGTGACAGCAACTCAGTCCATGGAAAAAAGTACATACTGCTTTTTTCATATGGGCTAAACCTCACAGCTGCATACCTCACAGGAGTTTGAACACTTACTTCAGGTTGCCATTAAAATATTCTTCTTGACTCAGCCATGCCATCAGCAGTCTCTGCTTCATGAGAAAAATACAGCCAAGATTTCATATATTTTGGTTTGGAACACCCAGGGAAAGCAGGAAACTTCTTTTATCTGTGTTTTCAGCAATGTTAAGTGAAGCATAGAAAAGGTTAAAGCTTCCCTATAGAGCAAAAGCAGATATACAGATGCTCCAAACTGAGCCCTGAGCCAGGCACAGTCCCATATCTGTACAGCTGCATTTCTGTGGCTGGGAGCCATCGGCAGGGCCCAGGTGAGAAGAGGATATGTCTGGAAAAGGCTTGGGTTCCTGATGGCCAGACTGCACCTGTACCACGGCCCTGAGGGATAAAATATGGACAGAAAAAGACCTGGACTGGCTGCCCCTGGGTCAGCAGCATGCCCACCTGGGATTTCCCAATCACCCATGCAGTCTATGGAGGACCTGGACCAACCCAGGCAAACCTTGTGCTTTGGAAGGTAGCAGTATGCCCATCTGTGTTCATTGAAAGTCTAGGGGAAATTACTTTGAGAAAGTACTCAGCAAGTGTACAAGCGCTGAGAATTGCTGCAGCCTGCGTTTCTAAAACATTCTGTAGATGCCCTGATTCATTATGTAAAGCTATAAAAAGCCAGTGACACCAGACACGTGTCAAAGCTTTTGGGCATTATTCAGTCCAAATAGAAATGTTTAACACTGCTCATTAGTGGAGTCATTTTATATGAAAAAGGCAGTCCCGGGGTTTCTTCCTCAGTTTTCTTGCCTATGATAACTTGCAAAATTTTTGCCTAAGTAAGCAGTTAACTTGTGTTTCCCAAGATGTGTTTCTAAAATTGAGGGTGTACCTGCAGAACAATCTCCTCCTGCGGAGAGTTAAAACTCTCAAGTTTTCAAGCAGCACTGGGTGCCTTGTTGATTCCAAGAGCTTTGGTGTTTTGCCTCTTCTTGTTTCTCCTTCCAAGACTTGCATTATGTGGGGATATAACATCTTTCAATGCAGTGGATGACAGGACCATTGTGTTGTGATGGGGTGTGTATGTGTGTGTAACCATGGCTACTACCATTTTTCAGACCATTTTTTTCTTTTACATCACTGCAGTCATACTTTTGGGGTTACATTATTTGAGTTTTATTTCTGAACAGGAGCCTTTGAAATAGAAGTCTGCTCTGATACATAGTTTTTCACCATCTCCTCTCTTCCTGACTTTGTGGAAAGAGGTTAGAGTTGAATTATTTACAATTTGACTGAACCTGTTAAAAGTTGATCACTTCTAGGCAAGTCTCCAAGCTCACATTTACTATTGACACTGAGAGCTGCTGTTCACAACACTCTTCAGGAAAAGCATCCTTCCTTGAGATAAATCCTAGCAAAGCAACCTTCACACCTTTTATCACAGTGTGCAGTGGGAGCAGGTCCTGAGCCAAAGTCTGCCAACATCAGTTGAACCTTTTCATCTACTTCAGTGTTATTGTTCAAGCCCTACAGTAAGTGAGTCTTTCCCACTGTTAAGCAGCAAGCAGGAGGATCTGAGCTGTGGTAATGCAGAAGTATGGGGATACAGTGCAGTGTTGTGAAGTCTGTCAGTACATTCAGAGGGAATGTCACTTGGGAGACTGTCTAAGAGTTCTAATTGGTCTCTTAAAACCTGTTTTTCTGCCTTAGATGTAAAAGACACTGTCACTTTTCTTCTCAAAAAATCCCCAAAACAACAACAACAACAACAAAATTAGCAAAACCAGTTCCTACAACTCAGTCGAGCAGCAAAGCTATCTAACCTCTGACAGAAAAATACTGAAAGCACTAAAGAAAATTCTGCTGGGTTAATGACTGCCACTGTTTCATTCAGATCATTTAAATCAGAATGAGACTTCATGTAAACACCAGAGCAAAGCAGTATAAGCACAGAAAAACATCAGCAGAGCTCTTCCAACTGTGAATCTGGCCCCAAAGGCACACTTTGAAACTGATAACTAATTTTTTTCAGGCTGGGTATTAAGAATAATCATGACAACAATGGCTAATGGCAATAGCCAGTTCCAAAATGTAGAGCTAATGTATTTCCTTCAAAAGAAATGGAGTTAATCAGTTATTACCATTAGCTGCCCTGTTGGGCACAGCTTCTCCTGGAATGTGCTGTCTGTGTGGGTTCACAAAGCGTACCCTGTAAACAAAAGTGCTAATAGATCGTAGCATCAGTTTTTGTTCTACTTTTATAGAAGACTACTTTTTACTTTATTTTTACATATGTATGTTTTATTGATCTCACCTTTGCACAGGACAGATGTAAATTACTGATAGTTAAAAAAACACCATTAAAATATTAAACCAGTATGTGAGGTGAGGTAATAATGTGTCTAATATTGCTTGGCTGTCATACCAGCTTCCTGGCCAAGGAGTTGGAAGGATTTGTTGAAGAATAGTAATTCTAAATTTGCCATACTCATGAGTGCAATTAACTGAGAACAGACTTCAGGGAATAAGGAGTCTGCTGCTGGCTAAGAAGTGATTAGTAACTGGCATAAAACTTCACTGTTCTGGTAAATGCAAGAGCAAGACATTAAAATGCTAGAACTATCTAAGCTCTCTTTATCACTACTTATGACTACTGACAACAGGCATGTTTGTGATATGACATGAAGCCAGAATTAACTTTACATACAGAACTTTCTATTCTGCTCACACTCTATGGAGACAGTATTGCTGTCTGAGTGATTGGTTATCAGCGCAGCTTTTTGCTTTGATGCACTCTTCTCAAGTCACATTTGCTTTTCACACAGTCTGTTTTCTCACAGTTCATGCTACCCCCGTTAGTATTTTAATCAATGCTCAGAAGAAGAGTGGAGGAAACTGCTGGTTAGTTAAAGCTAACATTCAAACATCCTGACCCTGGAGCCATGGTGAATTTGCTTCTGCCATCTCTTGAGACCTGCTCTGACATTTGGTTCCCCAGCTGTACAGACACCTCAGGTAGCAACCCAGCTGCCTGGCCCTGATGGGCAATGTCCCAGTGTGGTGGGTATCCCATGTGCACACACACTCCAGCACCCCAGACCCCACCACTTCACATCCTCAGAGGCCGTTGAAGGCAGCCTGTGAAGCAGCTGGGGGGATGGAGGTGAAGGAGCAGACTGAGCCCTTACCTCATCTATAGACTGCTCTTTAGCGGTGGTGTGGACAGAGCCAAGTAATCTCCCAGCTGTAGGTCTGTGCCTCTCTTCCACCACAGCCAAAACAATCCTTCATTTTATGCATAATATCAGTCCCAGAATGGTGTGCCACTCAAGATGCCGTTTTATCTGATTTTTTAATGCATGCTATTGGGGAATCTTGTTCTATCCCACTTTTCATACAAATTCATCCCTAAATGTGTTCCTTTCAGCCATTATCCCCCCTTTTTTTCTGTCTTTGCGAGTATCCCACAATTGGCTCTTCTCGCATTCCTTATTTTTTTTCTCAAATATCTTTCTCTCCCTCCTTCTCAAAACAAATTTTTGACTTTTCAGGCACTCGCGACTTCCCCCTTTCCCAGGGTATTTCTCAGTATTTTTACCACCATCAGCTTTCCTGTCAACTTTCTCTTCCACTACAGAAACTGTCTGGTATTTTTCTCCCACAGCTTTTCTCCCATCTGAAGCTGACTAGAGTTTGTGATCCAAGGGAAGAATAGTAAATGTTGTGATATCAGAGGGTGGATTGTAATATAAGTTTTGAGACAGATTTATCTTTCAAACCCAATCTGAGTGAATAGGAAAGTGAACACATATGTGAATAAGCACCAAATTGGTCAGTTTCCTTAAGTGCAAGTGCAAAATGTTTCTGCCCAGGTATATGGAAGAATTGCTGAGACAAACCATGCCAAAGTTAGTTCATGGCATGATAAATTACCATATATGAAGATGTAGGGACAATAAGGTAGAAAGTGTTAAGACAGGCCTGCTGAAGCTAGGATCATTTCAAGGTACCCTTTCAAGGTACAGCAGCCTTTTGAATGTGACTCTGCTTGCTCAGCAGCATAGAAACGGTTACAGGAAACAGAAACAGGTCACAGGTAACTATCGCAGCCCTGCTGGCCCTGAGATTGTGCCAAATGCTTCCTTGCCACAGATTTAACAATTCAGTGTCTGATTCTGTTCATTCATGCTATCATACACACATTTTCTAACTAGAAAGTAGCTGGGTAGAGCTTGTAGTGCTGAGTGGGCAATTCATTTAGAGCATGACTAATCTACCGGTCTGTGCAAAAGCTTTGGAGAGCATAACTCATTCAGAGTCCTGGTGGATTTGGGCACTTGCCAGCTGCATAAATAAATATGCCCTTATGATTGATTTAAGAGTGCATCTGCTTCTCAGTCTTTTCCCCTGCCACCCTTCCCAGACACAGCAAATAAGTGATTTCCTACACTGTCAGGCTAAGAATTGGTTCTGTCCAGACTACCAGCTGCTTCAAAGGGAGACAATATTTACCCAGGTCAAGCTGGCTCTCTACCTTAGAGATGTACAGAAACCTTTCAGGAGGTAGAAATTTCCTTTGGTAAACTAGGAGGAGGGGTCAGGTTCTAAGACTTAATGGCAGTGGCAGTGCCAATTTCCACGAGAGCATGGCCAAGGTGAGAGTAGGACAGCAGGGACAAGGTGACCAGACAAGAAATTGCAGAGCTGGGGCTTTGTGACAGGTTTTCCCCTCATGGGAAGTGGTGGAAGCTCAGAGGGAAAAGGGTTCTGCAGAAAACAGCCTCAGGAGCATTTGGGTGATAGTGGGAGAGCTACAACCCGTACAAACCACTCCTGAAATGTTTGTCAGTACACTGCCTAAGCTCAAGGTATTTCTCAGTGGCAACCATCTTTTTGTTTCATAATTCATTAACTATGTAACTATTTTTGGTGCACTGCAGTTTACTGAAGAAGGCATCGGTTTCAGAACACTACTGTTACACGCATGTTAAATATCAGCTTGCGTCATTTAATTTCCCCTATTCATACAAGTTGGAGAGCTAAAGAAAAGATTGAAGCACTACAGTTCTTTCCCTAGAAATCATCAGCCCATATTATTTTCAATCAATTAATTGCATTGCTCTCTTATTAATCCATTTTTTTCCTAATACTTCCAGTTTTTTGGAAGTCCAGGGAAGATTAAAAATAATTTAAATTCCACTGAAATTAATAGAGCCATACTACATGTGACCCATAAAAGGACTGCCTGCTCCTTTCAGTTCTACAGAATGTCATCAAACTTTAAACCTCTTGGGAATACCCGCATGATGACAAAATGTTTTTATATAGGAAAACATAAAGTATATTTGAAGATACTGTCACACATAAGTCCAACCTAAATCAGTGGGTACAGGTGTCAAAGCAATTTTTGGATATAGGCTGTAGGGTCAGATCCTGAAATTTTTCCTAGGCTGTTTTCCTCCTTTCTTAAGATGACATTATTTTCCCAGAGTACAGATTAAATAGAAAAAAACCCCAAAATTCAAACATTTGTACAAACTGAGAATTTTTTTTCATAACTCAAATTCATTTTAATCCTAGTGGTTTTATGGGAAATGTAATAGGAAAGGATGTTTATATTAAGCCCTCAAAAATATGTCTTTAGATTTAGATAAAAGTAACTATTTTGTGTTGCACAGGTAAAAGTCTGTACTATCCTGAAAAAATCCTACTGAAGTCTTCTGAATTTCGACTATGTATAGCAAGACCAAATCTCACAAGTTAAGTTTGGGCAATTGCTTTCCTTGAAAAAAAGCCACTTATTATTCAGGGAGAAAAAACATATATAATATATAAAATTTTCAAGTAGGTGCTTATATAAGTGGGTTTATTACTAGAGGTTTTGATTAATAGTATTTTTAAAAGGGCTAACAACACTTTCTACAGAAATTTAGGGTCTTACTCATCTTGTTGAAAGTGAGGGATTGTGTGTTATTCCTGCTTTTCAACATCACAGAAATTACAGGAATAAAAGACCCTTTCCATATCTGAAGACTACTGCTGGACTATATATGTACCATTGACCACCCACTCTTCTCATGTGACTGGAAATTTCTTCACATGTGTTTCTTCACTCATCTCTTTGGTATAGAGTGGTCTACCTTTCTTGAGGCACAAACACATATTAATTAAAAAAATAAAAAAGATTTTGAAGTTGGAAGCATTTATCAGCATACTGATAACTTGCTATGACATATTTTAATTTCTTCACAATAGCTACTGTGGGGCTTCATTTTTGATTTGTGATGAAAACAGTGTTGATAACACAGGGATATTTTAGTTATTGCTGAGCAGTGCTGACACAGCATGAAGGCCTTTTCTGCTTCTTGTACCTCCTCACCAGCAAGGAGGCTGGGGATGCACGAGGAGCTGGGAGACGACATGGCTGGGACACTTAACCCCAACTGATCCATGGATATCCCAGACTATATGGTGGTGTTCTTAGCATAAAAACATGGAAGGAAAGGGAGGGGACATTTGGAGTGATGATGTTTGTCTCCCAAAGTAACCACCACGTGTGATGGGGCCCTGCTTTCCTGGAAATGGCTGAAAACCTCCCCGCCCATGGGAAGTGATGAATGAATTCCTTGTTTTGCTTTCCCTGTTAAGCTGTTTTTAGCTCAGCCCATGGATTTTCACCCCCTTACCCTTCCAATTCTCTCCCTCCATCCCACTGGGAAGTGTGGGCTAGCGGCTGCACTGTTAAACCACCATAATAAGTTTCAGCGCAAAGTTTGAGCGCTTGATTTCACCTACTAAAGTAAGTAGTTTGCCCCAAACCATGAGCATTATCGCTGGAGAGATGTCAGGTCCAGTTCTGCTCTGTCTGTGAAAGCAGTAACCACTACTATTGGATCAACTAGTATGGGATTCATGTAATCAGTACAGTTTTACTTCCTGTAGCTCTTTGGCCAGTGAATTTAGATGTAATATAAATTATTACATATGGATATACCCTGAGAGTATATGTGTTTGTAAAGCAAAACATTAATATTTCAGTGTCCCTCACAAGTTGACCCTTTAGATCTATACCTGGGTAACTGAGAGCTTGTGTAATACTAAATAATAAAGATGAATCTTTCTATAGATATTAAAAGGAAAAAAATCAAAGCCAGCAAATGCCTTTTATATGGATTTTCTCGATCAGAGAATCCTGCTGCTGCAGTGCAAAGTGTGACAGTGCACTCATCTGTGGCAGCTGCAGCAAAGGTAGTGACGCTATGGATTTGTGAACACAAACAGCCACACTGGTACTTTTTACAGGGTTTTGTAACAACTGGTTTGTATGAATTGCTTGTCTCAAGCATGTGACATTGCCACAGCTGAGGCCAAACGCCCTAAAATGCCATAGAGTATATGAGCAGCCAATATGTAGTAAAGGCACCCTGGACCTTAACGCCATTTTCTCCACAAAATCCCCATTATGAAAGGTTCAGTAGAGTCCTGTGACTGAAGTGACAGAGATAATCAGCTCTGAGGGGTAATAACCCAGCTGGTGTTTCCCTACAGAAAAGGCCTTTCTCTAAGTATCTATTTCGTTTGGGGAGCTTAACAACATGAAGCAGACACAGGTGATGTGCTGTGCTATTTCTGACCCTGGCAGTACCACCCATCAGCAGCTCTTTCTTTTTTGATAGGAGGAGCTGTGGTAGGCAGAAAAGCTGAATATAATATGGCATTTTTGTTCAAATAATACCCAGAAAGATGACAGCCATTTCATTCTGTCATCCCTATAGGTCTTCCTGAAGAAAACTTGTGCAAGTCCATCAAAGCCAAGCATTTCAGTCTGCTGTTGTTCAAGCCTTCCGTCTTGCTTGCACTAAGGAGCACTATGTTTCCCATGAAAATGAGTGCTAATACATTGCTGAAATTTCTGAAATGGCTATAGAATAGGAATAACAAGAGTTTCAGTGCCACATCATCTCTAAGTTCCAAACTCACCTAATAATTTTCATACTCACCTATCATGTAGAATTTGCCATCTCCCACTGGAATCTAGGCTGTCCTTGCAATACCTGGAAAGAGCTGGGTGACTGGAGAGGAGATTATTAGAATTGAGTTTAACTCACCAACAGAAAATGTTTTTTAGAGGGATGTTACTTGTGTCCTGGCTTCTTTAGGGAGGCAAGATTGTACCTGAGTGATAGTCATGCGGGTAAAATCTCTAAGATCACTGTTCTGTCCTCTAACTTGAATTAGGTTCCAAAATTCTTTTTGAAAGAAACCTGAAAAAGCAGAATAATTTTTCCCATGTAACTTGATTAGTATTGATGCCTGAAGTGGCTACCTAGAAACACAGACTGGACAGGAGTAAGGGAATAAAGGTGGATATTTATTTGAAAGGCCTTCAAAGGCACACTCTGGGGAGGCAGAGGCTGCTCACACACTGGACCCCAAGATGGACCCCAAGTCACAAGTTCTTCACAGCATTATAGGTTTTGGACCATTGGCATATCAGCATAAATTCACCAATTAAAACTTTAGCTAATGATGTAGTTTCCCCAAGCTTACCCCCCCTTCTCAAGACATTTTGGGCCTAGGACAGTCTGAGCGTCTTTGGAGAGTAGGCTTGGAGAGGCTTTGTTATGTCTATCTTAACATGAGAGAACAGCAACTAAGCTGGCTCCTCTGCTTGAAGAGGAGTCATAGGATCAGGTCCTCGCTTAGTCTTATTTAGAGAATGCCTTTGACCCCAGATGTCTCATTTGCCTTGCATCACTCTCACTCTGCTGCCTTTGCCTCCACTGTTCAAGGACAAGCCTTACCTGTTCTACAAATGCAAAACTAAAAAATGATGGAAATATTTGCACACTATCTGAGGCTGGACTTTCTCCTGTGTACCTCTTATTGGTTTGTGTAAATGTTTCCCATTTCCATAGATGTTCTGCTTAGGGTGTAAACTGGGAGCAGTGTGTTTAATTTAGGGTTATTAATTACACTGCATCAGAGTACTGAATTTTGAAAATAAGGTCCTTTGTGAATCCTTAACTCTTTAATAGGCTCAGGGAACAAAGCTATTAAGTTCAGGCTTCATATTAGTGAAAAACATGCAATTAAACAACACTGATTTTGGTCTAACTACACAAATGCCAATAAAACCCCCTGCCTGTAGCTTGATGTGGATCTTCTGCTTCTGCCTTCACAAAAATTTGCTTCAGCTCTCCTTGCTTAATTCTGCCTTTCAGACAGCTCTGAAACAGTCCATTTTGACAGCAGAGTTTGAACTATATTAAACTTACCTTCTGCTAAAGATCTGAAACATGATTTAGAAAAAAGTAAATAAATTCTAACTGCCACTCCATGTTAATATCCAATTTACAAGGAGATAATAGCTATGGTTACAGTAAACAAATCATGTCTTCCTAAGTTTTGAAATAAGAAACTTTTGCTGCCAAGCACCTACATTCATTTTGCATGTCTCCTCTCATTTTGACCACTAGCCATTTTTTAACTATGGGACATCATGTGTAAAGCAGCATCAAATTATTATTTTTTGATATGAAATCCTAGTTCAAGTGACCAAAATTAAAGACCCAATATGTACAGTAGTTTTTCAGCCAATCCTCTACCATAAAGAGAACATATCATTTCCTTTATATCAGTCTGTATATGAATGTCAGATTATTTCAAAGCAGTGCTTTTCAATTTCTGACATGCAGATTCCAGGCCTAAGGACTATTTCTAAATATTCTATGGAGAACGTAAGAAAGAAACAGACCTATTATTATTATTAGACTTATGTTCTCTACTCAGCAGTCTATTTGTTTATTATAATATTCTTGGAAATGTACATAAAAAAAGTTTTTGGAAGGCCAGTGTCCAATCACTTAATCTATGTGTACTGTCAAATCTAAAAGACCTTGTTCTGATTTGCACAGAAGCCCTGAGAAACATAAACCAGACATTTTGGCTGTGTTTGTATCCATACAGAAAGTAGTGTCAGGAAACAGCCACAGGCACTGGATCACAATTACTTCTGCTATTAAATTTTAGAATTATTCCTGGAACACACTTGGACCCAGGCCAGCTTGCATTTTCCTGTCTAGTTCCTGAGCACATTTGGAGAGTCATTAGAAGGAAGAGACCACATTGTTTCTGTCTTGGAGAAAAAAGGTATTTGTTAGTATGGGTATGGGTGGATTCATGCTAGCCAATTTCAGTGACAGAGAATGTTCCTACCACATTGAATGTCATAAACACAGGTAGTCTTTTTGCAGTTATCTTACTTTACTCGAATTTGAGTAAAGCATCCAGTTCCCATCCTCTCTTGTTTATGAGTGTTTATGTGTATGATTGAACACCTTTCTGGTTTTTGTCCTGAGGTGGCTCTCTCCAAATAGCAGCAAAGATTAGTTAGGAATGAGATGTAAATGTCATAGATGTTTTTAAGTTTCTCTCCTTCAGCAAAAAGATCTTGCTAGCATGGGTCAAATCTGATATTTATATTGCATATGTTATTTTGCTTCAGATTTTTGTTCTGAGGATTCTCTGTTTTCCCATGCTTTCAGAATCGAGTAATAAATAAATTTCAATCTATAAGCAGACATTTTTACAGTGCTTGCATGTTTGTCTATCTTCAGTATTCATGCAATTCGAGCTCAGGTCTTAAAGATACGTGCATATCACCCCTCACTTCTGAGGTGTTTTTCCTTTGTAAAACATCAAGAAAGCACCAGCTTGTGTTCCCAATAAATAATGCAATCCCCATTTGAAAGATGCCACACATTGCTACATTTAGTTAGAAAGACAAGCTGCTTTTTAAAATACTATAATATAACATTCAGTTTGAAAATAACATACCAAATTTTGATAATCAATGCTGTAAAGAATAATTTGAAAAATTACAACAAGAAGAAATTGGGGTTCCGGAAAGGCCACACAGGGAGAGGAGAGGGAGCAGGAGTGGACGTGTGAGCAGAGTGGGTCAGAGAGGAGAGGGGAAGGAAGGGTAGGGGAAGGGAGTTCTTTGCCCTGCATGACAGGGTAGCTGTTTCTCCTCAGGTTGTCCTTCAAGACTGAAGCTTGCACAAAGGTCTCCTGCCGTTTCCCTTCCTCACTCCAAGGTGCAGACATGTATAGTGATCAACTTAACAAGGAAAAAAAAGACTGTTTCCTTTCATATTTTTGATAGGGTTTTTCTCAAAGATTGACATGTATTATATTGCATATGTTGTCTAGCAGTTAGCAAAGAATTGCTGGGTAGTTGAAATGCAAATATGTTCATGCCCAAACCAAAACCAAAACATAATAAAGGACAGTTTGTGTGACAAAAGTTGTTGCAGTCTATGCCACACAAAGAAGAGACATTAAATATCCTTTGAACAAGATAAAATTAGTGTAATGAGTTAATAAATTAATTTGGTGTGAAATTCAGTCCATGTAAAGGAGCTAAAATAAATCTCTGTTAGTGGTGCACAAGCAGCACATGAGACTTCTGTAGAGAGCAATGTTCATGTCTTGGCAGAAGTCAAAGTCCTTCATAAAGGTCAGCATTATTAATTTTTATTGGTGTTGCAAGAGATTACAAAGAGTGTTGAAATATGTGAAGACATTGTCCTGAGAGGTCCAACCAAGGAAACAGCACCATGTGCTGTCAACAGCAAACTGTCAGTAAACAGTGTATCTGCAGCTTAAAAAACGTCAGTATAAACTGAACTGTAGAATTCCACATAATGGAAGCGTGTAAAAACAAATAACAAACCCATAAGTAATGCACAAAAAAAATTTTCAAAAAATGTTTACAGCTTATACTTCATCTCTTTTGTCAAAGAGAGTTTTCTCTGCAGTGTTATAAACCTGTGACGCTTCTTTGTATTTTTAATTCTGGTGGGATGAAAAATAATTGTAAGTTGTACAGGTACAGGATAGCAAAGCTTTGTGTAGTGATTCTGAAAATACTTCATTTTTTTAGTCTGAAAGCATAACACGTAGGTCCACAGGAAATAAACTCCAGATGTACTTGCAGGCCATTCTTAGCAATTTGATTGTTTGGTCATGTTCTCTGGGAAAATGCACCTTATTGCAAATCTAGAAAATTTTGGACCTCTTTAGTTTAGAGGTTTTCCTGTTTATATATTTGCACAGTGTTTCTGAAAGAACTAAGAATTGATAAATCAGGTCTTCATTGGCATAGTAGTTTCTTTAATATATTTGTAATTACAAATTCTAAACACAGTCCTTTTTCTAGACTAGTGGGAAAATATAATTATCAACTGCAAAAGGAGATTAAGGTACATTGCATAATATAGTTGTTTTCCAGAGTAGTGACTTCAGGTAAACCAAAATTTTAAGCTGTAGATGTAAAAGTTTCCTATCTACAAGAATAACTCAGTCTCTTCTGTTCATATTGGAAAAAGATAGTAAACTCTATAAATTCCTCAGAGGTGACTTTTTACTTTTGCTGAAGTACACCAGATACTTGGTTAATTTTTGTGGCAAAATAATTTCATCTAGAGAACAAAAGAGACTCCTGTGTTTTGGTTTATGTCTGCATACATCAAATAATTACTGCGTTTCTCCTGTCCTATTACATTAAGTATTTTGTGTGGAAAATTCATGTTAGGTGCCACAATGTTGACAGTGGAATCTTTGCATTACCAGAATTGGTTTGTCAGTCGCAGGACATAAAGCAAAAAGCACATTTTGAAGACAATCTCTATATTTTTTAAGGATAAAAGTTGGAAATAGAGATGAGCTTTGGAAGAATGAGCCCTTCTTCAGGAATCCTTCATGTTTATACATATAATATATTAGGAAGTCAACTATAAAGAAATAGGGCATGTTATTCCACTTCCATTAGAAAAGCTTTTTGAGTCTTACCAGAGTGAACACAATATGTGATGATTGGTAACAGTGTACACTGTCATAAATTGTTATTATTAATTATTTCTATAGTACCATAGGTGTGTATACTCTTGTACAGACAAATAAGGTCTGTCAGGTCCTTACCTCGAGGAGCATGCAATCTAAATTGCACATAACACAGCAAGGGATGCCAATAAGCGAAGACAGCAGGTGGGGGAATGCAGAAGGCAAAACTTCCATGACTGTGAGACATGCATTTCATGAGATACGTATTTTGTTTTTTCCTATTTTTTTCATTGCTATCATTTAAAATGAGTGCATGAGACACAGGAAAATGCGTGAACAGTGTCTGGAATGGCAGCATATTGAAGTCATTTGTGTTTGAGTTGGAGAATTCTGGAAGAGATAGGAGATGGTCTTTGTGGTAAAAAAGGGCATGTAATTTCTGCCCTGGATGACCTGATCTCTCAGCAGTGGAGAGCTGTGTTCTTCATGAGATCATGTGTTTATAATATCACCTACACAAGCCTTCCTGTCCTATGCTTGGGAATTGCTCTGGTGCTGAGGGACAGGAGCAGACCATCTAAGCTAAAGAACAGCCAAGAAGAAAGTCTAGCATAGTTGTGGAGACTCTGCAGGTTTGAATAAGGAGCTCCTGGCTAAACTTAAACAAGAAAAGGAATCATACAAAGGTGGCACTAGGATCAGAGCAGTCAGAAGGAAGATAGAGACACTATCTGAGCATGCAGGAATGGAGTTAGGAAAGGCAAAGCCCACCTGGAGCTGAATCTTGGCAAGAGTTGTCACAGACACGATCCAGCTGCACTGGAAGGAAAAGGAAGGCTAGGGAAAATAGGGGCTTTCTGTGAGTGGGCATGGGTCCTAGTGACAGAGGTCATGTAAAAGGCTGAGGTCCTCAGTGTCCTCCTTCACCTCAGCACTGCTGAAGCCACACTGGAAGTGTCCAGTTCTGCATTCCTCAGTACAAAAGAGATGTGAACATATCGGAAAGAGTCCAGCAAAGAGACACAAAGATGTTGAAGGGACTGGAGCATCTTTCTCAAGAGGAAAGGCTGAGAGAGCTGGAACTTCTCAGCCTGGAGAAGGAAAGGCTCAGAGGGAATCTGATCCGTGTATATAAATACCTGAAGGGAGGGTGCAAAGAGGATGGAGCCAGGCTTTTGTCAGTTCTGCCCAGTGACAGAACAAAAGGCACTGGGCACAAACTCAAACACAGGAGGTTCTGTCTGAGCATTAGGAAAATCTTTTTCTACTGTGGACACAGGTTACTCAGTAATGTCCATCCCTGGATATGCTGAAAATCCCACTGAACACAGCCCTGAGTGTCCTGCTCCAGCTGACCCTGTCCAGAGCAGAGCACTAAACTGGATGGGCTTCAGTGGAGTCTCCTGGCATCAGCCCCTCTGTGATAGACCAGGCAGTTATAATGTAGGTAAAATCACAGAGTTTTATTTCACACCACTTTTGGAGTAGACTCACCTGTGAAAAGAAAAAACCCCAGCGCAAGTATGATTACTGTTGTAATTATCCACAAAGATAAGATATTATATTATATTATTTGCATAATTAATTTTATGTACAGATGCATCAAAGGCAATTTAGTGTGAAACATTTTATTAGGTTCTGTCAATAGCAATGAAGAGAGTTTTATTTCATTTCACTGTAGTTCAGAAATACTCCTAAGGGTGCTGTTTCTAATTTCCTGTTTGGGAAACCAATTGTGCTATTAGCAAAACAAAATCCTCTATTGTTTTTAGCAGCAATAGTCAGTTTTTGTAATGCTTATGTCTTGGGAGATATATGCAGACATTGAAACAGAAGAGATAATCAAGTGACATAAATCTTCAGAATTAAATCCTGAAAGCATGTTTATTGTGATGTTCGCTGTGACACATGGTTTACTGGTGTTTCTAACCTTGTGACACCCTTTTAGTTACATTTATAATTAATTTGATTTCAGCCATATTGCTGGCAGAATTTTATTTAAAAACTATCCAATGAAAACAGTGTTTTATTGGAAAATACAACAGCTTTTCTATCAGCATAGATACTGAAATAATAGAAATGTAATTATTTTTGTAAATTAAATGCTAAGGTTGAGAGAGAGAATGACTAAGACATTCTCAGGATTGGTGTAATTGCCTAGACCACAAAAAAAATTGAATTGAACCCAATATTTCATCGAAGTGGAAAATTGTTTCTTCTGCTTATTTTCTACTGTGTAGATTAAATGAGTGCACTAAAATAACACATTAACATTTGCATACAAGGTAAACAGGATATATATTATATGTATGATGTAGCCAATTTAACACTGCAGCACACATATACTAGATATCTATCTGATTAGATATTTAAATAATATTTGTTTTTACTTCTAGTGCAGTTCTTGAGAGCTGAGTGCACTCAACTGAAGTTTATTTGCTGCTTGAGCCTCTCTAAACAGAATAATTTCTTAGAGAGTGCCTATGAGCTACCCATGCAAAAAGAAAACATTAGTCAGTGTCAGAAAATATTACATGGTAGAGTGTTATTTGTCTAAAGACTACGTTGGTGTTTATTCTGGGTGTTTTGTTTGTATTTAGCTTATGTTTTGTGTTTATTAGGAGATTTTTGTCCTTATGACTCTTTGCCTTTATAATTGGTTCAGATAAGAATCATTATGGAAGCTACTGATTTAGTTCAATACCATTTCATTCATAAAATTTCTTACTCTACAATATCTCTTGAGTATCTTCTAAAAGTTACTGAATTTTTACTGACCTCATGATTATCCAAGTTGTGTATACTTTTGATTTTTTCAAACTAGTTTTAGAAAGGGCCCTTTTAAGGGGAGAGGAAACGTACAGTAATTTTTCTCTTTCTCCTTTTTGCTTCCTTTGTTTTGATCTTGGATTCTGACTTTTTAGGACAGCAATAAAGCACGCCTTTAAGCATAAATATATGCCAGGGTCCTGTAGAATGCACTAGCTGTTTATATTTGAGTGCTTGTCTAAAGAGCAATTAATGTAAAACAGGTTAACAAAACTCCACCCATATCTGATCTTAAAAAAAAAAAAAAATATTGGTAAATGATAAAGATTTGCATCCTTTAATGCACATACTACCAATGAATGATGAATTTGATGCTCATAGCTATCTAAGAGATCTGAACTTGTGGCACTGAGTCATCTCAGAAATTTATCTTACACTGAAGGTCTCCATTTTGCCCAAGTACTAATATAGTATCAGTAAAATTACATAATATTTTCCACAATAATGGTGTCCATATTTTTTTTTTTTTTTTCTGCTTCTTGCATTGTTAATGCTTCTCATTTGGGAATAAATTTTACAAAGGAAAAGTTGCTTGAAAAAAAATTCTGCTCTGTGTTTCTGAAGACTTATGAGATTGAATCATGAAAGGCATGATTGGGACAAGTGAAAATGTTTTGAGCTACTTTCAGTTTTGTTATGAGTATGTTGCATACCCAGTGTAACAAAAAAAATATTGTGCCTGTGTTCCTATCAAATTGATTAGGACTTTCACAGGAACCATCTGTTTTATCACAGTCCTTAGCCACCAAGATGAAAAAAACCTAAAGAATAAAGAAACTAAAAAAGATGTCAGAAATATTCCCAGTCTACACTGCTAAGCAAAGATTATGAGACTTGCAGTGTTCAAAGCTCTAACTTGACAGACATGGAAGATTCCTAATGACAGCAGATAAAAACAGTTTCAAGGGTGTGATGAAAAGCCTAAAAACCAAAGAGAAGAGACAGGGCAAGAAACAATAGTCTTAGGATAAGTGTCTTATGGCAGGACCCTGAGCATGCTAATAGCGAAAGTCTAAAGTGATGTTCAACTGATGGACGGTGAAGGGGTTTTCCTATCGGGAAAACTCAACAAAACAATCAAAATTATCTTTTCTGTTTCACATTCCAAAGTTGAAGCTCACAGATCCAAACTTCCAATCTTACTCTCCAAACTCAAACTCTCACATTATTTTTTTGCTCCAGAGTCACATCAGTACTATAACATAGGAGAAAAAGTAGTAGAAATCTGAGTAATTGAGCAAAAGAGATGTGATCTCTCTCAGCTCATTTAGAAAAATGAATTATTTTAATTGCAAGTCTGACACATCTTTATAGAGTGCATGAAAATATAGGCCTGGGGATTTTTTTTAAGGTTGGCCTACAGAGGTTCATTCAAATCTTTTCTGAACAGCTCACTGAAGCTCTAATTGAAACATTTAATTTAGTACTCCATAAAAATACCTCGAAATACATTTTATTACAGTACCAGCAAATATTAAGTGTTACTTATTACAAGGAGGGAAAAATGATCCTGTGAAAAATTGATTTTTGCTTCAGAGGTGCCAGAAGGAAGCTAATTAGCAAAATGCACACTGCACACATGAATTAAGTCAGGTTTGATTATACAGTGAGATTTTCAGTGTGGAAGCACAGTGCATTTTTTCATTGTTTTATAATTCTCTTTTAAGAAGCATGTGGGAGGACCTGTAGCTATCTACATGTAGACAATATTGTGCACTCTTTGCATAGCAGGTATTCATTTAAAACTCAAACAAAGGAATCAAGGACAACTGTACCATAAATCAAGGACACGTTGAAGAAAACTATATAAAATATCAATTTCTCTTTTTTTCCCCTTTTCTCTTTGTTTGTGTGTAATAAAAAATGGCTTTTGAAGAAATTCTCGGTTATGTCTGACATTTTTAGTGATGAATGGTAGTGTTCACTGGGGCATACTAATAGGGAAAACAAGGAACAATTGAATGTCTTGAAATAAAATGAGGGTAATTTTAAAGATATGCATAGAGGAGTCTTACACACTAATAAATGCAGCTTGTGTAACTCAAGGTTGATAAGAAGATGAAGAGCCACATGTCTGTGAAAGAATGTGCAGAAGTTAAATCCTTCTCCAGCATGAAAATCTCTGGCTACTTTTCCTTTTCCTTAATATTACCACCAAAAGTCTGGCACTGTTCATTCTCAAACTGCTCTGCAGTTTTCTATGAGCCCAAGAGAGAAATTTAAACAAGACTTTAGTCCTGCAAGTCAGGGGGAGTGTGGGGCTCTGCAAATACTTCATGAAGGTGGTACATAGCAAAATCACCACTAAAGGTGCCATGGAGATGTCCTGGAGATGGCTTAGGAACTAGGAGTGCAGCTCATTCAGCAATTTACTACACCAAAACACCTTATTGGCAGCATTGTCCTGTGAAGTGGTAGTGGCTCAGTTATTCTTGGGGAAAATAAACTTCATTCTTTTTTCATTATAGCAAATTATTAATATCCCTTTCTTAGAATAAACAGATAATAATGACTCTGACATATTTTCATTCCGCTGTTGCACTTAGGAAGATTTACTTAATCAGGTATGAAATTCCTGTGAATTGTAATGAATTAAAATAGTAGTATTTGACCAATTGATGAGCCATTATTTATGATAAACAAGAAAGAAACCTTATCGCAAATTGCTTGCTAAGACTCATCAACTTAAGCAGAAGGAAGCTGCAATTGTATATTTTATCAGTATTTCAAAACTGCTTGGGTTAAAATGAGCCTGGTGAAAGTAAAAACCAAAAAAAAATCCATTACAAATTGGAAATAACAAGAGAAATGTCAATTTTCCAGAAAATTTTGACTTAGGACCTTAGAATTTGTTTTGTATAAATTGTTACATATATTTATGTGGTCAGGAATACTCCTGAGACTTCAAAACTCATAATCTTGCTATTACTCTTCTTAAATTTATCTCAGGTTTTCTGTTGAGAGCATTATTCTCTGCTCTAATATAAGAAAAATATAAGTAGAAAGAGCTGATTATGATCAAAAGACAATTAATTTATGCATGAAAACCTAAATCTTTAGAATGCCAGAGTTTTTGTTATTTTTCAACAGTTTCTTTTAGACAAAACCAAAGAAGTGAACCTTAATAAGCAAATTACTGGAGCAGGTATAGAAGGTATTAGTGTATTAGTTAAGTAGAGATGTTCTGAGGGCAGTGAAGTCATGGAAGAATAGATAGATAGATAGATAGATAGATAGATAGATAGATAGGTATAGGTATCAATAAAGAGGGTTGACACATGAATGAAAATCTGAGGCCTACATCTTTTGTTAAATCCAAATTTGAAGTATGTTACGTTGTTGTAAGCAACCTAGTCTTGAAAAATTTAAATGTACTGAGATAGCTCCTAAAATTCAAACAGTAAGAGAAACCAGCAACACCACAATAACACAAGGCAGGACACGAAGTGGAAATTGTCAGACATCTAAAATCAGAGGCATGGGGCTATTTTTAACAAATTAAAAGATCATTTAATCTCAGAAAAGTTGCAAAAAGAAAGAAAAGTAGAACTGCGTCCTGCCCTGGTCAGATCAAACCCTGACCCTGCTCAGATCATACCATCCATTTTTGTGCTCAGCTCATGTCAAGATAATAGATCAAGATAAAGGCATGATTTTTAAGACTGCCTTTTAGATAATCTTTCACCTTTTTAGGACTCCAGTATGAAAAGTCTTTCTCTTTATACTAATGAAAGTCTTTTACTGTACTCTAGAATTAAAAATATTCCTAAAATAATTGTAAATCAAAATGATGGAAAGAAGTATCTACTGAAAATTTAAGTATTAATATTTTTCCAGTTGATGCCAAGATCCTAAAATGATTCTATTTTTATAGAGAAATATTAACTTTAAAAACAATCATAATAATTTACATTTCTTAGTACAATAATGAGCAATGTTAAATGATTTCAGTTTTTTATTTTAAGGTCAGTAATAAAATTATGTGGAGAGGACACTACACAGCACCACAGACCATACCAAGTAAAAATATGTGCCTCAGTAAGTTAATGTAGCAACTCTGAAACAAATAACATGTTAAGATTGCTTAAATGTTTCCTGAAAGCGGAAATGTCTTTGGTAGTATTCGAATATTGAATCAGAGAATCGCAGAATAATTTAGGTTGCAAAAGTTCTTAAAGATGATCTAGTCCAACCATTAACCTTGCACTTCCACATCCACCACTAAACCTTGTCTCTCAATGCTGCATCTACACAACTTTTAAATACCTCCAGGGATGGTGCCTCTACCGCTTCCCTGGGAAGACTCTACCAGTGCTTGACAACCCCTCCAGTGAAGAGATTTTCCCTTATATCCAATCCAAGCCTTTCCTGGTGCAACTTGAGGCCATTTCCTCTCTTCCTGTCGTTTGCTACCTGGGAGAAGAGGCCGATCCCCACCTGACTACAGACTCCTCCCGGGTGGTTGTAGAGAGCAATAAGGTCCCTCCTGAGACTCCTGCAGGCTGAACAACCCCAGCTCCATCAGCAGCTGCTCACCAGACTTGAATTGACCTTCTCTGGACCTGCTGCAGCACTTCAATGTCTCTCTTCTAGTGAGGGGCCCAAAAGGGAACATGACTCGAGGTGCAGCCTCACCAGTGCCAAGTACAGGAGGACAACCACTGCCCTGGTCCTGCTGGCCACACTCTTGCTGGTGACATGACAGAGCTCAGAGTATTGTACTAAGATGTTCCAAAATTATGTGGGAGCCCACAGGTGAGGGAATATTTTTCCAGATTACTTTGGTCAATGCTGTTATCAAGCTCCTCAGCTGAAAATTCTTACCCATTTTAAATTAAAACCAAGTAAGCAGCTTTCAGTCTACAGAGAGTTGTTGGACCATTTGCAATAAAATGGTAGTACACATGTAAGAGTAAGAGTTGTGGGAGTCTACATAGAGTCAACATTTTGGTTTTGTTCCTTTTTTTTCCCATTAGAAGACAAATTTTAAATATTTTGAATACTGTGATAATCTTTCAGAGGCTGCAGTGGAGAGGAAACTGACAAACTTATTTGTTCATGTTTGTATCTAAGAAAGATAAGCTTAAATTACCACAAATTAAATACAAGGGAAAAGCGTTCTAAAATGAGTAACCATTTGGAATAAGCTTGTTGAAAGAGGTGCAATGGTTTTTATAATTATATTAGGAAAAAAACATTCAGACATAACTGCCCTTGTCTTTGAAAAACAGATATAGACAAGATAAATGATTTTTCTTCTGTTCTGGCGCATGTCCTATTACTTTCTTATGGGACATCTAATGTATTGCAAAGTTCCAGTGTAACTTAAATATACTAATGACCCCTTTCATGTCAGGCACAATCTCTTCAACAATGTTAGTAATTTTTTATTTTTCAGGTATTGTCTGAAAGTGTATTTCTGCTAACACTGATGCCAAAGCAATTTGAGAACAACACAAACTTCTCAGAAAGCCAACATGTTGAAAGACTGTTGTATTGCTTTCTATTACATCAATTGTTAAATTAGGCCATCCAAAACCTGTGGGCAAAGAATAGGGCATTTATAACATTCGGAAGAGCTTCTAATGCTTCTTTTTAAAATGTAGACAAAAACTTCAAGATATGAAAATGTTATTGTGTTGGTATTCAGTGGCATAGATACCATATATCATCCTATTATAGTTTCATCAGTGCAAGAGCTGAATGACTTATCTACCAGTCTGGTAATCTTTTTTTAAAGGCAATAAATTTCTTTCTGAAAAATGCACATAAATTTTTCTCTTGTCATACAGTTGGCAACTGAATGTACTCCTGCACAAACTAACAGTTCCAACTTCATACTTTTAAGTGCTTCTTAAAGAAAGGTATGTTTTGAACGTCCTCACTTTAAAATCTAGTTATTGGACATCATTGTGTTTGGGATGGAGTTCATAACTTTAAAAAGAGTGGAACTTTGTTCTCCTACTGCTGTTAGTTAATTTCTCCATCATTTTTTTTTATTCTAAACTAATATTTTAGCATGAATATCTAACTTTCTTTTTCCCCACAACAATTTTATTAGACATTAGGCCTTTATTAGTCCACACATTTAGAAGTCTTCTAGTACTGCCCTTCAGTTCAAACAGTTCTTACCTTACCCTAAGGATATAAAACAGAAAGAAGTCAAAATGACTCTCATTTTGTTCCTTGTGGCAATTGAAATGGCAAACTTTAATTCTGTCATTCCAGTGAGATGCCTTGAGGCAAATAGAGGCTAACTTTGGGTCCAGGTGGGCTAACCGTTGTACAGGCACATAATACTTGACTAGGTCAGCTGAAAATCTGAAAATTTTTCCCTGTTCCATTTTTATGTTATCATATCCAAACTGATGACAAACATAATTTATGACTATTATTAAACTCTGGCCTTTTTCTTCCACCACGGGCTCCAAACTGCTTTGTGTAGTTCAGATTTTGTTTTTCATCCTATTTCCAGCTTTCCTCAGGATGGTCCAACTGTGCTATTTGGATATACATTTCATATGATATGCATATGTGTTTTTTACCTGTAATGTATGAATCATAAGCTTCCAAATTTCCTTATCACACTCTTACCTGTTATGCTAAAACTTTCAGTGAAAATATCTAACAAGGTTGGGTTTTCAACTGGTCCATCCTCTCCCAGTCTGGAGGGCATCAAGAGGCTTAATGTTCCTGCCCAGCTCCTGCTGGGGCTCATTTCACCCCCAGAAACATCAGCGCCTGCCAGAGCCACCCTGTAGCAGCTCTGGGCTCCAGTTCCTCACAGCTCTGCCCTGGGCTGTCTGTGAGCCCACATCCCAGCTCAGCCCATTCCCAGCTCAGTGCCCAATGCCTGGGGCTGGGGCTGCCCCACTGCCCTGCTCCTGCCTGGGGATGGGCCCAAGCTGTGGGGTCCTGCTTTGGCCCTTCAGAAAAACCCTCATGTTGCTGATCCCCGACATTCCCAGCCCACGAGCATCCTGAGATTTCCCTAACACCCTCTCTTCAGCCATGTGAATCCTTTTGGTACAACCATCATGACCAGCTTCCTTCACACTCACGTCTGTTTCAGCTAAACATTTCTATAACCATCTGCAAAGGTATGAGATTTGTAATGCAGTTTAATTTGAAGTTTACCTTGGTAGAAAACAGTGTGCTGTCTTTCTCTCCTCTGGAAATAAATCCTAGTCACCAATTTTACCTTGGCTAGCTATGAACCACAGAGAAGGAGGAGCTGCTACAAGTGAACCTTCAGAGAGACGTAAGGACTAAAGCTTTTTATGCCAAAGAGCTGCCAGAAACTTTTCCTGTCAACAAAACAATAAGGCAACATTATGTTAGTCAAAAATATGCTCTTGATGCATTTAGCTCCTGAGTCTCTTTGGAAGCGTGGTCCAAAATTGCCGATGTGATTGGCATTTGACAGGCCATCGCTGGACCTTTCTTTTCTTGTCACCCTTCTCCTCTGTATTATACCACTGAGTGTGATGGGAGCTGAGAAAGCTAACCTCCTTATTCTGAAATAAGACTTGATATCAGATATCCAGCAAGAATATTTGGGGTTTGTGCATTCTGGGAAATGGGCAGCAATTCTATGTGCACAACTTTAAAAATGCAAGACAAAGCATAAAAGTCAGTGTTGGAGTGTTAGCGTGCTATACTGGCTATTCCAGCCAGAAGATATTCCGTGTTTCAGAAGTTGTTAAAATCATTATCAGAAAGTTCAGAGACACAGTTCAGTAAGCATGGTCAAACTAAGTAGAAAAATTGCCTATGGAAGGCCAGCAAATTTGAGTTGGAATAATGTGAAGATGGTTTCTGCCAGCTTATAACTCAAGTTGTTCGAATAAGTTAACTGATCAGTATACCTAAAATAATTCATGGGTGATCAGAAAGTCTTAGGCAACATAATTTTATTGATGACTTTCAAATGTGAGGTGAAAGTACTTCCAGTGCAAAGTACATGTTTTGAGAGGTTCAAGCAAGCATGTAGGGGAGGATTTATGTAATCTGGCTTTAGCCATGTAAAGTTTTCTTTAGGCATCTCTCCTGCCATTACTGTAAGTGTGAGAGAGCCTTCAAGGGAGTCTCTTACTAATTGTATTCAAAATCAGTCTTAACACTCAAGTGAATGTTTTCTGTTAACTGTAAACGGAACACTAATAAATAATAGCCTGGCTATTTACACCTTTGTGGAGTAATATTAGGTCATAAAAACAATGCATCTTGCTGAACACGAAGCTTATCTTCATTGCCTGTTATGTGCTGACCCTTTCATCAGTATCATAGTTTATGGGATTATTATGGTCACAATAGCACAAGTGTGTTTTATGGAAAGGAACGTAAGGAATGGCTGAATTACACAAAATGTATGGATAAAAATATGTCACTCTTTAATAATGCAAGGCAGAAGTGAAATGGTGTGCAAAGCATTTCATTTGCTTGAGAATGACTCATCTTTCCAAAAAATTGCACTGTAAGGGAGACAAATCACAACCCCAAACAACCTGAAAAGGTTCATCTATTACAGAATGTTATGGACCATATATGATGAACATGTTACTGTGTTTGGGACCTCAGTCATCTCAGCCTCAACAGGCTGCTGCATTATAGAGTTCAGCAAGAGGCTTCAATGTACTGAAATATTTTTCTCTGTGCAGTTGTGTGATAAAATTAAACATATGTGCTACACTGAGACTTTTAGACAGACATTATTTCAGACTGTCAGGACAAGCTAAAATAGCTCTTCTTGCCTATATCTGTGTTAGTTTCTGTCTTGTGTTTGCGATATGGTGGCTGCATTTCAACATTGCCTTGCAGTGTGTTCTTCGTACGTCATAGGAAGTCACAAGCACTGCAGGAGTATTAAAATTAAAGAAGAGAAAAGGAAGGAAGTGCAGCTCACACTTCAATTTCTTCAAGAACAGTTGGGACTACCCCCACTTACAATTTTTCCTGTTCAATGTGAAGATTAAAACCTTTATTAAAGTTAAAGGCATACTTCAGCCACCTAGTGAGATATTGAATAGGTCTGAAGCCTTTAGAGATATTTGTTTCTGTGTCAGCTATATGTGGACCTTGGACACCTCTTTCACTTTGAGTTGCAGTGAAATAGCAGAAAAATATATTCTCAAGCAAAATTGGACACCTTTAGAATTTGTGAAAGATAGGTATAGGCTTAATTTCTCACCTTCTGTGTGAAAAATATGACACTTTACTTCAGCAGAAAAGAATCTGAGCAGTGGATGACAATTAGCATTGTCATGCGATTTGGCAGGAGGTAGTAAAGGTGCTCCAGGTAAAGGATCTCATTCTGACATCCACACAGTCCAGTCATCAACCAAGAGTTTCATCTGTGTGAGGGACTGCTGCCTGCAGGCTCCTCCCTGCTTGGAAGAAAAGAGATTCTGCAGCATTCAGCAAACCTGTCTAGTGTGGGGAAATCACCCACCAGGCTGACTGCTGCTGGTGTCCCCAACTCCTTTCCGAGCGGCAGGTGGCTGAAAGAGCAAGTCCCTTTCACAGAAAACACTACTTGCATAAGTGTCCATGGAGGCGGTACAATCTGATTGCTGCTAGAGATGAACACCTTTCAGCACTTTACATGTAGATTGTTCTGTAGATTGCCTTGCTTAGCACAATAAGAATGTTTGTCTTTCTATTTAAGATATCTTTGGAGTACCAAAGAAGGGCAATTTGAGTGGACAATGATGAATGGATAAATAATTATTGATCCAGATTTTCAGTGTAAATTTAAACCTTACATTATATTTCTAAACCAGCAGTTAATTGTCAAGACTTTTTCCTCTGTTCTTGCATGCCCTTACTTTTTTCTGCTAGAGAAAGGGAAAGGGAAAATGTGTTGAAATACACAAAGAAAGACCACCCAGTAAATATAATGTGGTAGTGTCTGAAGACATTTTGTGTTGCATTGGCCTGAATATTTCCTTAAGAGACCAAGTTTCTCAAAGAGTTCAGTTAGGATTGAGGAGACATCTGACCTAAAAAATGGCACACAAACTTAATCAGTAAGAAAAAACATAATCTATAAAAGCCCCTGTATAAGTAGAAACTTTAATCCTTCTGAGATAAAACAAAGACAGGGAGCAACTTGTCTGTCAAAAAAAAAAAACAAAAAAAAAAAACAAACCAAGCCAAACAAAACAAAACATCTGGCACAATAAATCTAAAAAGATCTGTCACTGACATTAGTCAGATTTCTGGTAGGAGAAAAAAATGTCATGTAACTCTATATTATAACCATAGAGTATGTTTTAGTGCATAAAAACTGATGTGATGGAAGGTCAAGAAATCCATCCACCCATATTAGGTGATGCTTATTAAGAGAATTCCAAAAAAAATAGAGGAAAAAATAAAAGAAAATTATGAATGAGGTAATGGAGAAAACTAAATACAAACACCTAGGACCTTTCTAGACATGTTCAAATCAAACTGTGCTCCTTGTGAGTCTGAACCCTTACTAGTGCCATTTGAAGAAATTTCCAGTTCTTCAGTTTCTTAAAGGATTAGGAATGAGAAATTGCAGATGGAGTAGTGCAAAAGGTTTTGATATGAATAACTTTGGAAGTGGTAGCAAGGCTGGTCGTAAAAAATGGCAAATAATGTCAATATTTTCCAGCAACTAGGCATAGATAGACTTTCTTCATATCCGTGTTATTCACATTCTCACATCATATCCCACACTTTAGTACAATTACACATTATTTTATAATCGTCAGAGAACAGTTATACTTGCCATTGTTTTGGAAAGAACTGAGACATGCTAGGGAAAGTTGACATACCTAGATATGAGAAAGAGAAGCTACAAAGTGTTTCATTCTACAAAAGTATCTCCAGAAGCTACCCGAACACACATCTTTGATGCTGTCCTATCCACTCGCTCTGCGTAGTGCATGGAATACGCTCTGTAGTATCTGTCTGTGAAACATGTCACACAGCTAAGAGATGTGTTTCTTACCAGAACTGTGCTGACTGTGTTTGTCTCCAGAGGTTTGAACAAGTTCCTCTAGGCAGTCTGAAAAGACTGTGAACAGACCTTTCTAAAGCAGCTGTGAGACTCAAAGAGGGAAAAAAGGCTTTCCAAAGGTCATGGCATTATATGGTGAAATCAGCGAGGCACAGAATATAACTTCTATCCAACAATAGAGCAAGCAGAACATTTTAAACAACGCAGGAAAGGAGAATTTGAGAGATAATGTATAGGAAAACAGGAAAAAATATAACATTTCCTACTGACAGTATTAGACACAGATGATGTGATTAAAGTGAGAATAAAAGACAGAACCCCCTCAGGAATCTCACTTGAATTTATATCATTCCTTCATTTCCTTTGCTTCTTTGGTGAAATGGGAGAAAATAATAATTCATAGAAATGTTAGATTTTTTTTCTTTTTGCTTGCTGGGGGATTATAAGGATTAAAAAAGCTTTCTTTTGTTCATATGATATCATAGAAAATATTTTATTGAGTGTTTCAGCAAAAATAAATTTGTTATTTCTAGTACCATGCATATATTTTTTCCTATAATTCTGAACTGACAAATTCCCATCCTGTATTTAAATACTATGTAAAGAAGGAGGATTCCATCACCTGCTTCAATGCAATACACAGTTCCTTTCAATAATTCTTCAAATTACATAAATACAAGACAAAGAAAGCATCTGAACTATTGATTTACCTAGAATTCAATCTTGTGACTCACTGATAATTTGCAACATACTGATAGGAAGTAGTAAGAAAAGATTAGGGTTCTTACCTGTACTGGGCCTCAGAAACACAGATTTTAATGCAGAAAACATAGTATTCCTTAGGTAATGATGTTTGACCAAAAAAAAAAAAAAAAAACCCCTTTATAATAAAGATGCCATT
>WEKY01025639.1:162171-212980 GCA_013390045.1 Picathartes gymnocephalus | reverse complement strand
TTCCCTGCAGTAAGCCAATTTGCATCAAATGAAAATATTTGCTTTTACAGATGCCTCTCACAGGAGCAACTATCAATCTTGCAATTGATGTGATTATGCATAATTCTGAATGTAGTCTCTCAGCCTTCAAGAAACTTGTGTTCTTTGATAAGTACTGGGAGAACAAAGTATCCTGACTTCTATTTAGAGAGCGCAGATGTGGATTGGGGTGACATTTTGTTCATGATTACTCTTGTTTCATCAGGGCAGATTGAAGTGGATGTAATTGAAATGTTATGGTATCTTAATTTTCTCGTTTAGTCACTACAGAATATTGCAAACTATTTTGCTTGTTTCAGAAATACAGAATTAGTAGAAGATTAATCAACTGGCCCATTCATTCATTTAAAGTTGTAGTGCTGAAAAAAATCTGGATGAATGACTAAAAACTGCCATAATCTGTCTGAGAAAAGGACAGAGGTGTTTAAGCATGGAACTACAACATAATTTTTCCCATTCTGAAAGTACTTAGAGCAATTTGGAAGCAGTCTAAAGTAGAGGCAATTTGCTAAAGACGATGGAAACAAGACAGATGATGGCCACATATTATAAATATGTAAAAAAGAAGGAAAGCAATTTTACTGTGACCTCTTCTCTGGCCTCATCTGGTAGCTTTATTAGTAGTATTAATTGTATTAATTGTCTAATATTAATTGTAAAAGACTTTGTAATGAAATTACCTATGTTTATGCAAAGGAATCTGTGCTGACTTGTGGATGACACTTTCTTTTTTCCAATCAAAGGTGCAAATTGGTCTGTTGTGCTCAAGAATTTAATTTCCTCTTAACATTTTTTAAGTTTTATTTTTTTTTCTGTTAAGTATTTTCAAGGTTAATGAACAGGAAATTAATTTGCCTATGCAATTTCCAGAATCCAGCATTTGTGGAATGCCCTGCCATGTGAAATACTGTGGCAAGGTACAGATAAAGTAATGTCAAGGAATGAAAAACAGAGCATTTCTCCACGTGTATGCTTCTAATGTTTTACATAAATGAAAGGCATTGATTAATACACTTGCAATTGATTCCATTTATAATTGCTTTCTTTCTTCAGTAAGATTCAGTTTTAAGGGCAATAATAACACAGAATCAGAATGCTGTGGTTAATTGTGTGTTATGGCTTCTAAAATTGTGTACATGATTCATTTGGAGATCTAGCAATGTACTTGCACAAGCCAAATAAATAAAAATAAAGGCCTCCTATTAATAATGATTTTTTGAAACTTGGCATAGTCTTTTGTGTTGCCTGAAAAAATAGACACACAGCTGTTAATTGACAAGAAAAGTAATAATCCTTTGATTACTGTAGCTAAAGGCTGTCCTGTAATGGATTTTACTTGTCACTTTTAATTCTTTTTAATCTTTGTCTGCATTTCATTAGAACGGCTTTATCATTCTGATGGCCCTCCTGTCGTTATTCTGATTGAGTTAATGGCCTGTCGTCATACCACGGAGCTCCGGTATAAAATATAATAGTGTTTTATTTATAGTCTTCAGGGGCATTTTAAACATGATTGCTTTGCCAATCAGCTTTTCTGGTTTTACATAGTGCATTATTGTAAATGGAGTGCTGTATTTTGCTTTCTCTTGCCTGGTAGGTACTCTGAGCAAAGCTTCTGTCTTAATCTTCCATGACTTAATCTACCTATAAAATTCAACAGCCAGTTGGTGAGGGAGCTAGAAAAGGACTGTTATAATTTTCTGTCCTGCTCTTCAGCTGCGATTTTGGCTTTCTGTTTAAAAGCTACGTGCCTGCACTGCAGTTTTCCTAACAGATGATACAGGTACTCGAATATTGTTCAAAAATTACCTGCGGTCTCATAATACATCTATTAAAGTAGATTTATTGCTGTCTTGTGTTCTCTACTGCAACTGTACAGCTGTAGAATGAGTGATATTTAGGCCTTTATGCTTCATTTACTTCTCTTTGAAAAAACTAGTGTTCAAGGTACTGTATTTTTTCTATGATATTGAGGAGTTTGATAGACTGCTAATAATTTTAAAGATAATACCATTTAATAATTGTGGAACATGGGTTGGGGAGCTCATGATTACTTTTTTAATTGTATACTATAAAAAGTATGCTGGTTGCATATAGAATAATGTTTGGATGGATGAGTATTTTTCTTGTTTTTAGGTTGAGAGAAACAATATCAGCAAATTATTGTAGAGAACCATTAATAAATTATTGAGGATTATATTTGTGATACAAACCCAGCTGTTGTTATTGACCTATATAATACTCCGCTGCAGAACAGATGTCATAATTAAAATAGGCAACATTTTATGATTTATTTTTGCTTATATGATAACCTTGCCAACAAGTTAGGAAATAAGGAAGATATGTGGAAAATAGCTACCTAAACTCATACATTTTTATTTCAATTTCTGTGTAACCATTTCAATTTTCCCATCTCTGTAGAGACTTTCTAAAATGGGGTGAGGTTTTCCAAGAACATTAGTACTTATATTTATTGTCAAAAAAATGTTGATGAAGAAGCAGACATATGCTAGCAATATGCTGTATCAGTAGGTCAGGTTTTCAGGACAGGAAATAGAAATGCAGAGGATTTTTTCAAAAACTGCTTTCTAGAAAGAAAAAATGGATATTATATTTGAGGTAGCCAGAGTTTGTAGTGTTAAACAGCATTTTCTTGGAGAGTGCTTCTTATATATCTTAAGTTTCTCAAATCTATTTATAAGTGTTGTATAAGAAAAGTGCTGCATCTCTCAATATGTATATATTCATATCTACATACTGATATATGTTTTTTATGCTCACTGCTCTTGCAATTAACTGTTTAATCAGAGAGGGGGAATTAAACATTTATTTTATTTTAATCAATTAATTTTTTCTTTAGAGCACACATCCACATGCTACATTATTGGCAGACTTTAAACATGTAACAGATACGGGACTGTGACCTTTGTTCTTCTGTTTTCCAATACATTAAATTGCAGATGTTAAGAGCTTGGAAAATCATGTGCTGCTTCTAGTACTTTGCAAGTTCCAGATGCGACAATATTTAACTGTTCTAGCCGGTGACAGAGACTCCAGCAGAATCGCCTTTATGTTTTTCTTGTGGAACCACCAGAGAACATCCTTTTGGCTATCTAGTTTTTATCTAATTTCTATTATTATTATTTGCATTCTTATAGTGCCCAGGAACCCGAGCCAGGAAAGCATTCCATTCGAGTTCTCCTATATTATTCCTGCACAAGAGCAATCCAGTATGAAATATATCCAACACAGAGAAAGGTCACTTCACAAATTCTGTTCCATTGAGTGCAAGAGCAAGATGGGCAGAGGTTTTCTGTAGTAGCCACCTGTCCACAGTTGAAATCTGTTCAAATATGAATTTTTCAAAACACTATGCTTGGCACCCAGGGTCTTTTCTTTGGTTTTCCCTTTTTGGGTAACTGCAGCAGAACGGCTCACATCAGCATTAGGGTATTGCACAGAAGTCCATTTAAGAGCAGTCTGATGAATCAAGACATTCTTCTGGTTCACAAGCATTCCCATTCTCCTGTAATTTTTAATGATTTCTAATATTGCACCAAATATCTAAGCTATTTTCTAATGCCAATATGTCATCTGTTACATAGATTACTGCTTAACTTGGATGGAATCATCCTGTCCTGTTGTCTATATCTACTTGCTGCAGAATAGTTGTCTTTATAGCTTGCCTAAAGATTGGCACATAGATCTGTATGTATTTGCATTTCTTTCTCTCCTCTATGAATTTGCATTCATGGATGTTGCCAGACTAACTCAGTAAATTTACTATGGCATTCTTCTAGTCTGAGTTAAATGATGGACATGAGCAGACGATGGTTTCATATGGGAACTATTAAAACCCACTGGTCATAGAACTCTTTTCATTTACCAGAAGCCTTCAAGGAAATAAAATGTCTCCCAGAAATGTTTTCCTGTAGATTTACTCCACTGAACTGAATCATAGAGAAAAATTAATAAATTTAGAAGTGCTTTATGAAGAATCCATTTACTCTCAAGAGGTCTGCTGGACTACCCTTAATCTATATCTAAAATGAGGGCTTGTTGATGGGGGTAGGTGAGTGGTGAAATACAAAAGAGACAGGAAAGACAGAATAGACATTTAGGGAAAATTGGGGGCAAAAGTTGACAGAAAGCAGGGAGGAAGGGGGAAAAAGGAGAAAGACACGAAATCAAAAACATTTAAAAGTGACAAGAGAGCATATATGCAAGTTGAAAATATCAGGATTTTGATTTCAGCTTAGATGGATGATATTTAATGCCCCAAGTCTCTAGACATCCTAGCAATAGATGGGCTTATCTTTTTTCATCTCTCTTTGCTTCAGCACTGCACTATGGGTTATAATTAAAGCTGGTCTAAGATAGCAACAAAACTGAATAAATTATTCATTGAAAACCAGCAACATTTTCTAAATAATGTATTCAATGAATTATATTCAACTAAAAATAGGTACAATATACACAGTATTCTGTGCAGAGTCAGAGCTGGTTCTTGGCCCACATTTTATCATAACGAGTATGATGAAATTGATTTGTTTCTTTTTTAGAGGAGACAAGCAAGAAAAAATGTTTTTTCTTTCTAGCCTCACAAGATATGCTATATGAGTGCACTTTGCTGTTAAAATTTTAAAGTTCATTTCAGTATCCTAATGGGCAAAAATTAACTAATCCCTGCATGGAACTTACTGGCAGCCTGGACATTGATGATAATGATAAGATTATGGTAAGAAGAGGAAAATAAAGATCGTTCTGACGAGATAAAGATATATTTAGTGCTTCAGAAAAGCTTCCAACACCCAAAGAAAATTAAGAGAAAAATTGTGAATACCAACAAAATGGTATGTGGAAAATTTTGAGTGAGTGTGGATATGAAAAAGGATTCCTCTAATAGATAAAAATACTGCCTTGCCTTACTGAGCTATTTTTTCTAAAAGCCCTTTGCAGATCAGTGGCAATAGAAAGGACAGCAATTATCAGTGAAAAGCAATAGGAAGAAAATGGGAAAGAGAGGACATAAAAATTAACGAATAAGCATGGGAGTATAAAATACAGAGTATTTAAAGGAAGATCAAAGAAGTGGAATAAAAGGCAGTCTGTTGATCTAAGGTCTACGAGCTTCAAAAGTACATTATAAGTAAAATACATTTTGTCAATGTTTTACATCTCATAGGTATACAAAAATCATATTTTGAATATACTTTAATGTTTATATATTAAAAAAATGATGCAAAGAAGCCAAATATAATCAACATGTATTCGATTACAACTAATGAGTTGAGTATGAAGCTAATGAAAGTGAGATAAGAAAGTCTATCTGTGCTTTTACCAATCAATAATCTACACACTAAGATATAATCTACCAAGGAAAAAAAAAAAAAAAGTGTATTCTTTAAACCACTAGACCTCATTTACTCATTTCTTTAAGCCTTCAGTCTTGCTGAGGGATATTCCAGAAGCTGAAGGAGTACTGCTACTGTCAGAATTCAACAAGGCTGATAGGTTGTGCCAAAAGAGCCATAATCCAACTTCACTTTTTAGTAAATTAGTGTAAAAGCCAGAATGCAAAGATGTTCATCTCCTCAGCTTTTCTCATGTTTTTCTTTGGTTTCTTTCCAGGAGCAAACATTATCTTTTCCTGCTTATGCCATCACTACAGATTAGCATTCCTTCTTGGTTGCCAGTGCAAAGGAAGAAGGAGTGGTGGAACATATTCTTTTCTTGTTTCCCCTATCCATAGGATGTTTCTGGTGGGACCCCATTTTGCTTCCTTTGATACAGCTCTGGTTAGAGAAGACAATGGATTTAATATAGTAGCTGGTAAATTATTTGGATTTTATCAAGATTTTTAGGTAAGCACATAAGTCAACCAAACATTTCATAGCTAAATGCAAATTTTTGCATGTGTGGACATGGAAAACATACAACGGAAAAAGAAAATTCTTGATAGTGTCTGCATTTTAATTCTAAAACAATGCCTTCTTTTTTTTATTACGTAGACATGGAAACATACGTGGAGCTAGTTGTCAGTTCTGAACTCCCAGAATAATGATGCTGAGATACATAAAGTCATGATTCATATTATACTCTGATAAGTTAGAAGTGTTCAAAGTACAAACCCAAATATTAAATATTTAAAACTGTCCCTTTCCCGCTGCTTGATAAAAAAATTGTGCCTGTTATAACTAGTTTTACATTAACATTTACGGTTTAATTACATTACAAAAATATGTGGTTTAGTGCTATCTCAAATAAATTCATATTTTTAAAGATGCCATCAAAATAATCTTGTTGAAATGTGGGATGGTGAAAGAGGAGTTATTGAAACAATATTGAATTTTATTGTCAATTAAGTTGAATACATTTTTTGTGGCTTTATCACACAAAAACATAGTTGCCATTCTGTACAGAAGTCATTACCACCCTACTTGTCAGAACTTTCTGAAATAAAATCTATTAAAAACAGGAACACTGAAAGCAATTTAGGGAAAATACCTGTGTTTTGGCTCATTCAAATTGCTTTTGTTAAAGCATTTGAAATAAATAGAACCTCTCAAAAGTTTCTTGTTTGACAACAATCACTGTAATCTGCATCCATTATAATACTGTGCGTTGTACTCCTTTGACAGCAGAGCTAAGCAATCAATATGCTCCTTTTCAGCAATCTCTGCCCAACCAATCTCACATGGTTAATAGCTGAGACAGATGCATTCCATAAGAATTTCACAATTGTACCAAATGCATGTTGGCCTCTTACAGCCTTCTGTTAGCAAGAAAATGCTTAAAGCAATACTGCAATACTATCCTCCTTAGCTCTTAGAATAATATTAATGGAAGAGCTAAAATCCACATTTTAAATCTAGAAGAAACAGTGGTATAGAGATGTAGTTTAAAATACATAAAAATAAATTGTTTTATTAAACCAGCACTTTCAAAAATCTAAAATGTCAGTATATGCAAATACTTAGCTAAGATACCCAAACTTTATGCAGGCCATAAAGAACACAAACATCCATATTATATACAGCCCATGCTTCTAAGTGATATAAACTTTATTCTACTAATCCATATATCTAGCTAACTATATTTGTTCCTCTTTGTAAATAATTTTCTTTGAAGTTTAATTGCCTTTTATATTTATAATAATGTCTCATTGAATGTATAAAAATGTCAGATAATTGTTAAGTCTACATAGTATAGCTGCGTAGTGCCACAGTCATGTGAGGCAGAGAAACTAAGCCCAAGATGCCCTGAAGTGGCTGTTAAACAAGTCTGTACATGACAGGTAGGATTGGAGTATTTATCTGAGTTTTAAGGGGTTTTATATTTGATAAACTTCATATTTTTTCTAATATCTGCATGTGAAGGCTGACATCACAGAATCATAGAACCACAAGATAATTCAGTCTGGAAGAGACCTCAGGAGGCCTCTGATCCAATCTCCTGCTCAAGCACGGTCAGATGTGAGTTCAGACCAGGTTGTTCAGGGCTTCTCCATTCTGGTATAGAAAATATGACAGATGTAGAACATTCAACCTCTCTGGGCAGCCTGTGCCACTGTTTTGTTCTTTTCATCGGGAAAAAGTTTTTCACTACATTCCCTTTGAACTTCCCTTCTTTCAGCTTGTGCCCAGTGCCCTTCAGCCTCCCACCATGCACTTCTGTGAGCAGCCAAATCCATCTTCCTGATAAGCCCTTTGTAAAGTACTGCTGTTAGGTCCCCCCTGGGGTGACTGAGCCAAGGGTCCTCACCTCTTGCTACAGAGAAAGAGGTCCATCTTCACCATCCTGGATACCCTCACCCAACGAGAAAATCGCTTCTAATTAGGTAGTGCAGATCTCTGGAATTGCCCTGGTAGCGTAATATGCCACCTTGCTAAGATACTTTAGATTTATTATGGAAGGACTTTTCAAGAACATTAGCAGTTTTTCCTTTCCTTCACTTCTAGTCCCTCTCCGTTGGATGATGGCTCTATTTGTGATCTTATTTTTCACTTTAAAACACAAAAGACTTCTAAATCCAAAAACATGAAATTGAAACTTTAGGCTATGGCAATTGACAAACTACACTTTGTAATAAATAAGAGAATCAATGTAACATTTTTGTCCTTTGAGAATTTCTACAGAGAAAAAATATCTGCAGTTATTGTCACAGATTAAATATTTATTTAAAACAGTGTACTGGAATCAGTCTCTTCAAAATTTCCTAAAACCACTGGGTATACTGAGCTATTAAAAATAGTTACAGTGGGTTTTAGTTGATTTCAGAGAAGCTATTCATTCTGATCGAGAACTTATTGCTTTGCTAACATATTGGAGTTAGGTTTTTGGCCAACTTGTTCATTAATTTCTAGCTTTCATGCACCTTTTTCTTAAATATGCAAATATTAATTACAATTTTCAATAGAAAAAGGGCATTTACTTGTAATTGCTGCAGATTACCCAGATGACAAGTTCATTATTGGTGGAAATAAACATTCCCGGAATTTTAGAGGCCGCAAATGAGTTTGTTATTGCAAACATCTCCTGTTTGCTCCAAAATGATAAGGGATGATCAAACAGCCTATTTTGAACAACTGAAAAAAAAAAAAAGCTATATTTCTCTCTTATTATTAATAATCTTCTTCATATCATACAGGCCATTTAAAGGAATATCTTTACTATACAACCACTATTTAATAGTATGTATCAGTGTTTTGTTTACCATTTAATCAAATAACTAGAACTCATATACCAATCTTCCAAAAAATTTCTCCTTTTTTGTGATTAATTTTAAAATAAATTAATTCACAGGAAAGTTGAATTCTCACCATGGATCTACAGATGTACCATTGAGGAGTAGTTTCAGCAGTTTCCTATTAGATATGCAAGTAGTACGTAGACATAGGTAAGGATTCATATTATACTGTCATAGGGAAATGTCTGAAGTGGTGCAGAAGCTGAACACTTCAGCCGGAGCAGTAAATTGTCATAACACCCAACGCTCAAAAAATGTGTGTATGTGTATCTCTGTGTGTGTCTGGATATGTAAATTTGCAGGTAGCCATCCTTGTCTGTCACTTATTAGGCACAGTTGCTGGTTCAGGAAAAGGCATAAAAATGTTGAAAATTCCTGGTCTCCTCAGAGCATTTCTCTTGACAGAAAAGTCTGATCAATGCTGAGGAAGAGAGTGCATTCTGCATGTGGAATTTATGGCTGATGCCCCGGGGAATTAGGAGATTATCTTTATAGTTTTTATTACAGTACCATCTGGGACTCCTAGGCTTGGAGCTGGAGCCTTCTGTGGCAAGTAACATGCAAACAGCCAGAAGGTGTCTGCCCTACATTTGTTATAACTTAAATTAAAATAAAAAGGTCAGCATATATATCTATATATAGAAACAGAGACAGAAAAAGGAAAACACAATTGAAAAAAAAGAGGGCAGGGAGAGGACAGTGGGGTACTACCACATTGGTAGCCAAAACATCTATTTTTGCATTACAGCAAAGGAGAGGCTTCCCAAGGCAAGTGACATCATGACTTGCTGGATGCTCATAGGTAACCATCTCCCAACATATGGGAGATCCTGGAAGTAAGTGTGAAGGTATTTTGAAATCCAAGTAACTAAGAGATAAACATTGATGAGGTCAGAATGTGGCTTAAAGCAAGGAAGAATGAGATCTCCTGAGAGACAGTGTCTAACATGAGCATAAGTTCTGCTGAGCTTTGACAGTAACAACAGATACTTCATGAGGTTCATTCAGCTGGACAGACGCCATGTTCAAACACATTCAAACAAATGTGTTTATTGCCAAATAGTTATAATTATTTCTTGTCTTTCAATTCCTGAAAGAGGAAATCTACAAAACCAACACCTTTAAAGTATTTCAGCTTGTTTGTGACTTATATAATCACTAGTTAGTTACCATGCTCTGAAATTTGTTTTGGGGAAATAGAGAAATAATTACATAATTGAAGGATGATTAACTGGGCCAACTCCAATAGCTTCATTATAAACTGAGTTTGAAAACATTAAAGTTTTTTTGAAACTTACTGAGTTCTGGCCTTCAGAGTTTTTTATAGAAAGCCTGACAGCCTGAGAATCCATTTAATGGCCTTGAATTTGAGTCTGTTCAATCACTGCTAGATTTTGTGCCATTTAATCGGTTATACTCTCAAGAACATCCTGCAACACAAATGACACAAGGTAATTCAAAGCTGTTAGATAAGGGGATCCAAGGCATTAAAAGCTTGGGGCTGAATTTTTAAAACACGCCTCTTCTATGTGTTGGACAATTTTGACACACAAAGCCATGCGCATCTGAAAAAAAAAGGAATACAATAGAGACCCTTCAGAAAACTATAAGCATTGCTCCTGCAGGGTGAGCTTCAGATTTTATCTCTGTAAGTAAAGCAGTAGATTAGCTTGGAATGTCTAATATCAAATAGAACATAAGGAATTACCTGCTTCACTACCAATGGCTTTTGTATAACAGAGACAGACCATTAATCTCTAATAAAATAATAAACAGATCTCATTCTGTTGCCTTTCTTCCTTTTATTTTTCTCTGACTTCTTTAGCCTTTATTAATGACAGAGGGAAAACTGTCAGAGGTATAAGGGTAGATATCTGTAAAATGTTAAAACAGAGTAAATTTTTTTTTTGTTAAAATTCTTCTCTGATTGTTAAAACTGTACAATGTACAATTGAACAAACATGTAAGTTAAGCAGCAGTGTCTGAAATAGCACTGTCTATTTAGCAGATTGCCATTCTCTCAGTCTGAACTTCCATGGTTCTATGTGTGCTGCTGAAATCTGTGAAGTATGATGAAATATGATTTAATTGACAAGACTTTGATTAATAAAACTGAAATGTCAAGTTATTTAATAAGTGTCTTACCTTTCACTGGCATTATCAACAGTAGTTCAAACAGTGAAAGCATTGGAATTTGTTTTAGGTAGTATTTGTCCTCATTTTAAAATTAAAAGCAAATTAAATTAATATTATCTTGTGTAGTGTAGTTATTTTTCACATCTGAACAAGGAAGGAAGGTGAAATAAGGAATTCAAAGTTGATAAGAAAAGGTGATGAACACATGCTTGGCTCTGGTGTGAACAGAATATGTAACTTTACCTGGGTTTGCTGTATCTAAGGTTCTAAGAAAAAGAAGCGAGGTCTGTGGACTTGCTGTTCATCACACAGCAGAATAAAATGTACCTTTTGAAGACCTGGTGTAGTTCGCTATGTTCACAGTAGCAAAATGGCAAGCAGTTGTCTTAGTCCAGCGAAGGAGCTTCTGCCTCCCAACACAGATGCAGAACCAGACATGCTCCAGCTCATCCAAAGAGTGCCTCCGTGGTTTTCCTCTGCTAGAAGAGCCAAAAGTACTGACTGGCAGGAGGGAATTGCTACACACGGAGGTCACGTTCAGGACTGGATGTATTTGAAGACAAGGACACCATACTTGGTAGTAGCATGATCAGATTCTCCCTGCTTAGCTCCTTGTAGAGACTGTGGGCTCCAGAAGAGCTGCACAGGGAGCCCCCCTTGGTGCTCTGCCATCATCTGGCTGTCGTGGTGCTGTGGGGCTCGGGTGTACACCGTGGAGCGACAGTGGCTGTGGTATGAGCAGACAAGAAGGGGGCATGAAAAGCGGCATGGAAAACCAACTGTTATTATTTAAAATTTACTTGTTCTTTCACCTTGTATTTATACATTTGATCTAGGTTTAACTCTTTGATATAGGTTTAAACCTCTAGAAGTAAAAGGAATTTATGAAATTCAGGGCAAATAACAGAAGACTATACTAGACTAAAATCTCACATTTTACTTCATTAAAAATATTGAATTACACAAATAACAAATGCTGGCATAATCCATTTGATTATGTAGTCATATAGATCAATGTCTCATTTGTCATTTAGTATCACTTATTGATTTGACATCATTATCTTCATAGGCAGTTCTTAACAGTCATATAACTATAAATAAAAACACACTGTGGCAAAAATATACATTTCTACAAATAATTTTTAATATTAGTATGGAAAATTGCTGGATGTGGGATTGCTAAGGCAGCAAAAAAGATGGTTTCTATGGCAGCATTTTTTTGCTGCTGGTAGATACCTGAACAAGATTTGGCTGTGAAGTAATAGCAGGTATATGAATTACAAGACCTGTATCATTTTCTGGACTGGGTACAGCAGTGGCACCTGAATGGGTAAGTATTGAACTGGTTAAAACAAAAAGGACCAAAGAGCAAACATGGCCATATCATCACTGGGCTTCATCCATTTCTGAACAGAGCCATGTGCCTTTTATCTTTTAACTCTCTGGAAAAAGACTTTGAACTGCTGACGGTTTGACTTTGTTCTTACACAGCAGCAGCATCACACAGCACTGTCCAATGTTTAAGTATGTAGGAACTTCCACTGTGCCATTTTGATTGTATTTGATGTGTTTGATGTGCACCTAGAGCAGACTAGAAGTGCTAAAGAAGGAGTGATGTTTATTCACGAGCATTTTCCTAGTATTGACTCACACATGAGGTTCCTTAAATCTCTGAAAGTCTCTGGCAAACTATAATTGCATTGCTTATGTGTGTATTAGCAGTGGAGCATTATGGTAGGCTTGAAGTTTTCTTGATGCTAGAGAAAAATGCTAAAATAGGGCTCACATTTTGCAGCCCACAAAATGGAGGCGACACATTAGAAGCGTGATAGGACCACTCTGAATGGGTGTGTGCACCCAGTCTTTGCTCTTCTCCAGGAGTATTAAGAGCTGGTTTCTCTGGCACACTGGCAACTGCTGCATGGAGCACTGTTGTTGGTCATATTTTGGCTTTGGAAATTATTTTATTCTTAGAGCTCTCATGCTTGGTCATTCATCAAAGTTCAGACATGTCCCTTGTAAGTTTGGTGAGCACTGTGGAAGAGACAGGAAAAAATGTGCTTGGGCAATATATTTTTAGAAGACAAATATTGCTGCACATAAAAAAGAAGATGGAGTTACAAAATGCTGTGAGTTTTGTAAACTTTATCACCTCAAACCCTGTCTAATCTATATGAGAAGACAAGTACTTCAGTGTCTGTATGTGCTGATTCAAGCACTTTCAGTATTTTCTGAGGTACTAGAGAAAAAAACAATAACAATCATTGCATGTTATCATGCATTTTATACTAAAACCAACAGAAATCATCTGGTGTGTAAAATGGACAGTCTTATTTTGAAAAATATAGCAACATGGAAGCATTCCATATAGATCCTGTCTCTCCATTATCCTTGCTCATTGGTCCTTCTTTCTCCACATGATAAGCAGTGAAGCAGATAAAGACACTGTCAGAAACATTCACAGTAACTCTGAGACCAAACCCCATGCAAAACAAGAGATATTGCCAGTGGGGATTTGTTCTGCTTAGAACCTTTTTGTGTTCTGAAGTGCAGATTTTTGATTGCAATCTTTATATTGAAATGGTCTTCCTTGCAGCAAGTACATTCTACAGGTAAAAGAGTCTTTTACCTGCAAAATCAGTGGGTTGTTCTCTCCCTCTAACTCCCACCAGTGTAATGCTCAATCCAGTGGTATAAGAGAGATAGGGAGATAAGACAGACACTGTGAGCAGTCTAGATAAATTCTCCTCACATCCTTTTACAATTAAGCCTACTTTACTGGATTTATGAACCAGAAAGTGGCGTGGGTTCCTTAAAGGGCTCTCCCTAGCTGCACACCAGTTTTGCAGTCTGCTGTTGGAAATAAACATACTTACACCAAGTTGTTTGTCCAGTTGTGCTAAAGACAGCCGTGAAAGTATAAAAAACTGGAACCTATCAGTAAGGAAATACTCATAAGAAGCATCTGAAGAAGAACTGTCCCAAACATGATGCAGAGGAAGAATATTCCTGTCTTGGAATCATCTGGAAGGAAAAATGAAACCTCATGAGAAAGGTAGAAAAAATGCCTGAAAATGCCAGGATCACAAAGGATTACATTAAAAAGCATGACAACATCCAGAAGTTTAATAAAATGACTGAGTTAGTAACAGCTCATTTCTTTGGTCCATTCAGTACATTTCAGTCTCTCCCTTTTAAAAATCAGATTATTTGTATTCTCTCCAGATTCAGCAAATCTCTAGCTATTTTATGATTGAATTACCCTCTAGTTTTTTTGTTCCCAATAGAACTTTTTACACTGAAATTTTGTTCTTGCCTCTTGGTACTCATTTGTGGTGTTTCACATAATCTTTCTAATGTTCTGCAAATGTGTATATGTAGTATTTCTGAAGATATGAGAAATGAGTAGGGCCCAGAGAATTAATACCACTAATGAATTACTGTAAAAGTTAGATAGAAGTCTATTTGCTATAGACCACTGAAAGGCTCAGACAAAAGATTCGTCAGTGTTTATAGCCTTTTGGAGAACCAATTCTGGAAATGCTGAAGCCAGTGTTACTTCACAGCTTGCAAGCCTGAATTCTGACTATATGCCCCCACTGAAGCATGGGATGAAGAAATCCTCAGCTTCTCAGGCTGTTTTGACTCCATGGAACAGAATATTTGGTTTTCAGCAGAGGTTCTAGGAAGGAGAGTTTATTTTTTATTCAGAACACAGTTACATAAAGTTAGAGAACACTAGAGATAGCATGTCTAGTATTAATTTCTACGGTATTAAATCTATCTATTTTCTTAACGTTTTACATTTTCAAAAGTATCTTTTTGTGTTGTATGTCAGTCTTTATGAAAAAAGAGAAATGCTTTTAGAATTTATTTGAACAAAATATTTCACACTGAGTGAGAACACAATTTAAAAATATCAAACTGTCATCCTTCTTTCTTGTTACTATAAAAGGAAATTTGACAATGTCGTTTTGAGCAGTCAAGGTGGCTGAGACTTTAGTGGTCCATGTAGAGTTCTTAAGGAGTAATGCATATGAAATTGATTTTATCTAGACTATTGTACATAGTGACTCAAAATTGCTTGCCCAAAGCGTAATCACTCTTTTCATTTCTGCACTGTTTGCAAGTATTCATAGGGAAAAATTGCAGGTATGCTGTGTGATTATATAGCACACGCTGAACTCTGGCATCCCTCAAACAATCCAACAGACCTTCATGAAATATCAGCAAAACCCATAATTTGTTAAAAGTCCATTATCTTCTTTTAACCAAAATAACTATAGCTAGAGAATAGCCACACAAACAAATTTATCCTTACAGACAAAAAATTCTGAAGAGTTCCTTTTTATTATCATTTACTTTACTGTAATAGTGATAGCACATTACAAGCACCTACTCCCCCTGTATTAACAGGAGGAGTTCTGGACTTTCTGGTGAAAAATAACTTGCAGAACCAGGTTTCCACATTATTTGAACACTGATGGGGTCACACTGGTCACTCTCTTTTTAATCTAATATAAAAGAGAATTACATGTGGTGGACCAGCAGCAGAATAAGTGTCATCCTTCACCCACTGTTTGCTTGACAGTTCCATTGTCCCTAGGGAAAGGGACTGTCAAGGGACATCCCACCTAGAAAGAGGTTCTTGGTCTCTACTAATTTCAGAAAATTCAAAGTAATAAATGACCTAAAAATTAGGATTTAAAAAAATATAAAGAAGTTGGTTGGGTTTTTTTTTTCTCCTCTATTTACTGGATAGTCAGAGAAGTTAAAAGGACAGCGCAAGAACAAGTTTTTACTAACATGCTTTACTAGGAGTACAGGCACCTGCAACCTAACACAGAAGAGGGTTTGGAGTAATTAAAGTTTGGGAGTCAAAAAATGAAAAGGTCCCCAAATGTCTTAATCTGATGGGGTTGACCTCTTTCCCTTGACAGCCACAAAAGCCAGCAGAAAAGATTTGAAAAGGTTTCAGTTTTTCCCTTTGCTGCAAACACTGGATCCACATTCCCAAATTATATTCATCTCCAGACTGAAATATCTAGAAACATCTGTTCCCTAGAAATGGGCTATTGACAGGATTCGGTTGCCTGAGCTTCCTCAACTGGTAACATTTTCCAGTACCCAGGGATATTCCATCTGCTACCCCTTCTAGAAAACTGTGAGTCTTGAGTGGAATCCAGTGCATCAAACAACCCTGTATGGATGCACTGATATCACAGGAATCTCAAAAGGAGCTCAAAATCTCACATAAAGCCTTTTTCCAACACAGGCCATGTAGTCTAGAGAACAGCTCGTGTTGCTCTGAAGTGGATCCTGCGTGCAGGACTTCTCTCAGTCCATACTCTGCTGACAAGATGTTAGATGCACTTACCCTTGAGAGCATCTGAGGTAAAAGCTACTGCCCAGGTGGGAGAGAGGATCTAAAGCAGACTGATGCTCTGACACAGCAGGACTGAGCACATATCCCGCTCTGTGTGAGCAGCAGAACTAAACCCCAGCACTCGACTCACTAATAGGAGAGTCTGGACAGGGCACGTTTGGATACCGGTCCTTAGGTGTCATAGTCGCGAAGTTAATACCTTTCTAAAGGCCTGCACTAATGACTACACAAGTTTGTGCTCAGTAGGACTATCTTGTTAAAGCCATCTTCTGTTACTCAGCTGCAAAAAATGCTTTGGCAGTCCATGGGAGCAATCATTCTTACAGTGCTCTCTGTGTCACTGCTCTTAGGAAAACTTTTCTTGGAGCTGGTAATGAGAACACCCCCCAGGATAATGGAAAACTGAGTGTGGAAATGTTTCGTGGGTGCCAGAGGTCCGCATCTGTTTTCTAGCTTTTCTTGCCCTGCTATTGAATCTGTAGTTGGATATTTTTGTGCCTAAACTGAGCAAGCTAATGGAACCATGCAAGCTTACTGCTGTGCAAGTAGCAGGTGACTACAGACTGATAATGTACTGTGGTGTGCTTCTCTGTGGCCTCAGAAAAATCTAAGGATACAATTGAAAGCTGATGATGTCATTTTATTGGTAGATTTTTTACAAACAGGTAGGTGTTATAGTTAAATCAAGTCTGTGCTGTATCACCTACCCATGGTATGTGTGGTACATCATTATTTACATCAGAATTCACCCTGGGCAAAACTACAGCTATTGAAAATTCACTCCTATAACTAGGGCAAAACTAGTGTTATACTACCAATCAAATGTCTGCTACAGCAGTGCTCCAAGCAAGAAAACATTGCAGGGATGAATGGGAAACTTAAAAAAAAATTCTCATTTACTGTAGGTTAATGTTGTAAATGGAGTACATGAGAAGGACATGGACTGTTAGAGTGAGTCCAGAGGAGGGACACAGGGATGGTCAGAGTACTGGGCACTTCTGTGAAGACACTGAGGTAGTTGGGGTTGTTCAGCCTGGAGAGGGCTCCAGGGACACCTTCTAGCACCTTCCAGTACCTAAAGGGGCCTACAAGAAAACATGAAATGGTAGGAAAAGGGGAAATGGCTTTAAACTGAAAGAACATAGGTTTTAAATTAGATAATAGGGAGAAATTCTTTACAATGAGGGTGGTGAGACACTGGAACAGGTCGTTTTGGGGAGTTGTGGATGCCCTATCCCTGAAAGTATCTGTGCTGGAAGAGACTTTAAACAGCCTGGTCTAGTGGAAGGTGTCCCTGCCCATAGTTGGAATTGGAACAGTATCATCTCTAGGGTCACTTCCAAAACAAAACATTCTGTGATACAAGGAGTCTATCATATAGCATATCTAGCATATACTAACTTTGTATACTGTGAAGCAAACTAAGGACAGGAAGCACAATTTGGTTAATGAGGATTCTGCCTTTAAATGTTTCTTTGCATTGAATCACTTCAAAATCCACCTGGCAGTACAAATTTCCTGACTATCTCCAAGCCATACTGCCAGCTTTGGACTACAGGAAAGCACTTGCCCATACCAAGCCAAAGTGTCCTCCTCCATACAGACATCCTGTACTGGGGAGATTAAACCCCGAGGAAAATCTTTTGAACATTTCTAAAAATAACACCTAATTTCTTATTCTTCTCTGCCAAAACAAATTACTAGTATTTTCCCTATGTAAAGGCTCCAACAGCTTTGCTATTGGGAGCTCAGCTGCTCTGAATCTGAAAATCCACCCAATAAATCCAATTAAAAAAACCACAGAGGAGCAAAAAAGAGGATATTATTCTAATTCACTTCAGGCACATGGCCAAGCAACTTTCATGTAGTTACAGGGAGATGGACAAGATGACCTATACTATATGTCTTTTCTTCTCTATCAAAAATTGCTATGGTTCTACAATTTCATCAAACAAAATCATGCTTTCTTCAGGCTGCAAGTAGTGCCAAATGTTATCAGTATGGAAAGGCAGGACACTTAAACCACTCAAGCAGGTGAAGTCAGTCACTGATACTATTTTCCTGAGTGCTGATAACGGCTGTTCAGCTAATCCAGTTCGTAGACTGCTTTGCTATATTGTAATGATATTTGCATCCCTGGAAGACAGCCACACGCTATTGAAATGATGCTTGATAATGTTTCTGTAACAGTTCCACTTCAATTGACCTGACTGCAGTGTTATCAAAATGTTCAGGTTATAGAATCTAAGCTATATTTGTGTCTCCTTGATGGAAAAGAAAAATCAGTCCCTAAACACAGTGACCTTATTGTGTAAGTTAGAGATGACTCTTGAGTGCAAGAGGGGAAAAATTCACTTTGGGGGCTCACATTCTTTTCACTGCTATTTTAAAGCTACAGGCTGCTAATGGACTGTCCTTCACTTCTACACAGAGCAACCCTAGCGTTTGACCCATCTTCTTGATGACAGGATGAATGCAGGGTGGCCTATGGAGTGAGTTTTTTAACATAACTCAGCAAGTTATTGCTCCTATTTTTAACATAAAACCCTCAAATCCAGAGAGGTAGAGAGGAGTCTAACAACCCAGCTGTCACCCAAGGAAGAGGTGTACAGTACAGTATGTTTAGAAATGGCCTACTGGTATGTAGCAAAACCTTTGTGCTCTACTGAGTTCAGGTGAATCAGGGCCAAATGTGGTAGAGAATCTGGTACGGCAAGTTACAAAAAGGGATCATAAGCTGTTCTGACAACCATGTAGCCAGGCCTTGGCTACATGAACAAATAATTCCATTTAGTAGGAGTGGATCTGTGAATCTTGAGACACCTACATGAACTCTGTTCAGAAATTTTGCTTTGGACAAGATTTAGGCTGCTCACTAGGAGCAGGGGTCCCCACCACACACGTGGCTCAAAGGCGTTTGCAGGATAAGATGTTGGTCTGCACTTTCATGTTTCCATTGGTGGCACATTTAGCATGTACCCTGGGCAGTTCTTATGCTGCAGATTTCCTTGAAAGAAATCCAGCTGCACACACCAAATCTGCTTCGTGAACCAAGCCAACCTGCAGGAAGAGGAGAATGCTTTTGAGTTTGCTTCAGAAGCTTGCTACTGCTCTGATCCAAATTAATAAGGCAGAGGCAGGTGCATTCCCTGAAGAACCCTTGCTTGGCATGTTTTCATAGTTTTTAGTGTAAATGGATTAAAAAAATAAATAAAACGCATAGCCCCAAACAGATATTTTAAGTTTCTCAAGCCTGCACTGCAATTTATTTCCTTTTGCCTTCAGATTCTCAAATCTCTTGTATGAGGTTCCGTGGCTGAACTACAGATGGTGTTATAGCACAGCAATGATTACACTGTACTTAAAAACAAGGTTCCAGAATATCATACGAGCATGTGAGCAGCTTTTGTGATCCTAGAGCCCAACGAACCCCAAATGCCCTCAACGACTCCAGGGACTAGAAGAAAGAAGCTTTATTTCAATGAAACTAAGATGAATGCAAACATGGAAGCCACTGTTGTACATGAGAATTTCAGAATTCCCTTTTGCTTGAGCTTGCAAGCAAAGGGGAAAATCAGCTTAAACCCCACTTAAAGCTGTTGATAATTTAGACAAGTTGCAGCCTTTGCCTTTCCTAAAGTAACTCTGAATTTTTTTTTAAATCTGCACACTGACACTCATTGTAAATGGAATTCAACCCAGTGCAGAACAACAGTCAAACTCCTAAATTTTGCTCAAGGCGGGGCAGAGAATCATAAGTAGGTTTTCTCTGCAAAGTTGAATTTATTCCAAAATTAGATGCCCGTGTCACATCATTATATTTCAGGGCAATACAACTAATTATCAAATACAGGATCTGTGCAGAAATGAAGTAACTTCAGAAGATATCTTGGTGAACAAATAGTGTTTTAAGAAAAAACTGATTGTTTTGTTTTGTTTTGTTTGATATATGATAAATTTTCTGGGCAGTAGTATAATTTCTGAATTAAATAATGCCTGAAATGGGTTGGGTTTGTGCCTGTTGTATAAATATCTTGTTTGCTCTGTCACTTTAATTTTCCATTATTTTATTGTATGATGACTACTTTTTTGTTTATTGAAAATATAAGCGTGACATTAATTTCATTATCCTATTCTGCATGCAAGCATGTATTACATTTGCAAATGAAGAAGTGGTAAGGAGAAGAAAATTCAGTTAGAGGGTTTATTATGCATGCATAACCAAGCAAGTTCTTGTTTTAGAACAGTACATCTTGAACAGTTGTGATAAGGATTGCCAGGATTTAACTATGAGTTTTATGAATAGAAATTTTTAAGAAATATCTACTGCAGAAAATACTTTAGTTCATTGACCTCTGCATGTTTTATCTTGAGTAGCAGCCAAAATTGTTATATTTATTATTAGACTGAGTTAAAATCTGAAACAGAGAAACTATGGACAAATGTATTATTAAAAGATTAACTTGTCATAAAGTCTCATTATTGTAAGTAGCCTCTCTTTTATGGCATCTACAGTAAAAATGAAACAAATTGAAAAAAAAGATGTTTTTGAACATTAACCATAAAATCAAAACCAATGACCATAAGAATTTTGTACATTTAAAATAATCTCAAATACTCATTCCCATTAACTTTGCACTCTGCTGTAAATTTCAAGGTATATATACTATGCAAGAAGTGATGGCACCATATGTTTACTTAAAGTGATTTGTGAAAATAAGGTTATTAGGAGAGCCAAATTGGTAGCAGGGATAGTAGTAACACTATTTCTCCTTATGGCATAGTATAATATTGAAGCACTATTTAGATTTAGCTATGCCAAATTCTTATCACTTATATACAATAATATCATATAACAATTTAAAATATTAATAACAGTAAAAAATATAGTAATGTCATATTAACATTAATTTGATATTATATAGAGCATATTTACATCATTTTACTACTGTTGTAATAGTATAATAATGTGATATACGTAATATATATATTAGATGGAACTATAAAATAGCTTTGTATTTATGCTATACATGCTATACTACAGACACTAAACAGAAAAAGGTAGAAGAATGTGTATCAATATGCTGAGGTTTCTTTTCAGTTAGGTAATTAGTATGAAGATTTTCTTTCCATCATCTTCCATGGCTATGTTTTCCCTTGTCCATTTCCTTTGGTGTTTTGACATTTGTTCATTTAATTTCCAATCATTTTCTTTGTCACATTTTTCCATGATTTCTAGATATCTTCGCTCACTAAAATTATTGAAGATGTAGTCATGCAGTTCACTGGGCTAAGGCTGGAACATGGGGTCCTCTTTCCGGCACAACCACAAACCTACAGGCAAACCTTATTCCTTTCATTCAGTGCTTGCTTTCACTTTCTCCATGGTGCTGCAAGTATATAGAGTTGTACTGAATTCCCCTGTCCTCCTGGTGATTAGAAAAGGGACATGAATAAATGTAGTGCCACGTTTCCCACACTGAACAGAAAATCCACCTTTTAGTGGGCAAGACATGAAAGCAAGGTGAAGTTTGTGAGGAACAGCGTAGCTATTTAACTGTAGGAGGGCATCCCAGTCCCTGAAGGAAGGACACATAAAGGCCCATTTCTTCTCTTGTTATTTCCAAACGGTATCTCCTTCAACATGCTGGATTTACACGAGGCTCACAAGAGGCAGCTGTGATGGCTAATGCAGCCCTTCAGGTTCCAGGAAGTGCATAGAACCCCAGTGCTGTAAAGTTGAGCATGATGAGGCCAAAGTCCTGGCACTGTACTCAGTGTGGAAGGCAGTCAAGCTTCAGAATGATGTTTTGAATAATAAATACAAGCTTATGCAACCATATGACAAATTGTCTTAAAGATGAACACAGAGATGACCATATACACCACATATGGACATAGTAGATTTTTTCTCTCTGTTAAACATATAGAGTATTTTTAGCAAAACTTTTCAGAGTTATTCATCTAGAACAGGGTAAGTATTTTGAATATATGAAAATATCTTGTACTGAATTCATAACGAATTTTCTCTATAGAGGTCACTGAATATAGCTAAGCGTCTAGCATTTAAGAGCTGTGTTCCTCTCAAATGGGGAAAAAGAAAATTTTCAGGCTAACAGTAACTGCTATTATGAAGTTTGAATCTCACTTGATCACCTGTCATAATGCAAATGAAGGCCTGATTGCTTTTAAATTACTACAGACTTAACTTCCTGAATAAACTAGTCAAAGCCCTAATGAATCAAGTCAGAACTTCTGCTTTAGAAATTTCCCATGGCATAGTACTTGCATGAAAAAGGGTGGAGATATCTCTAAGTACAGGCAATGAGACCTGACAAAAATATTTCCCGTACATTTCTACAGTGCACTTGTGTTATTCCCCACATGTGTGGGACACGGCTGTGAATACTTGCACTAGTGAGAGCACATGTCCCATCAGATAGCTGTTGATATTAGTGTGAGCCAGCTCGGAACAATCCAGCTACACGTTAATACATCAAATCCCATAATGGCTGATTTTCTTTTGGGTCTTCCAGACAGTTTACTGAAAGTGTAGTGAACAGCTGTTCAGGAATGAAAGTGCAGTAGACCCAAATCACCAGCAATGGAAATGCACTAGAATAGATTGCTTTAAACCAAAATGTAAGCACTGAAGTGTCAATGGAGTGGATACAAAATAAGGAGGTTTAGAAACTGTGGCAATAGAAAGTTTGTGCAGAAGGGAAGTAATTACAAGAAAAACACCATATAAAACAATTCCCCCAGGTTTATTAACATATTTGCAATGCCAAGATATTGGGGTTTTTTTCTGCCATCCACATTAATTATTTGTTAAAATTTTATTCATATTCTAAGTACCAACTCAGTCTGAGTTACCCAGTAGTTTATTAATTGCATTCAGATTGATTATGGGTACATGCCTGACATTACACAAAACACTGAGAGTGGTTCCCAGACCCTCTTGTGCAATTCAGTGAATTCTCAATGTACTAGAGGACTGTGCTGCTGCAAGAATCATAGATTCATATAATATCTCGAGTTTGAAGGGGCCCAGAAGGATGATCAAGTCCAACTCCCTGCTCTTTCAGGACTACAAAAAAATAAACCATATGACTAAGAGTGTCCAGATGAAAATGCTGTTCGTTTGCTTCTGCTTTCATACATACAGTTACATAACCAGGTATCATCCTAGTGATGCCAGTGGCAAATCACTGAGATTATAAACATGTTTTTTGTTTGTTGCATTTTATTTAAGAACAGACAGTTTACTATGCAGGTTTTAAATGCTGGAAGGAAATGTTTCATCATTAATTCATTGAGTCATCTATTTTAATTAGATTAAGAGTTAGAAATCTCACACACTTGTATTCATACTCATTAAGGAAATGCACCGTTACCTAATAAGATTGTGCATTGTTTCATGGCACAAATGGTTGGACTAACAGGTTATAAAAATCAAAGTTAGGAACTACTTCTATTCATTTATGTTGCAGTAAAATCATTAAATATTCAACACAGAATCACAGTTAAAAAATAAAGAAGAATCCAGAGTGTCTGTAATGGATATAAATTCAGTCATTTCTTTAAGATTCATTTTTTAGAAATGTGACAAAGTAAGGCAGGAAATTTAATGATGGTACTCTTGGAGATGAGAACTCCCCATTTGTATTTATAATAGGTGATGGTGAAGCCAGAAATATTCTTTCAATTTGAGAGATGCCAGCCTAGCTCATTTTTCTGAAATCAAGCACTTCTACATTGCCCTGTGTTCAGTAAATTCATGGGATTAATGGACACCCCAGGAGGCCTCATTTTACAGCATCAAGCAGCAATCAGCTGCTTGAGTTGGTGTCTCAGGAAGCCTCAGGTCTTCACAGCAGCACTAGAAGTGCTCATTACGTCTGGGTAACATATTCCCAACCAAGTACTTGTGACAGAATTAGCTCTGTGTTATATAGTTTATTCATTTGAGGGAAGATGAGGATGGATCATCTTTTATTTGTTCAACAAAGTGTCTGTTTAAGATCTTTTGTGTCCCAGACACTGACATTTGATTTTAAATTGCATGTTGCATTATACAGTTCTGTTCCTAATACCAACAATCATATATGATGAATTCAAGAGTACAATAGATATTTGCTATCAATTTGGTAACACATTAGTATTTTACTCACAAAATACTACAGCAGAAAAAAAATTTAGTCTTTTAAACAGGTATTTTCCTCTTCCACATTTTTTTTTCAAATCTGCCTCTGCAAGAATGTGCTTACCCTCCCTTTTTCTAATTTTAAATAATCTCAGTAAACCCCCCTGGATCTAAATTGTATCTTCCTTTTTGTTCGTTTTGTTTTCCCATTTATTATGTTTGTTGCAGCTGTATCTGATGGTCTCATTAGAATCAGTATCAAAACTTCCATTTAGTCCAGCCATGCTGGGCTGTGCTAGAGCCTGGGCTGGGGATGGAGGCAGCTACAGCTGTGGTTTGTTACACAGCTTCTGGGAAAGGACTTCACCAAGACATGAGGATAGGGCAGAGCATTTTAGGCCAACATTTTTTGATAGCCCTTCACGCCCTTTGCACCATGTCCTTAACCTGAGTGATAGCATAGAAAGAAAAGTTGGGAAATGGCAAAAGGTGTCACAACTGATGGTTAGCATGGGGGTTTCTCCACATCCTCATCAAGGACTCATGAAGGCCAGGAATTTGCTCTAAAGATATATTCTGGCTAATTTTTTTTTTCTATGAATATGTAATCAAAAATATTGCAGACTTAGAGCTGATTAATGAAGATCACTCCCAATTACACAGTCTGGTAAACACAGAAACTGGCAGGAAGGACCAGGATTCTGCCTCTGCCACGGGTTGTAACTTGAAGGAAAGGAAGGACCAGAAAAAATAGAAGACAAGAGAACAAAGATGTGAAGTCATGCAGGATCATCTGTAAATGAAGCAGGATACCATGGGATGTAAAGATTCTGTTGTGTACACTGAGCATGAAAACTGAAGAAAATCATTTGGCACTTGGATACTGAGGCTCCTACCAGGCACTTATTTCCTGCATCATGGTTGAAGAATACGGAATGACAGACAGTTTTATTTGGAAATTGCCATAAGGGTGCTATCAATCTACAAGCTGAGTGTCCAGTTGTATTTTAAAATCAAGTAATTTTAATTGCCATGTGTGCTGCAGGGTGAGTTTCAAGCCATAAGCACTTGGCTAAAATAGAGGTAGAAAAAGTATTTCTTCCTTCCTTCCTTCCTTCCTTCCTTCCTTCCTTCCTTCCTTCCTTCCTTCCGCACCTTCCGCACCTTCCACACCTTCCTCTGTTCCTGTTCCTGTCACACTCACATCTTTCCTATCTCCCTCTCTCTCTCTGTCCATCCCATGCATTTTTTCCAATCAGAATGCAAATATTATACTTTCATCTAAAGGAGAAGATTGTTTTTTGCTTTAGTCAGGTCATGGAATTGTAGCTTGTATAAAACTGCAGAGTTAACAAAAAAAAGTATACAGAATTTTATAACTCACATGAATGCATTTGGGGAGCTGCAGAGGAAGAAGGATATATGCATATGTAAATTAACTTTGTTTTTCCATTTGGTCTTCATAGAGCAATTTGGAATTCTTTCTTTTGCCCTTGGATAACCTCAAGGGCTGATAAAAACCAAAACTTTCATTAATCAGTGTTCTGGGCTTCAGTTAAAAAATAATAATAATTTTAAAAAAGAACAAATGAAAAGCTAAAGTGCAGAAATACCCTGATTTCTGGTTAAAAACTTGTCATCAAATGCTATACAATGCAACAATGATGCAGTATTTTATAGATGAGTTTTAAGAGAAGGTGAACCATATAAATCTAATTTAAATGTGTGATTAATGCTTACCTTGTAAGATATTTTCTGACGTAGATTGCAAATGTACATAATATAGGAAATAAACTGACCAACCTAGATTTACTAACAGTTTATTAATATTTTATCATAAAATTAAAAATTATTCTCTGTTGCTATGAGCAAAGAAACCCACTGATATTAGACATATTGCATCATTTATGACATTGAATCAGTCTACGTGAACTGATTTTAATATTGTGGTGACTGCAAAGAAAGCGTCCAACAGTGTAAAAAGAGAGAGATTTAAATGTTTAATGCTATTGTTATTAAAGGCTGTAAAATGCTATCTGATATGATTAGCCCGTATTTTGTGAAAAAGGCACGTAATAAAAATGGTTTTAACAGCCATACATGAGTTGTGTGATAACTATTATTATGTTCATATCAAATGCTGTATTTCCTACACAATTTCCTACACAATTTCTTAAACAATGACCAATATCATTGTTGCAAAGTGCTTTTAGCTAGCTCAAATATGAAAGACACTACATATAAGTTAAATTCCATTGTGTTTTATAGAAGAAGCCTTTAGGTCAAAATGTACAAAGATCTTAAAAAATGTCAAGTACATCTAATCTGAAAAGAGGTGACAGACAAAGAAATACATCACATCAATCCATTACATGCGGTGCTAGAACACGCATTGTACTCTGAAAATCGCAAGTGGAAAAGTGAGAATGGTAAGACATAAATGCAGGACTAACTCTTCAGATTAATTGATAATACCTCATTCATCAGAAAAGGAGTAAAGAAAATGATCACCTGAGAGGAGAAGAGAGAAAGTAGTATGAATCAGTGAACAGATTGAAGGAATTGACTTTGAATAGAAGGCAGACAAAAGAGTCACAATCAGATTCGCTGAAGGACTCACATTTGTGCAGAAAAGTAGAACTACAAGGAAAAAATGAATGATGGGTTTTTTTCTTCTTCTCCATAACAGGAACAGTTCTGTCCAACTTAAAAAAAACCATTTCTGTTCTATCTACATTTTACCACAGTCATATTGACATGTAAGATCAGTGAACCATATCTACAGTGTAGCTAGAAATATATTGAGATCCTCTATAATTTTTTATCTTTTTAATCTTACCCATATAGCTCTTAGAATTTTCTTTTAAATACCTAGAATATAAACCTAACTGTAAGAAACCCACATCTGTTTCCAGTTACCCCAGAGATTGTTTCAGCCTCTACCAGCAGTAATTTTGACAGTTGTGATGCCCTTAGTGTTCTCAGGCTGTCTTGAGGCTTATTTCTGCATCTTAGGGCTGTTGCTCTAGTTACTGAATTGCAACAATTTATTTTTTTTGTTCTTTAATGGCAGAGTTTGTATTTTGAAATTGTTCTTTAATGACTTTATGCTTGGAAATTCTTTCAAAGCAATAAGTCAAATGCTAACGCTAGCATTAATATAGGGCATAGATTAACAATGAGGCCCAGAGATAAAAATCAAGCAGCAACACATTAATCATTAACCATATTTAGTGTAACTTTATATTTTCCTAAATCTTCAAATTAAATTTAGTCAACCAAATTGCATCATATATTCCCCCTCATAAATATATCATGGTTAATCTTAAAATGACACCTGCAACTTCAAAGTGATAGTCCTTAAGTCTTTTCCACTGATTATGAGAAACTTTATGGATTCCAGCCCAAATATATTGAATGATTTATATATATCAATCATTCGGTCTTTATGCCTGAGTATATTTCCCAGTCTATTTGGAAATGGTGTATTTGCTGTATTCAATTTAATTTCTTTTTTAATCTGCATCTCACTAATTGGTTAATACATAGGAGCAGACCCTGTATCACCTTATTTTACAGCTGGGGGTTGTCCTAACTCAGGTGCAGGATCTTACATTTGGCATTGTTGAACCTCTTGAGGTTTACATGCATCCACTTCTTGGGCCTGTCCAGTTCTCTCTGGGTGGCATCCCATCCCTCAGGCATGTCACCACTCAGCTTTTTGTCATCTCCAAACTTTCTGTACGTGCACTTGATCCCACTGCGTCATTGATGATGCTATTGAACAGCTCTGGTCCTAATATGGACCTGTGGGGACACTACTCATCACTGATCTCCATTTTACCCCTTGATTTTCTCAAATTGAACTTTCTTTCCATTTATATTCTTTCTATTCTATTTTTAATATCCTCTTTAAGCCGGCTTTATCCTAGAACTCTTATTTCTGCACTACATGCAATTCCAGGCAGCTTTTTCTCAGTTAAGTAAATTATATTTTTATAATTATTCTGTCATGGTTTAACCCCAGTTGAAAACAACTACTCTGAAGAAAATTAACTCTATCCCAGCCAAAACCAGCACATACTTCCTTTCTTTGCAATAAAAAATTATCTAAACACTCAAATAAGATTAATTGTATATTTCTCTAAAAGGTTAATTGAATATTTACAATTTTGCATGTAACTTACAGTTAGGTACCTAATTACCTTTACAGGTCAACTCTTGATGACATTTTCAGGAAATCTAATATATGCAGCTCCCTCAATTGCACCAGTTTCTGAAAATGAAGAGAAAAATGTTGGATCATATTGGGACGTTTGAAAAATTCTTTCTATATCCACAACAGAGTTTTAGAGGTTATATCCTCCATTTATAATGTTAAAAATTGGTACAGAAAATCTCAAAGTTCAATTTCTTTATGAAGCTATCAGAAACAGCAGTGTCTTAGAATATGAAAGATTTTCTGAAGATCTGAATAGATCTGCGCATGTTCTTTGAGTTCTTATGTCCTATAAGGTTTGTTCCAATCTGCAGTGATGATTTTGATAGCAAATAGATTAGGAATAGGTTTACATGTCCTATTAGTCCCAGCAGGGTTGTACTCTGAGAGACATGTAGGACCTGCTAAAAGCATTGCACTTCTCAGCATTCTAGTAGCAAATGGATGTGCATATAATTGAAAATGTTGCAGTAATTGTCTGAGTGTGAAAAATATGAAAATGTATTTATTTGCAAAAGTTAGGTGTTGCCCTCTATGAGTCAGCTGAGAATGACAGCATTTACTGCCTTTGAAGAAAAAATCCTTTGCAATAGATAGCTCTGTAATTCCTCACTGTAGATCCCACAGTGGCACAAAATATGCATTGAGTTTTCAGGCTGGAGAATGGCAGAACATATGTGAGATAAATGAAAATGTTCTGTACTGCCAGATATTGCAGTGGAACAAATCACTTGCTTTTTATTCTATCTCCACAGTTAAATTTCCCTAGGAAAGTCTTCAGGTAAGAGAACAATCTTCTCCAGGGAGAAAAAAAGAAAGAGAGTTTTCAGGGGAAAGTTCATTAATTTCAAACAACCTGATGTTCAGTTACCTATCTTAATAACAGGACATTTTTGTGGTACTCAAGTTTCCCACTGCACACAAGTACTTTGATTACTTCCTGCATTCTATCACCTGCCTGCTGAGTTTTAAAGATCTTTTGAACTCTTTCTCACTCTAGCTACAGAAGAAAATATATAAGAACATAAAAATTATGTGCAGGTATCCCTAAAACTGGTGAATTTGGAAGATGTGGGGAATGAGCACTCAAAATGAAGTTTCTACAACTGCTGTTTCCACACATCTATGCACAGGTCCTGACCACCCAGAAATGTTCTGTACCAGCCTGGGCAGCTCTACAGATTTCCCTCAAAAACGTTAGTTACAAGCGCTCACATTAATGGTCCAATGAAAATGTGAATCACAGATCGAGGTCTAGTTTGCCTAATTTAGGCATGTAACTTACTTTTAAACCCTTTATCCCTACTCTTCTCGAAGGTCTCTCAAGTACATCTATGTCTTTCACGAACTGTGGGAAGCATACTGTCTCAAAGGCTACATCTACACTTTGGTCTTCCCCAAAAAGCACATACACCCCAGGGCAAGCTGTCCATATGTCCAAATTGCCCTAAGTCCCCTCAAGCCTGTCTGGTACTGCTAGGTGTAATTATTATATTTGTTTTTGTTTCAGTCTGTATGATGCAGTGCAAGGGCTACGTTAAACCACTGCTGGGGTAGTTGTTTTGTGACATGATGCTGCATGTGCTTTTATGGTGTGGAAGGGTTGCTTTCTTTGAGAAAAATTGTTTGGGTTTTCATTAGACTATACAGGGCATGGAGAGGCTGGTGGTGACTCATCCTTGCTGCCTGTAGAATGTGGTCCCTGCACCGAGTTTTATTCTGGAACTGCAATTGTTTTAATCTTAAAGGGAACTCTGAAATGAAAAAGCCTGAGAATGAATTATCACACATGGAGTGGGAATGATAGAGGGCCAGATTCTAGAAGCCAAGTTATTTGCTAGTGTAGATGTACCAAATAATATTTTACAGCTGACATTTCACCAATACTGAATCAAGTGGAATCAAGCATCTTACTTATAACATTACTATTATACATGTCAGAATGTGATTTGCCTTGACTTTCATTGTTGACTTTCATCTGATTTCTTTTCCACTCTTGGACCCTTTTCCTTGCATTTGCATTTACTCAGATATTCCCAATCTTGTATTGATGAATGTGATTTCCCCCTCCAAAGTGCAGCACTTGACACACACTTCTCTGAATTCTATCTTGCTGATTTAAGATCATATCTGAAGATTATTACAGCAATTTTGAATCTTGATCCTGGTCCCTAAACCATTTGTATGCCCTATGCTCTTAATTAGTATCATTCACAGATTTCATACATAATCACAATTCATTTTGTCATCTAAATTACTAATGAAAATATGTTTAAAAGCCTTAGAAGTAGACAGTAATCTGTAGCTAATTCATGCACTTATATTTGTCCTATTCCTCCTTCAACCTCTAGCCCGAGAAGCCCCAAGAGACAGTTCTGTAGTTGCATAAGTATTTAAAACTTGCATTCATATCTAATCTGGTTCACAAAATTATATTTAAGTTACCAAACTCTAATTGCTTATGTCCCCGAAGAGGGAGCAGTCTGTCACTTACTGAGCTCTGCATTAATGTGAGTTAGCTGTTCTGTCATTAATTTTGCATTCCAATTTAGAAATAGGTAATCAAAAGTGGGCTAATGATACTGTATTTTTCTCATATTCTATTACAAGCACCATGCATTTACTCCACTACATTTATAGAAATCCATGGGTTTGTAGAAAATTGCCTCTGCAAGTTTTATTGTATCAAGTGACCTACTTTTCACCTTAGTCCATTTGAACACAGCAGATATATTTACTATCAGTTACTGAGACAAGATATGTGGTATTGTTTTGTCTAGATCAGCATCCTTTAATGGCCATGCAGTCTATTAAATATCTATTACAGACTCTAGATTTAATAAATGATTTCTAATTGACTAGATGTCAGTGGCAACATTCAAGAAAACTCAGTTACATGGGATTTTCCATTGATTTTCCTTATATTAGAAAATGAAATGTCAGCTACCATTAATTGCGTTTTCACAATACGAAGCAAAAGTAGCTGCTAAGTGAAAGCACTTCTAGCCTAACATGCAAGAGAAGTATTTTTTAAAAATTAATCCTATATATAAACAATTATTACAGTTATGTGCCTCTGTGGGTCAAATTGATGTGAATGCAATTACAACCTATAATACGGAACCATTTTGCAGGCTTCTAGAAAAAAATGCATGGAGATACATTTTCTGCACTTGTTTATCCTTAGACACTACACTGTCTGCATCCAGCACCACAGAAGCTGGTTAACCCACAGTTTCTACGAGTTCTACCTACGAGGATGGCATCACCCCTTACATCAGCTTGCACCACTCTTAGCCAGGACTCGAAGACAGAACTACTAACTTATATTGTCTTATAAATATACACATGTCTACCCAGGCTTTGTGCCATTACTAGGGAGGGTATGATCCAGAATACAGTTTATGAGACTGTGACACATATATTCACTACCATTGAAGATCCACAGTTCAAAATGCACCTTTCCTGCTTGCCTGTGTCTGCATTTGTGTCATCAGGCCTTCCTGATCATGTATGCTTTCTACAGGTGTAATTCCATAGATATCCTTTCATGTGATTGCATTTGTCACACCAGAATTGACCATCAGTCTATACAATCCTCGTGAGATGATATTAGAATGTAAAAATTCATTTGACTATGTGCAATTTACAGTAGTGCTAGAAGTACTTATGTCTTTGTAGGGAAAGAAAAATCCATGACCTTTCTAAAGTATGTGATGTGGCATTCAATTTCCCTGCACCTGATCGATGAGCAAGCAGGAAGTTACATCTTTTGCCATGGTAGACAAGCATAATTAAGCAATAAGGCAATGGAGGTAGCTGTGATTATCTTAGGATGCACCTGGGAGCTGCCTTGTTGCTATTTTAAAACACTTTTATGTGAAGGGAACTGTATTAATTTCTGCTGAGAAAGATAAAGGTGGCAGTTTGGAATGCTCATGAGCAGCAGTTTCAGTTGTGCTTTACAGACAGTAAGGTGGTGTGTTCACCCTAAACAATTAAGCTTTCCTTCAGCAGAAGGAAAGATGGAGTAGGTTGTAAATGTTTACCTGACAGTTCAGACCAAGCCAAAAAAAAAAAAAAAGCACAACCCGTCCTGCAAAACAATTATGCTTTGGCTGGCTTCCAGTGAGTGCAAAACTTACATTTTTACCAGTTTGGAATAAAAATATGCTGCCTCCAACACTTGACTTTCAGGGAAGACATCTCTGCATAATTAATACTATTGCATCCATATCCTAATTTATGCATTTTAATTATATCAAAGGCCTGGTGAATAATTAATGCTAGCAAAACAATGGGTCTGAAGCATAAGCTGAAAAGTATCACTTTTTAATGGGCTCTGTAAATTTAAATAACTAATGAAAGCTATTTAACTATTTGATTGTGAGAATATTTCTCCCTGATACAATCAAGGATTAACTACCATAATTGAGGAGCCTCTCAAGTGGAGAACTGTTAGCTCAGGCTAGTTGTTTTCTGAGTGTACTATAGTATATTGACCCATTTGAGCTATACGCTTGCAGGAAAGAGATTTATTTGCATGTTTGCCCTCTGGGAGGAATTGGCATGTCATTGGAATCATCTATAAGATGTATAATCAAAATTCTGGGCACAGTGTTCCCCTTTGACCTTCTGTCTTCAAGTAGGTCAGTTCATGCAAGTTTCATGGGGAGATTTAGAATTGAATCTAAAGAAATACAACATAGAATTTATTATATTTGAGTTCAGCAATCTAAGAATTAAGGATGTAGGCCAGGTTAGTAATTTAGAGCCTTGCAGTGGTCGGAGAGAGATAGAATCTCTGGAGAATTTCATCTCATCCTAAAATGGGCTTTTGAAATAGATGGGATTAATAACCCTTTGGCAGTGTCTGGCATTTTTCTGTTTCTTACAGAAGAAGCTTAGGATACTGTCTTACCCATACAACTAACTTCTAGACAGCCAAGTTTCGATGAAGTTAGTCTCACTAGCAAAGGCACTCTCTAAAATTATGGTGTAAAATAGACCTACTCACACCAGTCCGAGGGTCTAAAGACCAGGGCAAAACAGGAGGGCTCAGAGAACAGAGCTGTGCAAAGTTCAGTGTGTCACACTGACAACTAACATCAGTTGCTTGGCCAAGTCTCAGATTTGAATCGTGTCACTCATTGAGCAAGTCCCTCCCTCTCTGAAGGGCTCATGGTGTAGGTTCATGTTAATCTGCCATACCCAAACCCCAGCCTCCACCCTGCTCTGGTCCTTGGAGCAGTGCTGGGCAGTGTGATGTGCTAAGGGCAGGCTGCCCCAGATGTGCAGCGTGGCCTGGCTTTGGTGTGCTCTGATTTTGTCACGCAAAGAGTGGTGAAAGCATGTGGACAGCAGACAACACTGACTGCATAGCATGGAAAGCCTGGCAGCAGAAAGTGCTCTGTTCTTTAGGAGAGGAAAACAATGCAGCAAATGATGAATTACTGCAATCCCTGGCAATATATTACACACACTCAAGAAATATCAGCTTGTCATTATGAATATAAAATGAATAGCTTCTACCAACTTTTAGCAACTACAACTTTTTTGTTCTTGTTTTCCATATCAGAAGTTTGCACTTTAATGTAAAATGTGTAAGGAAGTGTCATGATAAAAACAATAGTATAATGAAGGACTTTTAAAAGAAATAAGATTGACAATGGCTGCATATCAGGCAATATTTCAGTGGATTAATTTGAGCTCAGTAACTTATGGCTCCTGTGTTTGAAGTTTTCTCTTTTTATCTAATACTATGTATTGAAAAAAAGTATTTAACTCTCTATGGCACTCACTTGTGTCACTGGGAAGATATGGAGGGTGACTATGGAGGAACTAATTGTGTTTTCCCTGTTTTCAGCTGTGTTTGCATGAGCCTGGCATGAGCATGGGCTCTCCTCAGTGGCTGTGGCCTGTGTCAAGCAGGCGAGAGTTACTCTCGGTTTGGGTAGGCTGGATGGTGTGTCCCCTCATGCAGATACTGGGAAGGACAGGTGTTGCAGTAGGTTTTAGATGTTATACTTGTTCATTTGGTATGTTCTGGTTTCCCCCTTGGTTTATGAATTGTTTGGTATGTTCCTTTTCTAAATGACAGTTTCCCCCTCCCAGTTTTTGCTGTACCTTTTCTCTCTCTCCCTAGTCAATCACCCTAAACCCTGCCTTGCTCTCCAGAATGTTCACTGTTAGTTTTGTTACCCATTGGCCCTTGATGTTGTAATCTCTCCTCCCCCTGTTCCAATTGAATCCTTACAATGTCAATCCTTCTGAAACCCCACCTTTCCTCTCTTACCATTGCCTTTGTCTTATGTTCCTCCCTTATTCCCAGACCCTTAAAAAAGTCGTGCTCCCGTGAGCTCGGGGTCCCTTCTGTGGCTCATCCCATCAGGACAATAAGGTCTTTTTGCCTGGCTTAGGGAACCACTGCAGAGCTCCTCGTGTTCTTTTATTCCCCGGTCGCGTTCTGCTGGCTGCCCTCAGGTGGCACTGGCCCGGTCAGCTGCAGCCCTCGTGGGTCTCGCTTGAGGAGACTTCATCTCGGCGCAGCGCTGGGACTTGCCGGGCTCACAGGGCATCGCGTCAGACAGGGAAGAACAGAAAAGGCTCTTGCAGAAGTGCCTCTGCTCCAGGGAAATTTCAGCTAGCCATGGCAATCTGGTACCTGGCCCCACTGAATATTTCATACAAGTCAGAAAGCAGAACACAAAAGAAAATCTGCCATAGTATCAGATTAAACCAATTTATTTGTTGTGAGCAGTGGTACCTGAAAGAGCCCAGATGTTGGGGCAATCTGGGGCGGCTGTCAGAGTTAACAGGCTAACACTGGGGATTTACCTCCACTGCTCAGCTTTCCTGCCCAGGAGCTAGGCAGGATCCTGATGGTATTCCTCTGCACCTCATTCCTCTCTACTTTTCTTACTGCAGAACTTAAAATGAGTAGTAAGAACAGTTCCCCAAGAAACACAACTCTTTTATTACATCCAGTTTAAGACCAAAACCTCCTTGGCATGTTTGGGATGGAGACTGGTGTTCTAGCTGTCCAGCACTTGTAATGTGGCTGATGGAAAGAGCTGCTGAGGCAGGAGTTCAGGATCTCAGGTGAAGTGCCTCCCTTTGCTTCTGCCTTTGCAGGACTACGCTGAGAAGGAGAAAGCTGCAGCTAAGGCCCTGGAGGATGTGAAGGCAAACTTCTACTGTGAACTATGTGACAAGCAGTACCACAAACACCAGGAGTTTGACAACCACATCAATTCTTATGACCATGCTCACAAGCAGGTAAAGCTGATAAGTGTCTTGCATGTTACAATGGTCTCTCTTCCCTCCTCATTGATTGTGGGAGGTTTCTAAATTCACTCAAGTAGAAGACAATTCATCATTTGGTGTTTTCAACTTTAAAATGCTACTTTCCATTAAAATAAAATGGAAAATATTCATCTTTATCACAATTTCTTTTAAGCTACTCTGACTGAAAGACCTCCAGCTGTAGTTTTAGATATATGCTTAATACCAATGTCTGCACTTAATTTGAGATATTTAAATGTGGAATTACTTAAAAACCACAGGCAGGGGGAAAGACCACTTCCTCAAATGACCAGGTCCCTCTTTTGACTCTCCCAGTCACAGAAAACCCTCTATTCTTCATGCTTTTATCAGAGGGCATATGACCATGCTGTTTCAAGGGCAGAAGATAATTTTTTAATTTACTTTTTTAAAAAAGCATCTGGAGTTGAAAGTTTCTGGAGTTAAAATCTGTGTCTCATAATGTTTCTCAGGGTGAAATACATTTTGCCTTGCATGCAGAACATGATACGAAATAATCCTTAATGAGATGTTGGATTCCTGGAAAAAGAAAATAAATACTAATTTTTATCACTGATTTTGTATCAATTTTATCACATTTATATGTGGTAGGTATATTCTACCCATATGTACCTGTTAACCTTATTTCCTGCATCCCAATTTTCCTCTAATTTTAGCAAAATCCATATTTCAGTTGGCAATATGGAAGGAAAATGCAATTAATTCATATGAACATTTCAGAATTTAAATAAAATGGTTTGAAATGTCCAGGAATAAACATTTCTGAACCTCTGAAGTGAGGGATCATATCTGCTGACCTGGCATGCTAAGCACGTGTAACTAGATTCCATAGATATATCTTTTTCTCCTGTATTTCTGCTAGTGCTTACGTTGAAGTGCTCACGTATTGCTTGCATCCAAGCTGCCAGGGAATTATTGTCCTCTGTGTGATCACACTTGTGGGTTCACAGGGGTCAGGAGCTACCTCAAAAATATGTGAAGCCATTAGAAATTACAGGTATTTCTGACAGAGGATTAGAAATAATAATGTTCAATAAAATGAGCAACTCTAAAGGCGAAACTCGTCACACTCCCTGAAAGCAATCTTATTGTCTTCTGCAGTATCACAGAGGATGTAAATCACCCTAGAATTTTCTGTATGCATCTGTCACAGCACTTCATTAAAAAACAGCCTATGGTCTGGCCACTCATCATGCTGAACCATCCTGCTGAATTCAAGCACCCCAGTCAGCTACCCGTGGGTAATAATGGGGCTCTTTTGTCCCATCACTCCCAAACCAGAGTTATGCATTTATGTATTAAATCAAAAACAATTCCTCTCATTAGGATTCCATTAATTGATCCATAAAAATTTTATAATCATACAAAACAAATGCTTTTTCAGATCCTAAACATGTGATTCTAATCCTTCTAAATCCCTATTTGCTGCACAAAGGATTTTTTCACACTTCAGCTTTTTTTTAAGTCATCAGAAATTCATCTGAACTCAAATGGAGCCATTTGTGCCCATTCCTCTTCACACACTCCCCCTGCAAAAAGCAGTTTATGCTATATCAAACAGCCTGCTTCATGCACCAGCTATGATTGTGTTGTTGGGCAGGGAAGGTTTTGGCAGGTTTCTGTTATAAAAGGGCTTGTTTAAGCAATAAAACTCTTCTTAATTTTCAGATAACTTTACTGCTTTAAAAGCTGCCAGGCATAGTGCTGGAAACCAAAAGTCTGCACAGAAATGCACAACACATACAGAATATTAACTGGCAGTGCAAGCTCACCTCATCCTGCCCTTTCAGATGTAGTTCAGAAGCTCAGTTAGTGCAGGATTAGCTAGCTACCCTCCTGATGTGACAGGGTAATTCAGCCTATTCTCCCCTCTCACTTCTTACCTGGTCAGCCAAGCCTGGGAACAGCATTAGTTTGCATCTAGGAATAGTGTAGATGTACCCTTTTCTCTGACTTTTATAGTCAGACACAGAAAAGACTCTATTCTTCATGCTTTTATCAGAATAATCTAAAAAAAAACCAAAAAAACAAAAAAACAAAACCCACAAAACCACACAAAAACAACAACAACCAAACAAACAAAAACCCAAACAAAGCAGAAAAACAAACAAAAACAAAAAAAACCAAAACCAACACAAACAAACAACCAACCAAAAAAAGCTTCCTGTGGGTTTAGTTAGCTTGGTTTCATAACGTTTATTCTGGGAGGGAGATTAGCCACCACAAGAGTTTCTTCCTCTGAAGGTATGTTTTCTGTTTCCCAGCAGTAATTTGAGGGTAGCTTTAGTAATCTGCATGGATATGTTCTAAACATCATTCTTCTAATGGAGAGTAAATTAAAATGAGACACTCTTTGCATCTCAGTAACAATACAGTATAGTCCTCCCATGTGATTTCCCATTTAAATGCTATTACTTCACAATTTTTATTAAAGTGGCAATGATGTTTAGAGAAGATAGAAAGGCAGGAAAAAGGATATTGCACTGAGTACTTAATCATAAGTCTTTTGTTTGTCTTCCAGAGGAAACAGATTTTATTCAGAGAATTATGGCCTTAATCTCCAAATATTATGGTTTCATAAAATTAATTTTGTGATCCATTTTCTTATAGATGATTTCAACCAGTTTTGATAGCAGGAAGTGCTGAGTCCTGGAGCTAACAGTTGGCATACCAGCCATTGCCCTCTCTGTCCTCAGAGGCTGCAAAATGTTACGATGACAGTCTGGCCTTGTTTGCATAAATGGTCTTTCTGCTGTCTTTCTGTGTTAGATAATTCTAAAGCAATATACTCAGATTTTTTTTCTCTCTCTCTCTGCTTGCTATATATCTTCAAACTTAAAAATATAAAAATATGATGTATGTGTACATACATATGCATAAAATTTTGACAGACCATCAAAGATCAATGCCTACATCTTCATTATCTTCTAAGGCTGTAATGACCCTGGAGAGTTCTGATATTTTTTATCTATTTTTGAGTTACATTGTCTGACTACTAAGCAATTCTTATTCCTTTGGTTGTCTTGTCAGCATTAGTCTCAACATCTTTCCTGACATACAACAAGAATTTTTCATCGATATTACCTGCCATTGGAAATTAGTTTCAGTCAGTGCAGGGCTGGATAAAGTGAACACAGAAAATCTGTCTGATTGGAAGTTTGCACTCCCACCCAGCTTTACCTGAGCTCTCTGTTGTTAAACCTGATACTTAACAAGGCTGGGGCAAGAGTGTGAGTGACTTTCCTGGGAGAACATAATCTTTCATCACCATACAGCCCTGTGCATACATGTCTCATTGGCCCACCACATACCAGCTAACCCACTTGAAATCACAGCTTTTCTCCTTTGAGTTTTTTTCCTACCACTTTATGAAGTCTGGGGCAGCAGTCATGGAGAGTAGCCCCTTTGATAAATCTGCAGTTTCTCTCCTCAAGCATTGAGGTGAAGGACACTTCCTCTCGCTTGCTCACAGTATTATCTGCAGCAAAAGTTAACTGCACCAGAATGGAGTACCTTGGCTCTGCAAAAGCTATCTGAACACTGAAAAGCACAAGGGTCCTGGTGTGAATTCATTCAAAAAAGTGATCAGGATATAGATAACCAAGACAGGCTTCTACCTGAAAATGTAATATATGTAGGCTAAGCTGAAAGTAATATATAAGTGTAGTTCCTTTTAACCATGTTGTGTGCATCTTTAAAATGAAGCCAAACTTGAGCAGAGCAGAGATATCTCTTGGCTTGACATTATTAAATGGAATCTTTTAGTAACTCCAGGTCATGCACAGTGTTCATCCATTCAGTTAACATCAAAGTAGTTGGAGCTTTCAACTTTTTGTATAAATAATCCTTAGCAATCAGCAAGGTTTTTAGATGTCAACAAATGAGAAAATCACAAATCTGTTCTGTGTACTGCAATATAATAATTGTGGTGATAATAATAATAATAGAAATAAGCAGCAAAGAAAAACAAGACTGTATTGCCATCTTGGGGTTTCTGATGACAAAGCAAGTCTTTAGTTTTGTTGTCAAAATTTAACCATACAGTTGAATGTATCACATTCTCTCATATGATAAAAAATACAAACAAACAAAAACCTATAAAAAGCATCCCACAACATAAATTTTAGTGCCGTTGAAGCAGACAGTACTAAGTAAGGGAACAGAACTTTCAGTCTACTCTAGCTTACATGGACTTACCTGTATTTTAGTATTTGTATCCATGCATACTAACATTTGGTTATATTTTTGGCATGAGAGTATGATTTAGTGTGTACAGCTGTTGGCACTTACTGTTAAGCTTTTATGGTGCTTCTGGATTTAAACTCTAATTCAGTCAGAGGTTTAGCTCCTATTAAACATCAAAGCTAGCAAATATGCTTACATTTTAGCTAGCATTGCTGCTACCACCCAGGAAATGCACTGATAATTTAACTCAGAGAAAGTTCCAGGAATGAATGTAAATGCTGAGATCTTGTTAGTTCATCTTGAGGGTGTTTATTCCAGCATGTCCATGTTTATTGGAGGAAAAGTAAGTCTTGTCTTTTGGCTCTAAGGTAAACCTTTATTATCCAAACATTTTTTATTTGGAGGAAAAAAATATCTGATTTGGCAATATCTGAGGAATTTCATCTTAGGGTCTCAGAAATTAGGCAAACATACTAAGAAGGCTTCTTGTGGACCAAGGAACGCACTAATCACAGACAGGACTGCACCAGCATGAAGGTTCCCTACAATGTGTGCTTGTGTAGTCTCTGCTTTTTCCCTTGAGACATAGGAGGACCCCATGTTCCTCTGGTGCTCCCAGGTGGACGGGGCCGAGGTCCTTCCCTGCAGCCCCTGCTCCTGTGCCTCTGCATCAGGACTCTGGCATTTGAAAAGCTGACCCTTTAAAATCAGGACACTGGCCCTGCTTTTGTAGGGACAAGTTTTGCACATGGGGTCTCTACTCTGTGGCCTCCTTGGGAAACAACCTGAATGGTAAAAGACCTCATAATTTCTTGCTTTCAGTTAGCAAGAGGTGCTGTCTGCAGTCACCAGGACGCTGCTCCTTTAACTCACAAAAATCACCTTGGTTTGATGCTTGTTAAGAAATACATGCATACTTCTAACAAAACTTTCACAGTCCTCACATCCCTAGTAAGATTAAAGAAAAGAAGTCAAGAAAAACAGAATTGTGATGTTAGATTCCCTCAAACAGCTGGTTTATAAGTGGACTTGAAGTGATACAAGAATTTTGTATATGCTGTAGCTACTGTCCTCTTTAATGACCAATGGATTTCTATGCTCCAAAGCAACCATCACATACAGAAGTTGTTATATATGTGCAATTTAGAGGGTCTAAAATTAGGCCCAGTCCTGAAAGCAACTGTGAACTTTCTAAGAGGTAGTCCTATAAGCAGCCCCGTAAAAATAAATTATTTGAATGCATAAAATAAAGGATGCTCATGTTTTACAAGAGAGGGGTGTTAGAGATGAAAGTTATTAGTATTTATATTTTCTATCTCCAGAATATTTACCATAAATATCTTTGGTCAGATTAGATGCATTTGACACATACATCAGAATATTGACATTATGGTTCAATGTAGTCAGTAGTTTCACAGATTTTTTTCCACAAAGTATTCTTTCATTCTAGTGAAATGCCTGCTTATTTCTAACTTTAGGCAAATCTATTACCAGTTTATATTTTAACTATCTCCACCATGGAATTATTTAGAATGATCGCCTCTTCCAGTACAACACTTGTCAGACACTTCTGCTTCTTTGCTACATTTTTTTCTCTTGAATTTGGGGGCATGCATACTGTGGAATTCTCAACTGTTACTTTATTTATTCATTAATCCACAATACATATAACAATTCAATTTTCTCTGCTCTATCCTTTTAAGCCCATCTTTCTCTTCCCTTAGAAACAGCATACTCTTGACGTTTCTAGTCTAGTCTAGTTTCTTTTTATATGGAGACCAAAGCTAAAAGCAAATAATTCATTTCTACAGTCTATCTTATCATTTCGGTACCTTTTTGCCTTAAAGATACACTTTTTTCTTGCTCATTGTGAAACTAGTGATTTTCTTGTTGCTACTTATTCCTGTGCCATTTATGACATTCTTTAATTTCTGTTATGGCTTCGCACTTTCTTAGCTGTTCATCATACGCTGATTTCTCAGTGTATATTCTTGTTCATAGTTCCAAAAATTACTTCCACTCTGACTGTTCCCGAAGAGTAAGTTTTTGATAGTTTCTTGCTGAATAGTTAAGCTTTTCTTACACTGCCTTTTCCATAATTAAATTCAAAAGTTTTTCTCACTCTTTCTGAATTTGTTCAGGGGAATTAACCCCTTTTATTCATCACTTTTGTATCTAAGTTAGTTTTGATTACTAACTAGATTACCCCAATGGTACTGGATTGTTATATACAGAACTGATTGTGATGATTATAATTAAGGTTTACAAACACTTTTTATTTTAAGAACAAGCTTTCCATTGCTCTTAGTTATTAGGCTGGAATTTTCTTTATGCATCATAAACTTTAGCAAATAACAGTAAAAATACATAGTATTTGAAAAGTGAAGAATAAAGAAATGAGAAGGCTTCAGAATCAATACTGTCGGGACACCCTAATCTGATACTTTTATGTATCATCTGCCCTTTAATGAAATCTTTAATCACAGGTTGTATGTTATTTTCACTGAGGAAACGTCCCTGACTCAGTATTGAAAATGGACTGTACTTTAGAATTTAATCCATTTTGTGCAAGGGACGCAGCTGCTCCCTGCAAAAGAACTGATGATGTAAAATGAGGGGGAAACAGAAGGAGAACAAGTGGGTTTGGGAACCAATTATGGGAATAGGTGTGAATAGAAAGAACAAGAACAGAAAGGCATGGAAGTATCACTCAGAAATTAGAAGACAAGGGAGAAGAAAGAGTTACAAGACAAAGGACCAGGAGAAATAATCAGCAAAGGAGGAGAAATACCAGGATAAAGCACAGCAGGAAACTCTCAATGTCAGCCACTTAGTGCCACCAATGTCTAGGTCATTGCATTTAGACATGAGAAATTGAGTGAATAGGCCACATTTCACAAGTCTAATTCTGTTAGAGAGAGTACCATAGATATTGTACTGGCTCACAGTGTTACACTGAAAATAATACAAAGGACTTAGACAACATAAAAAATGGCTGGGATCTGGAAAAAAGCAAATAATGGAAGGTATAATGCTGTTTTCATATACATTTTCATCTTTTACTACTGCTAGATAATACGAGACCAAAATTTTCTTTTCCTGAATGCTTCTTTCTGTTATTTAGACATAGAGAAATCTTGCCTTTTCAAAAACATGTTTGAATCACAGCTGCTGTGCTTCTTAGCACCTGCAATCCAGCAATTTTGAAATGCTGAAGTAGCAGTTCAGGGGAACAGACAGTCAGGTTGTGTCACATCACAGAAACTAATGCAAATAAGGGTAACTTAAAGCAAAACAGGAAGACATCAGCATTCAAGCAAAGGAATAGTGTACAACATACGCACAAAAGCAGGACATAAGACAATAATTCTGTGGCTTTACATGTATTAAGAACGTTTATTTTGCCAGTTTGAAATTTTCTAAAAAGGAACGCTTGCTACATAATATCATGCAATATCTTCTTAAATGTCATGAGGAGGGGACTTCATATAAATACCTATGTATTTATAGGTCTGCTACACAGAGATGCTTCAGCTGCACACCAGAGCAAGTGCATGTACCATAGTAGCTCCAGAGCAGCAGAAACAGCATTATCAAATACCACTGAGCACACTCCGGTGATTAGGAGTGACTCGAGGCAACACATTCCAAAGAAATGTCACCAGAAACAATTCTTTATTTTAAACTTAGCAGTCTGTGCAGATCAGTGAGCTTTATAAAGGACTGTTAAACCTGCTGCCCTGCCAATGCTTTGCTGCTTTCTTATTACTCAGGGATAAAGTAAATAAATTGGCAGTATTCATCCTTGTTAAATTGCATGTTACTTAGAATAATGAGATTCCTTTCATCCTTAGCCTTCGAAAAAATTCTTGCAAATAATGCAGAGCTTCTTCTAAATTTAAGGTCTTGATAAGCTAAATTGTTAAATACTAGATGCTATGGAATTACATTTGGTGTTCTTTAGAATGAATGCTAATTAACATGTAAATTAGCAATTTAACCCTCTTTAAATTGGAAAAAAACCCATGGGACACCTAATTTCATAGTTGTTAATGATGGTCCAATGACTGTAGAATATTTCTTAAGCATTTCATTATACAAGGAACTACAGTAGCATACTATCAGATTTTGGCATTTAAGACATAGCAATAACTACAATGTCAGTTAGAAGAAGTGCTTTTCATTAATGCCTGTGTTATTGTTCTTTCTGTTCTTCTCAGATGGTACACTTTTTAATTACTAAAGTTTTAAAAGTAATTTTCCTAGCAGGAGGAATTGTTGATGCAGGGTAATAGATGGCTTATTAAAATAAGCAAGGAATTGTAAGGATTACATTTGTAACAAAACCAAAAAAGCTGATGCCAAACCACAGAAAAATATGAAATAGCCCCTCAAAACATAATTTTAGATCTTAATTGTGTACTATAATTCCTCACTCAGAGCACGAAGGAATGCATTCTTCTTCAGTTATATTTAGACAAAAGGTGCAGTTAATCTGGTGGAAACTCAGCATCTCTGGTTCAAATAATTTCCCATTGTTTCAAACTTTGTCTCCATTTAAAATATACACAAGAAGATCCCAAAACTAAATTAATTGAAACATTCTATTATGACTGTTTTAACACGGCAATGATAAGTGAAACCAAAACCAAAAAAATGAAACAAAAGACTTTGTGAAACATTCAATGCAAATAAAAAAATAAAATGGTTTTGAGACAGTCATGCTTCTTTTTCCTAGGGCATAAAAAGAGTTATCAAAATCACCATATTCCTCTTTGGTTCTGAGTTCTGAAATGCATGCAGAACATAGAATATTGCTTAATGAAATGAGCTAGGCATGTAGGACCTAAATATTTAAGTTCAGATTATTTTTCCCTGTTAACTTTTAGGGCAGCCAGACTGGAGTTGTGCCTGTGTTATTTAATAAATAAGATAAATTATGTTGGGTGTTTTTGTCCTTTTAAATATCTCTGTATTCAGGGGTCTTTTCCACTTTTTAAATACCAGATAAAAGGACAGAAGAAGCAGAATAAACAGCATGTTTTCTACCTACTTCTATGCAAAATATTACCATTCATGTGAAATTATCTGTTCACAATGAACTAGCAAGGACTGAGCAAGACTGAGCGCACAAGTACATTCTATTTCCTGTGCCAGCTTCAGAAGACTGGCAAGCATTACCTAATATTGCGTATAGGCCACATATTTTGCCCAGTTGGTTGGGTTTTTTGTGTTAAATCAGTAGATCTGGAATACCTGGTGTCACTTTAAGGTCGGGGTCTACAGTAGCTCTCTACAAATGGTGAGGTGAGAGAGGCAAAGCACTGCCAGATGCTACGATCGGCTTTGATGACTGTGTTCACAAGTACTTGAACTCGTGTTTGTGGCATGACTTAGAATAAGGTATCGTTCAACCAGATTAAGGAACCTGTTCCACAGGATATATGACATCTGTGCATATCTTACCTGCGGCAGTCCCGTGCCAACATCAGCTTTTTTGGAAATACAGCAATTAGCTGTCATAGCAAAATGCTAAATGTTCACAGAAAAATTACATTTCTCTTTGCTTCTGCATAACTTTTGAATTTGCTGATACCTTTCACTCACCTGAAAAAAATGATAATTCTTTTAATCCCATTGACATACGCAAAGTATATCTGGCACTATAAGCATCTGTCTAGAATCTGCATCTATTATAGTTCTGTTAATTTTTAAATGCCTGCACCTTCCAAGGAGTAATTAATATGCAAGAATGTAGCTGCAGAATTGATTCCTGTGGAACTTTAAGTCATGCTTATCAGCTGTGTTTGTGTTCAAGGAACCTTACAATGTGCCTTGTACATCTTTAAGGGGCATTCCTCGCAGAAACAAATATTTTAAAGCAAAATAGAAACATATCAGGGCATCACCAAGACAGCAGTAAAAAGGGAGAGATTAGTCATTCATTATCCTTACTTAGTTAAGTGCATTAATTAACATATTTTAATATATCTCTAAGGGAAAAATAAAAGAGGCAACCCAGAATTATTATAATTTCACATTTTTTACTATTTTATCATAATTAGGCTTCATTAGAAACCATTAAAAAGATGTGGCCTCTTTAAGCATCTTCTCAGATTAAATGTTAAGGGAATAAATAGAGAAATGTAGGTGACATGCATGTGAATACCAAACAAACATACTAATGCAGGTGATGGGACAGTAAAAAAAAATATATTTATTGAAAAAAACCCAAACCAAAGCAAACCAGACTGAAAAAGCCTAAACACTAACTTTTCAGGAAATGTTTTTAGAGTGGAATGGTTACTCAGGAAGGTGATAAGATCAAAACTATATTTCAAACAGAAGTTTTAAATCATTTAGTTTCAATCAATTTGAAATGGTTCATAAAGATTGACATACTTTGCTTCAGCAGTGTTACTTTAGAAAAATACATTTAAAAATTCCTTGTAAGGTATGTAATAATACTTTCATAATATTAATTATAACATAACCACACCTTTTGTTTGTCATTCTTGGGATACAGAAATTATAAAAATTGCAATTTTAAGGCATTATGTTGCATTGCTGTTAAGATGCATTAACAGCCAGCCACTTGATATTTTCATTTTTTATACGAATTTGCTGAATTTTATTCTCCCACTAAGACTTAAAGAAATCCCAAAGTTTTCTGCACAGCAGAAATTCTAGTCTTTTAACAAGTGTGTAAGTATAGAGGAATTGACAGACAATCCCTGGAACCCTGTGACATATTTTATGCTTATAGTTAGCATTTCTTGGCTTGTTTTCAGCTCTTAGCATGTTGATGGATTCCAAGTACTGCTTCCTTCGAAAGAGACACCTAAATACTTATGTTGAAAAGTCACATTCCATTGATGTGCGTTTACACTTTCCATTTAGGATCTGTGGTATCCTACAGGGTACGAAATAATTTCTGGCAGAAGAAAAACAACTTATGCTTTGTATTCCGAACCTGCCCTGGATCCAGTCTTAGTCTGGATTGTGTGAATATCAAATCATAATTCATTGAGAAACTATAGGGTAAATTAATATCATGTTTAGGAGTAAACTTATTTTATGTTTATTAAGGAACACGGTCTCCCCAGGCAAGCGGTCAGAGAATGAAGCCTGAGAGATCAAGTGTTTGGACAATGCTCTCAGGCACATGCTGGGAGCCTTGGGATGTCCTGTGCAGGGCCAGGAGATGGACCCAATCATCTGGCTCAGAATATTCTGTACTTCTGTTATAGTTACCAATATTTGCACACAAAAATATTGCCTAAAATGTACAATGTTATTTTCACCTTTCAAAAGGAATCCAGAATATTCAGATTAATCCCATCTTTATTTTAAAGCACCATTAATTCTTCTCATCAGCTCATAATGTCCATCTTTTCTGAGTTCCATGTTACTTTTATATAATTTGAGTCTGAGTTACACTGAACATTCGATTTATTGACATAATCTTGGCTCTCAGTAGATTGTGTCAGATTCTGATTTCCTTCCCATTTTGAAACTTAACAAGCCATAATGTCCATTCTCTTTTTTTTGGTTTAAAAAAATGGGAAAAAAAAATTTGATTCTGGCTTTTGGTTTGAAAATAATAATAAATTGGAACAGTACACATGTCAAACAAGAAGTCATAGCCTAACACATCTAGACATGGAGTGCATCAGAAATATGCAGCAATTTTTATAGAAATTTTGTTATTTTGGGGAAATGAACAATTTTTTTTTCTTATATATTTCTTTTTATTGTTGCAGAAGGTCTCTCTAAAAGCTAAACCTATAATATGTGAGAAAACAATCAAGTTCTTTTTCATAACCTTTAATCCAGCTGCCCTATTCTCCTTGTCTCCAGAATAGTTTCCAGTATTGTTTTAACTCAGCTAGTCTAAAGAATGTGAAACCACTATCACCGTATTTTATGTGCTTTGGTGCATCTTTTAAGAGGCTTCTTTTTCATTTCAATACATATACTCACGGTATTTCTCTTTTTTTGCAAGAAATAATTAAAATTCTGGGGTGTAGAAAAGTATGCATTACTGGAATAAGAAACCATGGTATAAATAAAATAGCAACTTCAAAATTTACAGGAATGGGAATTTCTCAGAAGGGAGTACTAAAGCTTGCTCAGAAGGTTCTTTGTGTCAAGTGACAGGAAAGAATTTGAGAAGTGACACAGTATGTCAGAAACAGTGAGTGATAGATCACCTTTAGAATATTAAACATGCTCATGTCTACATGAAAAACTAGATGTGTGTTTATAGCACAATTTGATGTAGGAGTGAATACAGATATCATCTAAAGCATGGCTAAGAGAATAACATTAAGTGTTACCTCCCATAACTCCAGAACATAAAAGTGGCTAAGAAAAGTAGTACAGGATTGCTCTTATAAAAGTACATCAAGTTAATTTCTATTCTCTTTTCAGGGAGCAGTTTCTAGAATACTATTAAAATTTTTAAATTACAGGATCGCAATTGAAGTGTGTCAAGTTTCAGCTCAGTGACATGTTGCACGCCAGTAAGTTTGAGACCAAAAACAAATCATAAGTTGAAATAAATAATATTTAAGCATATGGCAATAAAAAGGGAGCTAGAGAGGACCAAAATATCATTGCCTTTATAAACGGGAAAATCAGGACATCTTTCACTCTTCAGAGTTTGTAGATCTTTTTCCATGACACATTGCAGTTGCTTAGGAAGCACCTTATTGCTTTTGTCATTTTAGAAGAAAATTATGCTTAACTGGGGAGAGAGATGGATAAACCAAGTAGAGGGAAGAAGGGACACTAACAGCAAAGGAGAGAACACATAATAGTAATGTGAAGCAAAATTGGAAAATAATTAAATAAACTAAAAACTATAATGAAAATAACCTTTTTAAAAATCAGTACAATGTACTGAGATGTGTTCTCAGAAGATTGTCTCTGATAAGCAAAGACTAAACCAGGCTCTTTCAGGAGTCAATTATCCCTGAAAAAAACAACAACAACAAAAAAACCCAAAAAACCCAAACAAAACAAACAAACAAACAAAACCAAAACCAAAAAAAAAAACCAAACAAAAAACCAAACCAAACCAACCAACCAAAAAAACAAAACAAAACAAAACAACAACAAAAAAAACACCAAAAAAAAACCCAACCAACGACATCTGTTCATCTTTTTCTGTAAATAAACCAGAGACTGGAACATAAACTGCTACTCCAATCCTATGCATGAAGAATTTCAAATTAACAGATCTTCCATCTATCTGAATGTGCTGCCTCTGTGGGCCTCCCTTATGACAAGAATAGCTCAAATACACTTCATCCATATTAAAAGTCTATAAAAATAATAACATATGCATTAAAGCTGATCTTTTATCTATATGTTATTAGCATTATGATGATCAACACAGACATACAGGAAAGAAAAAATGAGAAACAATTGTATTCAGCAAATGCAAATAAAATATTTGCATATATCTGTATAAATAACAAACTAACATACTCTTCTTTTAGGAACTTAGTTTCATAAAGGTGAATGAGCTTGTCAAATGGGCTGGGAGGAGAAAATCGAATGGAAAGATGTGAGAGAGAACAAAGAAATTTCAAAGAGCACTTGGCAGATGGTTTAAGAACCCAAATCCCAGAACAGAAAAAGACCAAATAGGTTATAAACAGCTAATCTCATTTAGAAGGAAAGTCAATTCTCTCTGTCTTAAATTTATAATAAAGAAGAGAAAGGAAAAATGGATGGTAAATACTATAAATCATAAGTGTAGAAATTGGAAAAGAAGTGATGGAGGAAGTAAAAAGGGCAAAAGAAAAATCTGTAGTCATCAGAGGTGAGGGCAAGAAAGTTCCTGAAAATATATTGAGAACATAAAGAAAGCATCTTCTGGTTCAAATTGAAATTATTTACTTGTTAGCAGTGATATAAAAAAGACTACTCAATAGAGATTTCTGTTCTATACTTGGAACAAAGCCAGATGACTTAGCCACATCCCTGATATTTAGGATGATTGTGAAGTACCACTCTACCAATACTGAAGAAAAACCTTAAATAACATATTTTAGAAATAAATATTTTTGTCTCAGCTAGTTCAGGCCGTAAATTCTCCTAATAATTAGTGTTGATTTTTAATGGATCTCAGAGCACTAGAAGAAAAAGCATCAAGCTTGATAATGCCATGGTAGGATTTAGAAAGAATAAATAAGAAAATCTGTCATTCTGACACTAGTGCTAGGAAAATACTGGCATGACGGATATGGGTCTCCATAAAATGTTGAAGCATTGTAATGTAATAAATTCAATTTATTATGAGTTATATAAAAGAGTTCTTGTCAAAGTTATTTAAAATCATCAATTTATCTGTATGTCCCCTGTCTTGTGTTAATGAAAAGTTTTGATTGGATGATTACAAAATTCCTTTGTGGTCTTTTCTGATTGAGCAAAACTGCAAGGAAATGTCATTTATTAAAGCTCCTTTGCTTTGAGCAGGCATTTTGTTATAGAATTGCTACTAGATTCCTGGTTACCTTTAACCATCCTACTCCAGAAGAGCTCAGTCTATGCTGAGCAAATACTAGAGAAAGAATATTTTGGTTTAGACTCATTATTAAAAAAAAAAAAAAAAAA
>WEKY01025639.1:41933-162132 GCA_013390045.1 Picathartes gymnocephalus | reverse complement strand
CAAGCCACAATCTAAAATATTTTCTATAGGTAGGTATTACATCCTATTAAAAAAGCAGTATTTACTTCCTTCATGTATTTGATGAGGCTTCCGTGTATAATTCCCTCCTATATCCTTCACATAGCTTTGCCGAGTTTGTAGCTTTTCATCTAAAGTTCAGTGAATGGTGACTATAATGGTGACTGACTATAAGCAAGGTTACATTTATCTCATGTACATATTAAAGTATCTCTTTTTAGTGATGGACTTCTTCTCTTGTAGAGCACTTCAAAGTCACTGTGCAGTGATTGAGTCAACTTTCCTCTACGTAAACTATGAACACAGCACAATAATTTGGAAGACGTTTATCTTTTGTGCTCCGTTTTTGTTCCCTCAGCATTACCATAGTTATCAAGAATCAACCTGTTATACAGCTAAATCAAATTTAGGTTTAATTCAGGCATCTGACATCTTTTTTCAATGGGTGTACAAAGATTTAGAGGTGATAATTAAGTATATATACCTGTAAATGTTGATTCAGCCTCCTCCCTGCTCTTTCCAGAATTCACTTCATCTCTCTATACCTTCATTTATTCATTTATAAAATGATATCATGGTAAAGATGAAGTTTCATAAGAAATCTTAGATCTGTCTATGAAAAGTGCTATTTAAAATCCATGTATGGACATTTCAACTGTCATTTTCATTACTCTGAAAGCATGCTGACCGTATTGAAGAAAGTTTGAGGCCAGGTTTTGGACTCACCGGTAGAATTCTGGAATAATTTAGACTCTCTCTCTTTTCGTTAAAATGTAGGTGATGTTTTATTTTGACTGCTACAGTTAGAACAAAGAAAAACAAAGTGGTGAGACAGGCTTTAAAAACATATGGAAAGCCTTAAATATTTTTAAAATAAGATTACAAGAAAGACTGAAAGTTTTGAAAGGAGCTAGACTTGCACAGGATCTGTAATGCCCATTTCCTTTCTTTTAACTGCTTAAATGACAAAGGAAAAAAAAAAAAATATGAGATGATGTTTTTGATCTAAGAAAGGTCCCAACACCCTGACAAGTGAGGTAATAAATGAACTTGAAGGGAAGATACAGACCCTGCCCCAAGTTTTTCATCATTCAAATGTGTTGATTTTTCTGGGTAAATTGCTCTGTGTTCCAAAGTGACACTAAATACATCTAATCGAAGTACACAGTATGCAGCCAGCTTTATGGAGCCCATGACAATACATTTGCTGGAACTGATAGAAACATGAGTGGTCAACAGCTCAGGCTTCCACAGGAGTGAGCTGCTGGCACAAAGTGCATGTTCTCTCCTCTTCCCTATGGAAACAGCCTCCACCAAATGCATCTGTTTCAACTTTACTTGAGGGACTCTTATGGGAAGAACAACTGGATCTTTTAAAATGGAAAGCATCCACAAATGGATACTTTTATCCAGCAATAGATGAAATCAGTTTAATTAGCAGGAATATTTGCAGGTCTGGTTAAACAGTCAGAGTCTATCCAAAGACATGAAAAAACAAGCCCTCCAAAGGGCCATCTGTAATTTATCCTTCAGGTCAGAGCCATGATGAGCATCTCATTCACCGATAGATGGATTCTCTAGGGTATGTCTGAGGACTGAGTTTTCCTCCCTCCTGCTATCATCTCATTCCCTAATCCTGTCAGATCAGGATATTTTCTTTTTGTGTTCTCATTCACTTCTACTACCAATACTGAATCTGTTACAGCTGACTACAGTATAAAATACTCTATCAAATAATTACGTGCCCATACTTCAAAGAGATCTGTAGCTATTTGTGGGTAAAACAATGAAAACTTGTCAGCTAGTTTTTGAGCTTCATCTCTCATTGTTAATTCCTGTATATAATAGCTTTTCCAATTTATTTTTAGGATTTTACTTACCATAGTAAAGGCCAATTCCTTCATTGCTATTTCTTCACTTTCATTTGGCAAACTAACACTGTAAGCTTTACGTATGAAGTTTAATTATGTTCTCTAGTGACTATCATTCTCATTTGATGGTTTGCAGTGTGAAATCATTTTACAAATAATGCATTTGGTTCCAATGTTAAGGTTACAGGCAAGAGAATAATTACTGAAATTTACATTCTTTTTTTCCTCAATCAACACTTCTATGGTGAATTTGGTTAGTACTTAATTAAGGAGCTTTTTTGCTGAGTGGAAATAAATCTTTAAAGCAAATCAGGCACTCAAACACATTAGTTCAAGGACTTCAGTTCAAAGAAGGCTCTCTAAGTGTAACAGAAGACGTATGCCTAATGTAGTATATACATTTTTACCTGGGGCTGGAATTGATTACAGGATAATTAGTTTGGAGGATGCATTGTGAATGATCTTCCAGAACAACAATATTCTAAATATAATGGTAAAAAAATAATTTAATTCATTATAAATTACTTTTTCTAGCTTAATACATAGGAAAGTATTTTTTTCTCAAAAATGCCTTCTATTTACACCAATGCAGTTATACTACTGTGAACAAGAAGAGGATTTGCTACTCAGTATATTTGCAACAGTTCTTCCCAGAATCTGAAGCACTTAACACTGAGAACCCCTGTTAAATCAATATAATGGCATAGCCCCAGCAGAATACTCGGGAGAAGTAATGCTGATTCCCAGTACTGTACTCCTATGGTCCTCAGATTGAGAGATTTGCCAGTTAGGAATGAGGCAAAACAGCTATTGAGTAGCTCAACCTTCTCCTCATTTGTTGTTACCAGTTCACCACTCTCGTTTGCTTTCTTTATGTGGCAGTATGCTTTCTTTAACTGTCATTTTTTGGCTGCCACTCCTGCTCTTCCTATTATTCTTTTCATCCTTTGCCAAGACCAGCTCCACCTGCACCTTGGCCTCCCTTATTGATCCTTACACAACTGAGCAGCATCACTATACTCTTCCCAGGATACCTGTCCCTGCTTTCACTACCTTCCCACTTCCTTCTTGCCTCTTCATTTGACCAGCAGGCCTTGACTCAGCCATGCCAGTCTCCTTTCCTCTTACAGCAAGGGATTGAGAGCTCTTGTGCTCTATGGAAAACTTCCTTAAAGATCTGCCAGCTTGGTTCTGCTCCCTTGTCCCAGAGGGCAGTTTCCCAGGTGGGTCTATGACTAAACCCTTGATTCCTCCCACCTCGTTGCAGTGATGGCAATTATGTCCTCACTTTCTTGCAGTGGGTTCCAACTCAACCAGTTTGTTGCCCGTGCTGGGTGCATTGGTGTAAAGGCACCTTAGCTGGGATGTCAGCTGTGCCTCCTTCTTAGAGGAAAACCCTTTAAGAATTAAGATAGACACCTTTAATAACCTCTGTACACAATGAAAAGAAAGAGGTACTTTTACATTTCACTTTATCTCTCTTGTTTTAGACAGCTGCTTTAAAAAGAGATGATTGGGTCCCTAAAGTGCTTATTTTTTTTTCCCAGTGGTAGTGAAGAAAGACATCTGAAGTTGATGAGAAAAATAGCAATCTAGGTAAACATTTACCTGCACAGGGAAGAATAGAAATCAGGATCATAACTCAGGATAGAAAATAAACTCAGTACTGCAAATGCAGCCAGCAGTGAGTATTCTGCAGGTCCTCATAGGTCAGTGCAAAGCAAGTACTAGCCCAAACAAAGTGACAATTTTAAAAAGAACAAAACACAAACACCCAGACATTAAGAATGGGAAGAAATTGATAAATTGGAGGTGTTTGACCACTGTTATTTCATGCCTAGCAAAAGTAGGTAGGGAAGATGCAGCTCCATGAACTCATTTAAATCTTCTGGTGATTTGTATCAGAGTTCCAGGAGGAAAAACATAGATTCAGGAGTTTTTGACTGAGTCTTAGAGAGAAGAGCCAATGGTACTCAGACCTAGTTCTACAAGTAACTCTTTCCCTGACAATGAATATTATTTTGTAGTCTTCTAATAATCTCTGTGGGTGTTTATTAAAAGGGATGGGTTACTTTTAGATATGGAAATGTCCACACACACGTTGTACAAAAAACTTAGAAAGAATAGAACATGAGTCTAAAAAAGAAATATAACTACATGACAAATATATTTGTAGCAGGTGAAGGACAGAACAAAAGAAAGCTATTAAATGAATCATATTGTATTATATATGCCTGTATTTGGATGCCCAGTTAACTACCTAATTATGTGAAAAATGCAATTGCTGTGTAAAGCAACGTTAATTTTCAAGCACACCTGCTGAGCTAGGGGTTGTCATTCAGGTACCTGCTCAATTGCATGCTCTTGTACCCCCCCTGCAGAAAATATCTGTGTGCCTGTCAGAAGTCTGGCACAGGTTATTAGTGAAGAAAACCAGGGCTTTGCAGGTTCAGCAGGCAGTCCCATGATCTATCCAACATAGCTGACAAATTTCATTATGACTCCTAACTAGAGCTCTGGCAGTGCAGCTTTGTTTTGTTTTGCTGAGAGGATGTGCAGGGAGAGCCCTTTCTCTCCTCAGAATGTAGAGCTTTTGATTTCTTGGATTTTGGCTCCAGTTGATGAGTTCTCTGCTATGCTTACCTACATTTCTTTTTCTTTTCTCTACTTCTCTGACACATGCTGCATGCCATTAGAGAGCAAAAAATACTGCTAGAACTCCTTAGTGTTGGTCCATTTGCTTTTTTGATTATCATCCTAACTGTCAAAAAAATGAAATGGCATTGCTTTGCAGTACTGTGCTCCACAGTTCTCAGTTTCACACTGTTCTTTGTTTCCTTGACGGGTAGAAACTGTTTCTGTTTTTCCTCATGAATGCTTTATGTGTGATGCTGAACAACTCACGGTGACAGCTAAAACATAGCAAGCCGCCCTAAAGGGCATTTCTCAAATGTGTTTCTTTGCCCTTTCTTCACATTCGACATGTTAATAAGGCTCAAGACTACCTATGTTTTTTCTGTGGAGAATAGGATCTTTACAGCTTAAATATCTCTACACACTTGTAAATATTACCTAGGTGACAGAACATTTGGATTTGTTCTGGGAAGATTCTCTGATTTCTTTTTTCAGCTTTGGCTTTAATATTTTATTTGGAAATCTGCTTTCTTGAACCAAAAGTAACCTTGTCTTGCATATTCATCCATTTTACTGAAAATTGCAGACAGTGAGGTTGAGGGAATGCTATGTGACTGGCTTGCAAAGGATAAAAGAATAGTGAAAGAGGGCACATAAAGGGACAGGTAAGAGCTAAACATATGGTGGAACAACCATTTCTTTCCAAGAAGCTGAAGCCTAAGAGCTTTAAAGAGGACTTTGCAGCTGTCTGTTTCAGAGTCTAGTTCAATGAAGTACTGGATGTTGGGGCTGATAAAAACTTTACAGAGAAACATACAGATTTGAAAGACTGTAGGTAGTTCTGATGAAACAGTTAAACTTTCATCAGGCACTAGGCAGCATAGTGACTCTTGCTGGTTGGTGGTGCACTAGTTCCATGAGCAACTTTCTGGCTTTCTCATCCTCATCCAACAGAGAGTGTCTTTGCAAAACCTTCGGGGGTGGCTGAGAGACAGAGAGCCATCTTAAGCTCCCTGAGCAGCTGATTTGTGGACAGCCCAGCACTCCCTGTCTCCAGATCAGAGGCATATGTCTTGGAGTCCAAAAGGCTGACAGCAAACAAAAAAATTCTGCTCTTAGTCTCCCAGCACTTATTTTTCTCCCATAGATGTTATCTGACTTTTTAAAAAATCCCACACTGGAAGGACAGCTGATGTGACAGTGGTGAGAGATGCTCACTACAGCTTTCCAGCACTCTCTACAGAAAGGAATCACTAACCTTGTATGTCCTGTTTCCACCAAGTGTTTTTCCATGCCTCTCTGTCATATTATGTCATTGGCAATAACTGGATTCTTTCATCTTAGCTGTCATCTCTTTAGATGGTGGTTTTCACCCATTTGCTTTGTTGTAATCTATTGGCAAAAGCTAGAGCTCTCTCCAGAAAGCAGTTCTCTCATGCATTTATAATTTTCCTCACCTCTACAAGTTGAGGACTCTTCTCCAGCCCTGTTCCTCAGAAGCAGGTGCATGTTGGCCAGTGTACAGCTCTGTGCCATGGCTAGACTGCCCCCCATATCTGAGCTGCAGAAAGCAGTATTTGCTGTTACAGTGCTTGGTCAGCCTTCAATTTATCCTACTGATGCATATGGATCTTTTGGCCCTGCTATAGTGAAACAACAACATGAGATGATGGCAGTGATTCTGATGTTGATCTTTAGGTGCTAGTGGACAGTCAAGTAGGCATAGATGCTGAAAGATGAGCAGCAGTTTAAAAATGACTGTGATATCCAAACCTTTCTTCAAATCTATTTTGCAAAAACTGCTCCATGGAAGATTTCGTATTTCATGGTGTTGACACTGTAGTTCTAAATTACACAGATGAGCACAGGGCCACCTCTGGACCAAGGGACAAGCGAATGCAGCAGTTTAGTTTCAGTTCTCGTCCTCAAATCTTCCAGTTTGGGCATCTGACTGAATACACTGGAGCTCCCTCCCAGCATGTAACCATTTTTCCCCAAATACCACAACACTGGAGAAGTGGGGAAGGGGGAAGGCATTTCTGCCGTGGAGTATGGAAGCATGGATCTGAACTGGGGAGTTGTAAGGTTAGACATGACTTGCTCACTCCTAGAGAGCACAGTGAACTCAGAGACAACTGCTTTTGCAGAGGATGCTGCTGACACTTTCTACTTTATGTCTTCTTCTTCACTTTCCTTATGTTATTGGTAGTGCAAAATCAAGCAATAAAAAAATGTAATAAAGGCAAAGAGTTTTGCTCTCTCCAACAGCAATTACATGATTTATCGATGTGTGAGGAGATAAAAAAATTGTGAAAATAACTATAAAAGAGTTTCCTGATCAAATATTTTAGACAGTGGCTCTCTCCTTTGAGAAAATAATACAGCCATAAAAAGGTACAAAACCAACACAGAAGACCCGAAACATCCATATATACATGTGCAAGTAGGGAAGTATAAAATATATTACACATAGGAGCTCAGACTTATTCTAGTACATACCTGTGGATTACATTTCAAGAGGATGAATTAAATAGGAAAATGTTGGCCTCATTAAATGGATTTCTAGTTTTGCATCTGTATTTGTACACAACAGAATATTTGTTTATTCATAAGAAACAAAAAGAAGCTATCATTCATATGTAGGTATCTATCAGATATTTATGTTGTTTTGTTAAGCAAAAACCATTTTCAATCTCTTCTCACTATTATAGTATTTTAAGTCTAGCTTTACTCTCCATTTACATACTAACTTCATGAAAAGTGAATAAATTGAGCAAGAGGAACTGTATCTGCTGTGTACATCTCCAATCCTTTCTGTTTATATTCTTTTCACATAGAGATTGAAAGATTTGAAACAAAGGGAATTTGCTCGAAATGTGGCTTCAAAGTCATGGAAAGATGAGAAGAAACAGGAAAAAGCACTCAAGCGACTCCACCAGCTTGCAGAGTTACGGAAGCAGTCAGAATGGCAAGTTTTTAAAAGTCATATGAGGTTTTAATGCCCTCTTTCCTCCCGTCCAGAATAAATATTAATGTTTTTACTCCTACACAACGTAATGTATAGAAATTATGTGTATTGTAACCTGTTTTCAGCTGTCTTCAACTCCAAATGCTCCTGTGCTGCAAACCATACATTGAAAACCCCAGACTTAATTACACACTGTTAGAAAGTTTGTCGTTTTCTCTCCTGTAGATAGTTATTCTCATGTCTTCTAAACTGAGTGTTTTGAAGATTTTATAATATCACCGTTTTACCTATCCAAACCGACCTGAAGAGATTAGTATGACTGACTTAACATTTGATATTAAGTTAATGGGAGAAGATAAACCCTTTTTGAATAATTTTTACTACTTTTAAGGTTCTGGGATTATTCTTCAGTTTCTCTGTAGGATAATAATTTTTTGAATGAAAAACAAGTAATTAACTGAATTAACTTTGTCTAATACTGTTAGCTTTATTCATGAATATCAAGATAGAGGACAAAGTCTGCAGTAATAAACCTTCAAATTTGAGAAATATCCTTTGTTTAATGAACACTGAATGCTTCAGTAGAATAGATTGCCATCAGACCAATTATTTATGTTAATCTATGACCACAATGAGTTAATCAGATAAATAAACTGGCATTGTTTTAAATTACTGTACCCTGGAAATAATAACATTCAGACTTTATTACAAACCCATTTTGGCCTATATAATTGCTTTTGAGCAATCTGCTGAAATATAACAGTTTAGTGTTAATATATCACTTTTATGATTACAACTCCAATTTCATACAAATCTGCTGAAACAAATGTAACTGCCTGTGGGAAGCTTCCTTTGTGGCCACACACTTGAAGATGCAGTCTCAGACAGACTGATAATGCCAGTGATAATAAGAAAGCCAGAACAAGACTGGGAGGGAAAGAGCACGTTTGCTTTTAGAAAGAGCCAAGAATCCGTAATATTTTCAAAGAGTGTGGAAAGACAGAGCTTGCTATTCGTCTCTGTAACCACTAACAGGCTCAGGGGAGGCTGGGTGCTGGGATTTTGGTGGAGGGGTAGCATTCCCAGTTGCTCAGGAAAGACAGAATGTCAGCCTTTGTAAGCAGAAGTCTGCACACACATACAATTGTTACCATCCCTGAGCACTCTCTCTCAGGTTCCAACACAGTTCCTTACAACAAGCTAATTCAGTTTGACAACAAAATTATTGCTAATCTTGTGCACAGAAAAAAATTTTTTGCTATTCCAAGAAGACTTCGAAAAGTATTTCTTTATATGCCTTCTCCAAGAGATAATTTGTTTTTGATGTACCAATAGGGGTTAATTTGTATCTCCTGGTGCTGAATTTCTGGCAAATGTAAATATGTTCTCTGAAACTCATATTATGAGTTGACCCTACTCCAGGGAGTCTTTCTGTCTTTCCCATTGCTGAAGATCAATATATCTTTATAGCATTTCTAAAACATTATTGTCAATTATAGATAGCTTATATGCAGATCTAGCAGTTTTAATTTATTTACATTTAATTAAAATGTTTTATAATTTTTAATCAAACTCTTCATTTAATCTGGTTCCAATTTTTTTTCTTGTTAGTGTACTGTAGTACTGCATTGATAGCAAGCGTAGATAATTAATCTAATAAAATAAGTGTTTAAAATATGTCTTGGAAAAACACTTTTATGGTGGCTATATATGTCACATCTCTAATGGAAAATGGCAACATATATTACAGTCTCAATTAATTATCTGTTTCAAGAAATTAGTGGTTTGCCATTTTTGTTAAGACCCGAGAGTAGGTAACATATTTTAATTACAAGAAAACTAAATCACATTTAAAATATAAGATAATTTGAAAAGAGATATAATGTAATTAATGAAAGTAAAATACAGAGAATGTGGCAAAGTAAGTCAAATAGTGGTTGATAATGAAGCCAGTGAAGTTGTGATTTTTTTTCCCCCCACCAATGTTTGCTGACAGTTTTAGTATAAATATCTCTTTGAATATTTTGCAAAGTCATTTATTGTGGAATAATTTAAAGATAAAAAAAGATTCTACTCTTAAAAAAGTCAAACAAACAAATTCTTCCCTAAGCAAGCAGAATGTTTCTCTTTCTCTTCTACAGTTTGATTTTGCAGATGCTCCAGGTGGAAGCATTTCTTTTTTGAACATGGCACAATTTCCTTTGCTGTGGCCTTTCAGAAAACCAAGATTTACCAGATTAGATTCCCCTAAATATAAAGTTAGAGTAAAACCAATATTTGTTCTGCTTGTACGTGGACACAACTGAAAAAGAGCTGGCATTAAAACATGTAATTTTCTGTGTGTAAAGACTGTCTTGCCCATATAGAAGCCCAAACTGATGATAAACTGCACATTCACCCTGTTGTAACTTAGCTTTCCCTTGGAAAAACTCAAATGATAGCCTCCTTCACCAGACAGACATTGTCAAATGCAAGCTCCGTCATAACTTGGTTACTTAATACAGTTTTCTTTTTTCTTTATTTTTTTTTTTACCTTAAAGCATCACCGGGAGTGGACCATTGCTTAAAGCCCCCCGACTAGTCCTGGAAAAGCAGCAACAACCAGATGGTATTTTCCTGTACAAGGGCAGCAAGTTCACAGCAAGTTCTCAAAGAACCATCACAAGTGAAGGCCAAGGTTTCTCCAAAAGCATACTAGAGAAACAGCAACTTATTATAAGCAGGCACCATCCCCCTACTGAAAGACGCCATGCACTTGGAAATCACATCTCACGAATGTTCCCAGATAGCACCAATACTTCTCAAAGGGCAGGAGTGTCTTTTTCTTTCTCTAAAAAAGTCCCTTTGAAGCTCGAGTCCTCAGCATCAGTCTTCAGTGAGAACTCTGAAGAAGGAAATGATTCTAGTGAATCTCCCAACCATAAAAAAAAGCAAGCTATTGAGGGCTGTCACTCTGTCACACTTTTGGAGGAACACCTGAAAGAAAGTTTGGATAAAGAGTCACCTATTACACACGACCAAATGAATTTGGATAACAGAGCATCAAATCATGTAGCTGCAAAACCTAAAATTCTAAAGGAAAATTATAAAAATAGTGATAGGGAATCAGAAGAAAAATTCAGAGCTAATCCTTCATTTTCTAAAGTCAAAATACAGCTTTCAAATTTGAATTTTTCTGCTTCACCAAGAGAAGTGGAGCAAGAGAGCAAACTGAAGGAACCTCAAAAATTCTTGGAAACTCCCATTTCATCTTCATGTCAGGCTAGCAATTTTTGTATGCAGCTGAACACCTGCAAGCACAGCAATGCCCACCTGCCTGACCAGTTACCTGAGCTCCCACAGCAACCAGCACCTGAGCTGACCTGTTCAAGCAACATTAATGACAGCCCTGGAGTGTTAAAAAGAGAAAGATCTTTGGAGATTACAGAAACCACAGAGAGAAATATGGAAACACTTCCAAAGGAGACCGTGGTAAAACCAGTTAAGCCCCAGGCATTGCCTTTCCTCCATGTAGTGAGTAAAGATGGCACCACTGCTCTGCAGTGGCCCACAGAATTACTTTTGTTTACAAAAACTGAGCCCTGTATTTCATATGGCTGTAATCCATTGTATTTTGACTTCAGAGTCTCTTTAAATCACAGGGAGGATAAACAGCATGAAACAAACAAAGCAAGCTGTAAAGAGCTCTCCAAAAATAAGACTGCAGATGAATATGGACCCTCAGGTTTAATAAAACACAAGCAAATGTCAAATGAACAAGATAATCAGTTGCTGAAACCAAAGAAGATGAAAGGTTCCTTAAACCCAAGAAAGGCCAAGCAAAAAGCTGAGTCAGACATAGGGAAAGGAATGAATGAAAATGGTCAAAAATGCATTGCAGATTATTTGAATGAAAATATACCCAAAGTGCCTGCTTACCTTGATGTCTCACAAAAGGATTATGTGACAGAAAGAGGTCTTTATACAACACTGAGAAGACCTTTAAAGCATCATTTCCATACCTGTGAAAGAAGAACCCAGAACATTAGAAACGAAAGCATTTCCTTTTCTGCTTTTATGTCTAGGATTAAAAAATCTAAATCTGCAAAATGTCATTTGATTGATTCTGAAGAAAAATATGAAAATCAAAATGACTCCAGATCCCTTCACCATGGGGTTAGCTGCAGCATAAGTGACATAAGTGACAGTGGAAAAGACTCTAGTGAAAGTTTCTTTAGTTGTAAATCCAGTTCAAACAGTAGGTATTCAGATAATGAAGGATGTGGAAGTTACACAAGATGTTGGAGATTCCCATCTCCTCAAAAGTCCTCATCTGGCAGACATTCCAGCTATTCTGACACTTCAGTTAGCAGCACGAGTAGCTACATGAGCTACATGAGTCCCACATCAAACAATCACAGCAGAAATAATTTGCTTTGTTGTTGTAAAAGAAAAAGCAAGACAGATGAAAGGCACAAATGTAAACACAGAAAGCACAAGTGTATTTTCACTTCAGATGATACAGATGAGGATTATCTTTGTCATAGCAGAAGTCACAGAACAAGAAACTGTACTCAGAGGGGCACAATTAAATATCAAAGATGTTCAAGACATAAAGTTTTACAAATCAGAGAGAGGTCTAAACACAGCAGATGTAGATATCAGCATTTTCGCAAAGCACATAGTAGGAGTAGAAGCTACCACAGATCCAAAAGTGGTTCCACCAGTGATTCAAGAAGCAGTGAAAGATCATTTAGCAGCAGACTATCACGAGGCAGCAGTTCAGGATCCTTCTCAAAAGAGACTGACAACTGTGACAACAAAACAAAAGAAGATGCTGAGAGAGGTTCTAATGTTGAACCAGGAAAAGCGGAAATGGCACATTACAACTCTCTGAATGTGAATAGTCAGTCTAAAATCTTTGCCACCTGCTCTTCCAAAAACCCGGCAAAAGACGTATGTGGAAAAAGAAAGTTAATGACAGCCAAGTTACTTTTAGAAAGAGTGCAGTCTAAGAAAACCCAGGAACAAATGCATGATTCAGAGAGATTTTCAAACAGTAGTGGAGTAGAATTAAAGGATCACTCACAAAGTCACTTTGCTCTTCAGTTTTCATCATCAGTAGATGACATTGCAATGTTACCTTTGCCAGAGAAAGTGCTAAGCATACGTAAAAATGATATGGGACATAATGAAATCAGTTCATTAGAAAACAGCGTGAAGAAAAACAACTCTGAAGCATCAGAGATAACTAATGTTACTCTTTCACGTGGAACTGATTATGATCATTGTGTTCTTAAAGACATAATTCAAATTGAAACAGGCTATCAGAGCCCAAGCATAAAAAGGAACACAGCAATAAAGGAACAAACCAATCTCTTCATTAGTGAAGTGCAGCCCTTTATACAAAGCTGTGATGCAGTACCAAATGATTTCCCTGGTGCTTTTCCCTCTAATAGATATTCTGTTGTTGCTAATTCAACAGAGACCAAAGAAGAACTACATGATGTAAACATGGACTTGAACCGGGCAGAAGGCAGCTCAGACTCTTTTTGTGACAATGCTATGCAGAAGTATAGTGACACACTAAATGACCTAGAAGTGTACAGTAAATCCACCTCCCCTCCTTTAACACAGCAGCCTATCACATTTACACCAGACGAAGTAGACAAATACAGGTTGCTGCAGCTGCAAGCCCAGCAGCACATGCAGAAACAACTTCTGGCAAAACATCTGAAAGTTTTGCCTGCCCCAGGACCAGCTGCCTTCTCTGCAACACCAGCAGTTCCTGCCCTTCCTGTCCAGCAGCAGGCTACTGTCACCACCATCCACCACACGCTGCTGCAACGCTTTGCTGTCTCGGCATCTGTGCAGCCCCACGGCAGCCACCTCTCCCTGGCACCCCTCCACCCCCTCTCTCAGGCACATTTTGCCCCCATAGCACTTTCCCCGTTAGCACCAGCCCTTATTCCCACCCACCCTGCTTTGCTGACAGGGCACCCACTGCACTTGGTTTCTGCCACTCCCCTCCATCCTTCCCCACTGGCCTTCCCTGCGCTGCCACACGCTGCATATATCCCAGCCTTATTTACACCACACCTGAACACAGCCACACCTTCTGCTATACACCCAAATCATTTAGTTCATCCCTTATTCCAAGGACAAGAACCCCATCATTATTCTTGTTCTATCCAGACCCAACAATTACCTACAACAAAAGAAGTTTTCAGTGTTTCTAGCTACCTAAACTAGCCCAAATTATTTCACCATGGCTCCAACCTCAAATTAAATAAACTAAAGCATTCAGCATTCAATCAGGTCTGCGAGGAAATCTGCTGTTTTGCTGAGAGTACAACAGCAAAGATTTTAAAGTCCACAATCTGGCTGAAAGCATATGAATGTTGATTTTATTCTTGTATCACTGAGGAAAAGCTGCTTTAAAGCCTTTTGTGATACCTTCACAAGAAGGATGGGTGGCCAGTGTCATTCTACAGAGTGTTTTAAAGGAATAGCCTGAAGTGAAGTCTATGACTGTCAGTAGGAATGGGACCACAGCACCCAGACAAAATGGGATCAATATCAACACTGATGGGGGATTTAAAGTAGCACAATTTAAGGTCGAGCAGTCTTGACACACATCAAAGGTTTGATTTTCTATGTTTGTGTATGAAACAGTGCCTGGTTTGGTTAAGGTATTTTAGACTGAGCAAAAAATAAGGTATCTGGGACCAGCAGACCCCAGGTCTGTCTCCTGGCCAAAGTAAACTGGGGAGGCTCAGAGGGAGAGGTGATGAGTTAACACTAGAAGATGGGGATCACAACAACGTCTTGAAGATACTTTAGTGATTTCATCCCTGCCTATGTTGCTTGGACAGTGTAAAGGGACTGCAGTCAGGCCACGGGTACATAATAAAATACTCCCTTAGCACAGGGAGCTCTGTGCTGGCACAAGCAGGCTGCTAGTTTTCTCTCTGAGCCAAGCATCCAAGAAGGCTCACTGAGAAGCCAAGTTCTTTGGCACTGCCTGTGTATGGCTGTATCACAGGCTATGTCGGGCTGAGCCACAGCAACTCAGAACTGCCAATCAGCCAGTGCTGGCTTTGAACATCAGAGGTCCTTGGCCAAAACTGCAACACCTTTTCCTTCCAAACACAGCTCTGATGTGTGGAAGAGTCTTTCTTAAAGAATGTGTAAATATTTTTCATCCCTTTCACAAACAACAGAAACAATTGGCTGGTCCTATAAAATCATGATATTCATAAAAATGCAGATGTAAGATTCTGATCAGCCCTTCAAAAACTGGCTCTACAGGTTGAGACTAAGAGAAAAACTTGTTCAAATACTCAGCATTTAAAAGTGTATTGAATCTGAACAAATATGTCAAGATTCTCGCATGGCTTCCCAAACTCTAAACAAGCAAATTGAAATTTCGAATCCACAGTGTCTGAATGCATGTATCCAACCTTCAGAGTAATGTGTGGTTGAAACTGTTCGTAATAACTGTGTATCTGGAAATAGGTGAAGGCTTCAGCATCTCTTTGAATGGAATAGTTTGACTTTTTTAATAATGTTTCTAACTGAACACAGGATATTTAGCATGAAATTAGGTCATAATTATGGTTAGACTGCAGGCATGCTTCCCAATAAAATTGGACCATGAAGTATCCAACAGATAGTACCTGTTTGTTCGGATTAAAAATATTTGAAATAATTTCAATTCATTTGAAATAAGGTAGTGAACAAAATGTATATTTCAGAATCAATATAAAATACATTGAAAAACTTATGGAGGAATTTTATTCCATTATATTCAGCTACCTGAAGAAGATGAAAAATTTAATTGCAAATACCTTGCATCTTTAAAATACAGCAGGACCAATTTTCTTAGTTTTAATCAAAATAATCAATCCATTGCAATAAAATGGAATTATTTTAATTTCTGTCTTTCTGGAGCTTGTTCACCATAAACTGATAATATGCCAAACTTTTCCAATCACTTTACAGGTTGTGACTGCTAGCTTTGTATTTTCAAAGTAGCTTTAAGTATTTGATGTTTTAGCTATTGAAAAAAAAAAAATCAGAAAGAAAAATTATGAAGACTATGCAGAAGCAAAACATTTTGGTGTTGAAAAAGGTTGGTGACACCAGCACCCTCAAACATATTTTGGTTTGATTCCCAACTTATTTTTTAATCTCATTAACAAAATGGATTCATGACATTTTGGTGTTACTTATGTGCATGTAAGTAGAATATAAATTATATTTATTTTTCTCATTTAAATTGTAGATTTTTTTTTTATTGAAATTATTGCTTCAGAATTAGGAAAGTCAAAAATTTTATTTGGGAAAAATGTAAAACTAAATATTTCCAGAGTTTAACAATTTTTCCTTTCAGTTTTGGCTGAAAATTTTCCCAAAATAAGATCTGAATTTACACATCGTTTCTGTACCTCCAATACTTTATTTTCTGAGAATCAAACATATTTCACTGACCATGACTTAACACCTCTGAAAATTATTACTTGTTTGGATGGAGATCACTCATTCAGTGGACCACTTGGAAACATTAGTAATAACTCTGTAGAAACATTCACAATTGGACATGTAAAGCAGCAGGTCAAGCTGTGCCCTAGAAGGGGCTGACTGGGCTGTGTGGCCATCACCAGCAGTTCAGGGATAACACCAGCATAAAAGATGCATTTCCAGCCCCACAAGCTTTTAAGTTTATGAGCCCAGTTTCATCTTTATTGAAGTAAACCCAGCTGTTCTCATTGTGTATGAGTTCATTTGTATCCTAAGTAGGTAACACCAAAAGAAAAATATGGAACTGAAGGAATGATGGGCTAATCTCATCTTTAATGTGTGTACACATACTTTGTATTCCCTACTTCTACCAGACAACGTTAATACTGTAGAAATCTCTGTGGCAAGAAACCTGATGAAATCAAACTTAACCATATCCTAGTACATAGATCATTTGTGGAAAACAGATGTATTTGTTTCCCTTAATGTGTGCACCGTACAATGGGATTCTAGAACAAAAGATGTCATGATTTCCACTCATCATTGTACATACCAAAATGGCAAGGCAAGTAAATTGACAATGAAGATTAAATTTAATTCTTGGAACAATGGAAATTAGAATTTTGAGATGTTCTAATGGGGAGAAAAAGAGAGATTAAGAACAGAAAGAGCACAACAGAAAAACAGTAATCACTGATTTCCAAACAAAGGCAGTGTCCAATATGATTCTTAGTGCACAGAAGGGATTTTACTGGAGAAATGTAATAAAGCTATCAGCACAGATGAAATTATATATTTTCTCTAATTACTGCCATATTTTTTTTTCATCAGTAATGTACTTTAAATATGTATCATTATAATTATTAAAACCATTATTAAGCCTGATGTATGGAGCCGTGCTACAATTTTGATTTTATTTAAAAAGATTTTTAAAAGAGTTACAGCATCCTTATGGCAGTGATATATACATACCAAGTTAATAATCTCTTTTAGCTTGATTGTATATTCTTGATACATAATCCAAGGAAACAGGTCTCCCACACCTTAAAATTCCAATAAATATTTTCCTGAGTCACACCATGATAAATTTTTTTTGTTGCTATTTGGGGCTTTTTTTTTAGTATCTGATGCACTTCTGGAATACATTCAACATGTATATTTGTTGTGCAGATTTGCATAAAAATGCCGTTTGATCAGATTGATTTTAAAAGTGTCAAGTTTATATTTAAAACTGGATAATACTCTGGCTAGTATAATATGTAAACTAGTAATTTTGTTTTGTATTCTCTGTATAAAGTGTTTTATATTATACAGTAGCTAAGTGAATTGCACTATTGTACATGCGATGCGACTTTTTTTTTAGCTTATTCAAGGAATCCCTGGGAATGTAGTTTAATGCAATAATTTTTTTTTTTCAATAAAAAGGCTTACTGGTATAAAGAGTGTCAGTCATGTATTTTTAATGTAAAGCATACCAAAAGGCAGCAACCTAATAAAATGCAGAATGATGCAAACATATTCTGTATTTTAATCTGCAGAACTGAAATACGTTTAATTCATTCCTGTGGTTATAATCCTGAAATTTCTTAGAATGTTTCCTAAAGATTTTAGTATGTGTTACAAAAGTGGGTTGTTTAAATGGAACTGAAAATAAATATTCCTTACAAAAATTATTCTATCTATGTGGTTTTTCCAAGTACTTTCAATGAATCAGCATCCTCCTTGGTATTTTTAAGCACTGATCAGTTTATTTAGAATTACACATATAACTAACCTGTAAGGTTCCCCAAATTACTGTATAACAGGTCCTTTGGTATGAATCTAACAGTAGGATCTACAAATTTGTCATTTATTCACTCTTTAACCATTCTTTAAAACTTCGAATAGTTACGATAAGTATCACTTTATCCCATGTTTTCCCTATTAGCTTGTATTTTTCCAGTTTGTTTATTGCATCCTTTTCCATCTACCTTTAATTTATATTGTTTTCTGACACAAGGCTTTGGGTTTGGTCAGATAGGTACTCAGCTTCAGTGGTCCCAGAGCTGCTGCTGTACTCTTTGTAAGGCCACTTACACCCATCAGTGGACAGTTTCATGAGTGTCGTGTCTCCAGGTGAGCACAAAGACTGAAGCAAGGTAAAAACAAATGTCTGCATGGGTACCCGTAGTAGATAAAACTGTCTTTTGAGGTGTGATGAGACTGAGGTTATATTCTTCCCAGCCTATCTGCTTAGCTGGAAATACCTTGGCCAGTCTCTGGGACCAAATTAATCTACCATGCAGTGACATGTCATGACTCAGGCATTCTATAAAATCTTGAAACCATGGCAAATCCACAGAGATGTAATTGACGCAGTGTATTGAATTCCATTCAATTGTGTTTTTTCTTCTAGTTATTTCATAATAAAAACAAAATTCAGAATTAGACAAACATATAAAAAGTGTGTGTGTCTGAAGGAAATCCCCTGCAAATTAATATCTAAGACATTACTGTTAACTGTAGTAGGCTTCCAGTTGAGATCAGATCCCACCTTTTTGTTGTGGAGCAAATCTTGGTATAAGCAGGGAAAAAAAACAAACCAAACCAAACCAAACAAACAAAATAAAAACAAACTACCACCACCATCAACAACAACAACAAAAAGCCAAATAACCCCCAAACAAACAAAAAACTCAAAACAAATAAGAAAAAACCCACCAAAACACCCACCTTGCTTTGACTGGGATATAATATGTGAGTAAATGAAGTTGTCCACACCTCTCTATTCTTGGTAAATCTAACTATATTGCCAGCAAAATCCTTCCTACACTCTGGTGGGAAGTAAGTGCATAACCTTATTATGCAAAGTAAGCATCTTAATATGTATTTTATACAGAAATATAAAGTATCACTGTGAATGCAGCTCATTACCTTTCTCTTTCTAGACACTAGGCACAATGTGTGTGGTGAAAACAGGAATCTGCAAGTCAGTGAACTGCACTGCTGCTGTGTTAAGTTTGGGGCATACTGTTGTGATGTGCTTGAATATTTCTCTGCCCTACGGCTAAGGGGAATTAACTCATTAATATTTCAGGTTATGAAAATACTCTCAGCATCTTCAGGACCACCAGGATGAGCTGTAAATCAACATGTTTCTTGTCTATAAAGTATGTGGTAATGTTAATATACTTTTTATTATTCTTCAATGAACACATTAGTCTCTTTAACAGGAAACACAGAAGATACCAAACTGCCAATTGCAGAAATTATAGACAGAAATAAATATACACTTACATTGATGGGTATTTACTTTAAACATGTACAGCCTAACAGTGACCAATCTGTTTTGTGAATGTGTTTAAAAGCACTCTTGGCTGAGATGTCAAGCAGTAGATACACAACTGTCTTAAAAGAAGATGCAGTCCAAACTCATTTTTTATGACCTAGCTATGAAACCCTCAAAATAAAGATAAGATTGAAAAGCTTGTTAGACTTCCACCAAGTGGTATAAACAGTTCTGCTGCCTCCACTTAAGTGCACATCTGAAACCTATATTACACACAAAAATCAATATTTCATTCTTATGAACCAATAAAACTTTTAGACCAAATAAATTTGTCATTTGCAAATCAATAAATTAAATATATTTATCAATTTTATATATAAAACTGTTTTGTGTACTCCAATCTGTGTATGAGTAAAATCAGCACCATTAATAAATAACTCATCGAGAAAGGAATGAGATAATTCGTTTCAGAGAGCCATAAACCAACTATTTCTATGTAAAGGAATATGTTCTATACAAAAATGGTTGAATTATAATTCGCTTTCATCTTTTTTGCAAGTAATTTATAGGCTGTTTTCTGCCAGGCCCAATGGGAAACCCTACCATATTTATTAGAAATAGTTATATGTGTGTTTTGGGGACGTGGGTGTATCATCTTAAGGCTGTACAGTAGCATCTGATCGAAACTTGTTCCCCTGACAGCTGAGAGGTGGAGCTGTGCAAACCTCAGGAACTTCAGCAAGGCCAGGTGAAGGTCATGCACCTGGGTTGCAGCAATTCCAAGCAACAGGACAGGCTGGGTGGAGAATGGCTCAAGAGCACCTGTGGGGAGAAGGACTCAGGGGTGCTGTTTGGTGAGAGGCTGGACATGATCCAACAATGTGCACTGCAGCCCAGGATGCCAACAGTGTCCTGAGCTGCCTCCAAAGCAGCGTGGCCAGCAGGGCAAGGGAGGGACTCTGCCCCTCTGTTCTGCTCTGCTCTGCTCTGGTGAAACCCCACTGCATCCAGCTCCAGGGTTCTCAGCAGAAGAACATGGATTCCTTCCAAAAGGCCTAGAATTCTGTATGTAAATCAAAGATGTACAAGTAGGTAATACTATTAATCAATTGCCACATATATTCACAGGGGAAACACAGCAGAGTTCTTGAAACAGGAGAGTTTTTTCTCCAGTCCCTCATGCTGAGAAGGTATAAGTTGCTGAGGAAATGTTTGTCTTTCCGCTATACACATTGTTATGAATTGGAAATCCTATCTACATCAGAGAAAGTCAAAACACTAGAAGTGCTTTCTCCTTGCTTTTACCAGGATTTCTCTGACTACATTTTCAAGTGAGTTTGCTTTCTCCAGTGGGGTGGACCAGGTTTGAAGGTGGAGATGCAGAGTCTGTTCTGCTTAAATGTTGACCCTGTGAATTTAGGTTCCAAGTAAAGACATATAGATCCAGGGGTAGAAAACCAAAGTTGACCCAGGGATAGATAACAAAGTTAACACTACAAGTTTAGTTGCTAGTTGACCACTGGGACAAGTTCCCATTTCTCATAGGATTGGATTCTTCCTGTCTTACCCTTAACATGTAACTAATGCCTGAAGTACCCAGGACAGTTTTCAGGACTGTTTCTCTCTCTCTCCTTGAGACATTTGAGAAACTGGCTGTGGAAAAAAAACCACTGATAATATAATATGAGGTGATCCTTGGTCTACTTTTTAGTTTACTAATAATTCCATGAAATGTTTCTGTGACTTAAAGCACTTAATGCTTTTATTAATACCATCTGTAATTACAGTACTGATATCTACTGCTGAAATAAGTTTAATCCCTAGCAATGAACTTTCCCACGAGTCCCCCTCTCTTAGCTCTGCTCTGTGACCATGAATTTTCAAATGGGACACTCCCTGATTTTATTTTTCTTAAATACATGTTAGATAAGCCGTTGCTATATGATTTTTATTGAAAATTAAATGGGTCAGGGTGACATTTAATAATAAATCTTATTATGGCTTATGATCAAAGCTTATGAGTTGAAAATAACTTTGCCTTTCATCTCAGTTTTGCCAGCCTTCACTAACTGTTCACAAGAGAGGTCCTGAGATGCTCAGGGCCACTGAGGGTAGTGAAATGGGACAGCAGAAGGAAGGAAATCAGCACAAGGGCTGCCTGCAAATAATAAAGACTGCAAAGTCTGAAGAGCAGTCAGATTTGTGACACCTGGAAAAAAGGGTATGTTAATTCCATTGGGTGCAGAAAACCCCAAGGAAAGGTCAAATGCGTGATGGATAAAGCTAAAGAGACTTGCAAGCTCAGATAAGACCTCAGAGAAGCAGCTCTAATTACTGAAGTCAATAAAATTAAGACAAAGTTTTCTGGTGGGTTTTTATGCTCATAGTAGGCTGTAACTTTTGCAAAAAAAATTTTTTTTCCATGTCTTCTCCCAGTCTAGTCCTAAGACAAACAGCATTGGATAATGATGAAAAATGATGAATAACTACAAATGTTTCATAATGTACACAAAGACTTATTTAGCAACTAAGTAAATGTTTCTTCAGTGGTTTTTTTGGAAATCACTCCTCTGCATTTGGAAGCAGAGAAAGAGTTAGACTTTTGCTAAGGATCTATTTTTGAAGTGCCACAGAGAGATTTAGCCAAATAATTCCCATTATAGGCAATACATTTGAAAGACTGTGACCTTTGGGTTAGAATACATGTTTTTCAGGAAATTTGCTTTAGAAATTCATAGTGGATATAGGTATGACCAGCAGGATCAGAGAGATTCAAACTGTGAAAGCCTCCTTGGCAGCTTGGAAAACTGAAAGCATTGCATGAAAATTATAGCACAGTCCTATCTGTCAACTCCTGTTAGAAAAGTTTTAACTTTCTCTCAGAATTTCTTTGGTCTTCAAAAATCCAGGAGTAAACTCACCATGTAGCACTCCTGCTGAACAGTTTTCGGGTCTAAGCGCATAAGTACTCAGTACTTGGGAGAAACTTAACATTGAGTCAAATACTGGCTCAGCCTTACGAGCTCTGATTATGGGATGCCCAAGCCACTGTGTAAGCACTGAAATGCACAGTGGCCTACAAACTGCCCCAGTATCTGTGTCTGGTTCCTTCCATCTTCATAACCCAAGCGTAGAGTTTTCCAGACCACAAGCCAAGGCGACTCTTGGCTCCTGTAGGAGTGATAGGTATACCTCAGTACTCCCTTGACACTGTGTTAACAGATCTGCAATGCAGGCTTTCTCTGTAGTGGAAATTACACGCAACCAATTCATTACATGTAGCATGCAAGAATCTGCTCATCTAAATGGGAGTGTAGAAAATGTAGCTGTCTACTTGTCCCTGGATTCCCAAAAAAGTGAAGAGCCCTTAATATGGGCTCATCCCACTTCTCTCAGGATCTCTAGACTCACCCTTGGTAGGTGCTTACCTCTCCCCACTGAGTTTAAGAGGTGGCTGCATGGCAACTTGAGCTACATTTTAGAGGCCAAAATAGGTCACCAGTGTAAGATACATATTGCATGTTTTGGACATTTGGAAATTTTTGAAACTGAAAACTGGAATCATTAAAGCTAAGTCAGTTCATCGTGATGGAGGTACTACTCGTGCCTAAAGAGTAGAAGAGGAAAGCAAGATGGAAATCATATCAAACCTTTATTTTCAGCTATTTATAAAGACATTGTCTAGAATTATTCACCAAAATATTTTGTGAAAAATATACTAAGAATTCTATTTTTAATCAACTCATAACCAACATATAAAATTAAAAATGTTAAATTAAAATAGGTTACTTACTTCATATTATTTGTTCAGCTGAAATGGCAATTAAATTCTTATGTATTTGTACCCAGTACCATATTCACTTCTTTCTTTTAATTTTTTAATTTATGCATTTTTCTTCCTTCTCCAGACAGAGATACTTTTTTCACCATCAGATTGGTTGGCTTTCAGTGCTATTAGCTGGTATTAAAAAGCCAATCATTAATATTTTGTATGCCACATAAAAATTCTCTACAGTATGCTTTTTTCATCAGCTTTATCTGCTTGAAATGAATGAGAGATGCAGCTCTGGAGCATTTTGAGAGGTTTTCTCAAAGAAATTTGTGGGACTATCCTTGATGTGAGTCCAAAAACCCTGTAGTAATGAATGTAACTATAATGATTACCTCAGAAAGAAAATGACAGGCCAAAAAAGGGAGTCTTCAAACTATTTGCAATTACTACAGCAAATAATATTCAGATCATGGTCTTTTACTCTCTGACAAACCATTAAAGCATCTTCTACAAATCCTGGGCAAAGGACATGCCAGAGCATGATAGTCATAAATAGATATAAGATGATGATCTATCATGGTCTTCTTCCATGAATCATTATTGCACAAATCTGTGGCTGAAGCAACACTGCAAAGGATATTTCCCAACCCACACTGGTCAACTCTGTACTCTTCCTGATGTAGTTCAGACAGCAGGGAATAAAGGGAAATACAGACCTGCTGCAATGCCTAGACAACTTCACTGGGGAATGGATGCTTTTAGAAAATGTGAAGGTAGGAGGAGTCCCCAGGGGAGCAGAAGTCCTGGAACTGAGCTTTCTGTGTGGCAGGGGAAGCTGAGGAAAGCTCCCAGGCTGCAACTAATGAGAGGAATGTGCTAAGAGGGGCAGCTGCACTTCTCAGCTTGCATGGAAAAAGTCTTTAAAGGCTGAGCCTGGCCCAGCTGAGAAAAACACAGCATGGAGATCACCAAGCAGCTTCCGAAAGCAAATTGCCCTTCAAAAGAAAGATGGCTCACTTTAACCCCTTTAGTTAATGTGAGCTGCTGTGCTTAAATGAGCATGAAGACACAATCTAAGAGAAGGACAGCTCTCACATCCACATAAATCCCATGGTGGAGGAGGCATGTAATCAGGGCTGATTGCGATTATGTCTGTGGTTTATTGGAGATGGTGTTCTTTGTATACAGACTTTCTTCTGCAGAAATTTATTCAACCCCATTTTCTAACCTGGAAATATTACTTTCAGAGCTAAATAACTAGAGGTTTTACCTTTAAACTGTGACATTGAAGTATATAAAAATCCATTTAAGCAACCTACAGAGCTGCTTATAAACTGAGTACAGCTGTAGCAGATGGTAGTCATGCCAAGGTGGAGAAGACCTTCATACACTACGTGGGACTCATTACACCTGTCTTGGAAGAATAAAAACAGCAGCTGGATATGGCATTAGCTATAGATACCTTCAAAGTTTAAGCTGCCAAGCCATTACAGTTAGTGCCTGAAGATTAGAATTTTTCAGGTAGCTCCCATTAGGACCCAACAATTCATTGGAATGTGCTCAGAGCATATATTACACCACATGAAGCCCTATGTTTTGAAATAAGTAAGCAGGATAATTTCCAGGCTGCTAATGCAAACACATGTAAGCATGATAATTTCTAAAATAAGGTTCAAGCAAAAGGTGTGCAAGAGAATCCATGCGGAAAACTTCAACAATCATAAATGTCCATGTCCACATATATATCTGTATTTGTTTACAGACATTTCTGCATCAGCTGAAGTAGATTTCTGTCCTCACCCTGATCTCATAATTTGAATGATTAACTAGAATGCGTCCTCAGTCATCTAGCTAAATCTACACTTGTCACACTGAGAGGAAATTGACCTTTTAGCCATTTTATGGATGCTATTGTCCAAACGTGATGGCGACAACTCATAAACTCTGGTATATGAGTGCTTTGCAACTCCTGGAATGTTCCAGGCTCCCACACTGTGCCATTTGCATGGTGGCAGCTGGGCCTGCTGTTGCTGCCACTTTAGGTGTGCAGAACAGACTTACTCAGAATTTAGCGATGTTTGAAGTCTAAGACCAGATCCAAATTCTGCAGCTCTACTGCAGTTCTGTTTTTACCATCTTAATTCATTGTGACCATTTTAAATCTCTGTCCGCCTTGCTGAGTTCCTCAGATCACATTTTCCATCTGAATAATCCTTTAACACAGACATCCACTGATTCTATCTCTCACTTTTCTAGTGTAAATTGTCATAAACCAAAAATATACAGTATTTTAGATCTATGCTTAAAGTGCCAGCTTCTGACACATTGAGGCCCTAAGGGTTTTTTAGGATCAGACTGCTACAGCTAGAAATAGGATGCTTCAATTGAATCTGTATTATGTTTTTATATTCTGCACTCTATCAGGCTTCTAAGTTCAGCATATTTACATGTACATTTGATGACATCTAATGTATGCATATAGCTAAAATAAAATTTGCATGATGGTAACTGATCACATGCAGGCTCTGATGAGTTCCTTTCCTTCTGCTATGCTCCACATATCTTATTGAATTTCTGCACCAGTTCACATCCTGGATCAGAGTGATGCACACATCATATATCTGTGGGTAAGTGCAAATATTCACTTTTCTATGACATCAACAATAAATCAACAATGTGTGAGAGCTAAAATTATGCTGGTTTACATTAGTTGTCATGAAAAGAATATTTTGCATTGCTTTTTTTACATCATTTTCAATCTCAATTAAACATAAAGTAATCAAGTTCATCTGTATTGTGTCAGGGATTAGAAGTGTTGCTCTGGACTGTGTGTTTGAAGGTATTTGTGTTAGAGACAACCGTTGGCAGAAAAAACACACTGACCTAATACTAATGCATTATAAAGAACCAGCTGTTCACTGACATTAAATAATATATGCAAGAAACAATAGAAGTAAGAATTCTTATTTAAAAGTAGAAAAACAATCTTAGTTTTTTCTCGTAAGAACCTTAATATATTTTCTTCTTACTCTAGGTAATCATTGGAGAGGGTTGCCTATGTAGAGACACTTTAAGTGAGCTCTGAACCTACCGCTTAAAGCAGGGCAAAGGATCTTCCTTAGATTCTGCAGAAAAATGAATAATTAAGTGGCACATTTCTGCTCGATAAACAAAACTGTAATGAATTGGAAGGAAATTATAGATTTTATCATCTTCTGCAAAGTCTTACAATGAGCATCTGGGCTTTGCTGGCATACAGATTATTGATGGCCCAAACTTATTAAGCTTTCTGGTCGCTTTGTTCACAGAAGTAAATCAGTACAGCAGAAGGAATTAAAAATAGCGCTAAAATAATTTTCTATTGTTTTACTGAAATGCTTTATGAATTCTTATATCTTGTGGGCAGATGGAACAATTCAAAGGTCTTATTTTCCAGAGGTATCTCATTATTTCATTGCTTATGAAATCTCCCTTCCTTTCACAACTAGTCAGCAAAGAAAGATTTTGCTGTGTGCTGTAAACTACTGAGGATGACTCCCAAGGAGCAGAAAAATATAAAATATAAATAAATACCTCACATTGGTAATGTCTTGATGGCACTTCTGACATTTTTCTATCGTTCCAGATGTCACATGTGAACCAAAATTTTACCTAGGGCACAATAAACATTCTTTTAAACCTAACACATACAAATACACTGGAAGTTAAAATTAACAAAACTTGGGTCATATTGTGTAAGCAATTCTGTTTAAGAAGAGGCTACTTAATACAAGTTATTTCATGAGCTGCTCAAAAATCATGTTCTTCTTTGAGTGTTTTCTTAAATACATCACACTATTATATCTGAAAATTTTCGTTTTCTTCCTTTAAGGACATGGCTAAACTTGGACTTTTTATTTAATTTCCAGAAGATATACTGCTTCAGCAGGAACCATCCTGCTCAGATGACAAAGACATGATGAACAACATACCTGAAAGCAGCTGGCTGAAGCACAGATTCCTGAAACATGAAAATTAACCACTCGAATACAAGGAGGAGGCTGGAAAATAACTGCAGGTCAGAAAGAGCACTGAAACCCCATGGCAGTGAAGAGTTTCTCTTACAGAAAAGGCTCCTCACCCAAATAGATACCATGTCTTCTCTTCCATTATTTCAGCTCTTAAACCTGATTTTATTCCATTTTCCTCATCTGTGTCCATCTCTTCTATCCTAAACTCTGAACTTTCTGTCCCTTGTTATTTCTGATTTTATTACTCTATGACATTCTGCTCTATATTTTCATTCTCTTTACATTTCCACCATAATAGCATGACACCAGACACAAGGCCTCTCAAGAATTAAACTATTTGTCTTCTCTAGAGAGAAGGCTGTAGCAACTGAGCAAGTGACCAGGTATTGCAAAAACAGTGATGTGTATAAGCAAGAAGATCCCTGGCACGGTAATAAAAAGGCCATAGGAACACACCTCAAGCAGAGGTGTTTGTATACTCAGGAGTCCCTTTTCATTTCTTGCATCAGCAGCCAAGCCAAGCATACTGCCTAGATTGGGACTTCTGGTTTACTCATATCTGGACTCTTGACATGATAGATGAGAGGATAATCTTTCTGCATTTGGTTTACTCTGATCCTGTCTATCAGTCTTTCTCCTAGGAAAAAAATCACTGAGTGGAGTACGTACCTTAAAATAAAAGGATTAAAACAGAAAGAGAATCTAAGACCTTATTTCTTGAAAAGGAGAAAAGTGGGGTTTTTTTCTGCAGTCTCTTTCTTACCAATGACACTTTATATTAAATTATGGGTTATCTGTTTCCGTATTTAGCTAGTACAGGAGTGCATTGAGCTGTTCTGTGTCACACTGGAATGTGCTGTACCTGTAGGATGGCACCATATAATGATTCAAGGTGGCATTTTTCTCTAGGTTCATTGCTAGTGTTTCAGACAAGCATGCACTAATCACAGAATATTTAAGCTTTATACACATGAAATGCAGCCTTGAAACTAGTGAGAAATAGTGACAAAGATGTGAGAAATATCTCTTTGAGACACCAAGAGCATCTGTTTTCTTTGAATTTGGATAGTCTGTTTGACAGCTTTCTAAATGTTGGTACATACAGAGTTTTCCAGTTTCCTATAAATTAGCCTATTACAGAACAAAATAGCATAGACTGAATCCACAGAATTCTTGCTGTAGATGCAATTTTTGAGATATTGCGCTGATACACAGGCCAGAACTGTGGCTCTTTTTCCTGAGTGTATAGTGGCAACACAGATCCTACAATCCCTCTGATTATATTGAAGGAAAATAGAAATGTTATCTCCTGATAATCAGGTTTTTTCTCTGTTTTGGACATGTTTAAGGATTGGCTTTTAAAACTGCTCTAAAGAACTGGACATTTACAGTAGACCCTCCTAGATAACAACTCTATGCAAGCACAAAGCTGTACCAAGTCCTTGGATATGAATTTCAACCTTCTGATTTCTCAGTTTATACCTCAGTGCTTGTTTACCCAGAAAATGCTGGAAGTGTCTTCTCAGAAGACCTAATTGTTTAGGAACTACGTAACAACCTGTGGATTTTCTTGGTTTTATCAGAAAGGTTATACTTGCTACTACTTTCTGTTCAACATCCAAACACAGTTGGGCTTTTTTCTTTCTATTTTTGTCTATGTAGGTAAATGTGTGCTTGAGGCAAAGTCACCAATTTTAGTTTCTATCATGTTCTGAGAGTAAAGTCATGTATCTTTAAGTTAAAAAAAAAAAAAAAATGCAAGCAGGAGAGAAAGTAGCGGGTAAGTGAAGCACTACCATGTTTTGAGATAAGGTGTATTTCAGTGCAGAATAATAAACCCACTGCTACTCATCAGTCCAGAGCAACCAGCTGAAAGAGGTATATTTTCATTATGTACATTGGATGAAATATTTATTTCTTTTCAAATATAAATTCCCCATCTAAAGTCTCAACTTGTTATATTAAAACGTTAAAAAATATAAACAGAGGTCATAAATCTCTTTTGTCCTAAACATTATAAATTGAGATCATAAACCTCTTATGTTCATCATTAAACTTTACTCTTAGGAAGCCAGGGTTAGAGGTCCTCATCTGGCCTTCCTGGGTGAATCATCCACAAGGTTCTGCAGCTTTCTGGATTGTGCAAACATAATGGGACAACTAGTTACATTCAAATTCTGAGAACAAATAATTATATCATATGAAAACTGCATAAATCATTCACAGCTTCACATATAAGAATAAAAAACTGATGAGAATATGAGCTCTGTTTGCAACCTAGAGGAGTAATCTTGGTCCAGTCCCCGATGCACCTGAAGCAGCCACCACACAGGGCATCTCCGTGCTGCAGTACAGCACAAGGCAGAGGCACCGCCTTGGATCCAGAACAAATCTCTCTGTTCACTGCATTTACACCAAATATGCTAACAGGAGAGGCATGGCCAGAGGGAAATAAGTATTTTTAAATACTTCTGATCAAGTCAAGGTGCTTGGTTGAACCCTTGTGCCTTAGGTTAGCTGGACCATCTAACTCCTTTGGGCCAGCCCATGATGCTATTCCTAGTAAAGAGTTTAGATATGATCATTTGAGCTTGAAGAGACCAGACAATGGCCTGTCTGTGATGGCAAAGGTTAATTTAACAGATTATGTGAGGGATGTGGATAGGTGATGTTATAGTTCTCAAGTAATTGCTCTTCTGTTCATACCTAGGTCACCTTGCCCGTCTAAACTTCGATAATCAAATCATAGTTATTTTCCTTGTTAATTATTTTTTAAAATCATAGCTCATTACAAAGTGGATGCATACACTGAACCTGGCTTGCCAGTCAATTAATTTCTCAAAGAGTTTCCCTTTGTTACGTATATGAACAGCCGTCTCCTGCAGCAATCAAATTTAAGAACTAAAGCAACACCAAAAAAAATATTTCATAGCCCTAACACGAAACGAAAATCTGTACTACTTCTTAATTAATGTTTCTGTAATTGTTGTGCAAACTTATCTAACACAAGAAAAACAGTGAAAAACATGATGGGACCAGAATTTGGCTTAGGAAAAAAGAGTGGAATTCCATAATGTAGAAAGAAAATAATGTATCTCCCTACAAAGTATTCCACCTACCACTGAGCACTGCCAAAGTTTCAGGGTCTGAACATCTTGAGTCAGTGACCCTTGGCACACACTTGAAAGGCAGGCAGCCAAGGAGCACAGGTGGATCATAGACTGATAAAATCATAGAATGGTTTGGGTTGGAAGGGACCTTAAAATTCATGCAGTTCCAATCCCCCGGCCACAGGCAGGGACACCTTTCACTAAACCAGGTTGCTCAAAGCCCCATCCAGTCTGGGCTTGAACACTTTCAGGGATGGGGCATCCAGAGCTTCTCTGGAAGATCTATTCCAGTGTATCACCACCCTCACAGTCAAGAAGTTCTTCCTAACATCTAATTCAAATCTGTCACATGCTGTTATGTTGAAATCATTTACTTCTGACATAATTTCTGTGTCTTAGTGATCCCCACAGAGCCTGGGAACTCGGGCACATTTCCATGCAATTCCATGCTCCCATCCCTTTTGCCAGCCTTCTCTGGACTTCAAACTGTGTACGGGGGCTCCTTGACAACCCACTCCTACTGTGTTTTGGGAAGATTGTAAGTACCCTGTTTCATGGGGTTAGATGCAGTGTGTGAATTTTTTATGGCTATGACAAATACTAGAGGCACGTGATTTTCTAGGGACAATGGCTGCTCCTCGTAGTTATTTTGACTGAGAGCTGCAAGAGTGGGACGAAAAATAAGAATCCAGTAAGCCCTTCTGCACTAAATGGCTAGAGATTGGTTGCCTGCAAGGTTGACATTAAATAAATTACACATACAGTCCTTTATGTCCTTTACCTAGAAATGAACATAAGTGGCATATTTGCTACATGCTGTTGCCTTCTAGATTTGCAAGCTGTTGTTTCTGAAGTTGTCAGGTAGAACACATTTAATGTATGACTAAAACACATTCATGCAGTTTTAGATCAGTCTGGTTTCTGTGAATACTTTCTCTTTCCTACAGCACTGATGCTTAATCCTCTGGGCTATGACAGATTGGGCACTGTCATTACAGAGCGTCCTGACACCAGGGTAACAGAGCCAGTTCTCTCACTTCTGCACAAAACAGTCTTTCAAGGCCCAGGCATTATCTCTAGGACTCTCAAACCACACAGCATCAAAGCCAGAATTAACCAGATAGTGAGGAAGACACCTGACATCAAGTGGAAATGAAAAAGGAAAATCTAATGACCACAGGGTCAGAAGCTCAATGATTTAATGGTATTCTCCAAGTGCCCATCTTGTTACAGATGGGTAATTGCTGTTCGAACAACATGGCTAACACTTTATTCTTCCTACAGGAAATAATTACTTTGATTGAAAACACTGGCTGTCTGACAATGGAATACCTACTGCAACACCTGCAGATCAGGAATGGACAGCTGCATTTGTCTTGTAGCAGTGCTAATCAGGTTCCTGCAACTGCCAGATCTTTGACTGAGGTTGAGGGGACTGGTTGCCATCATGCTTTTGAAGTCTTTTGTCCTCTTTGCTGATTACTTTAGTCTCAGTTCCTCCCTCACCTTTTAAGACTCCAAAATACGTTATTGGCAGTAACAGCAAATACAGAGAAGAGAAGCTGCCAGACAATCAACTGGTATAAATTAATGTACAATTATAGTCAGCTGAGCTCTTTCAATATATGCAAGATGAAAAAAATAACCCCAAATCTGATTGGATGCTAATTAGTATTTGATATTATCTGCAATGATTACATGAGAAAGTACACCCACAAAGGAAATTGCAGACTAGACTAACCTATCATGCTCAGGTTAGCCCTTGTCAGCTACCCAGTGTCCATTCTCAGCTAAGATAGACATTTTAAACATACACTTATTTCTGGCTGAGTTCACTATATTTTCAAGCATAACCAAAGAACCAATAAATACTTTTTATAGACTGAGTAGAAGTGATGAAAGAAAAAAGATCACTTTCTTCTACAAATAATATGTGTTGTTGTAGTGGTTTTAGTTCGCCATCCTCACACGACACCAATTTAATGTAGTGGGTTGAGAACTCTGGCCGAACACCGGTGCACCCACTAAACTTATTTACTCATTTTCTGCTGTGAGATAAGGATTAGGAAAAATGCAAAGCAGGCTCAAAACCTTAAAGGTATAAAGACAGTTTTATTAACAGAGCTAAAAGGAAAATACTAAAAACCAGAATCAACTTTCAGACACTTCTATTCCCCCCACCAACAATGTAAAGAGACAAAACCTGGGACTTTCAGTCAGTTTACCACCTCTAAAGTAGTCTTTCTTCAGTTCAGTTAGGGAGAGGAGTCTCTCCTGCCATGCTATGGAGACTTTTCCACAAGAAAACAGTTCTGTCTTGGCTCCAATATCACAGTGAATCAGCTGCCCGGAAATCTGCAGTGAGGAAGTTCCTTCCCTCAACACACAGTTCTTCCCACAACTGCTTTCGAGGGCCCATCTCTGTCTAATGGGGTACTATTTTAAGGATGAGCTGTTCTGGTAGAAAAGCAAAGGGTCTTCTCTCTCTCTGGAAGCAAGGTTTCTCCTATCCCTGGAGCAAGGTTTTCTTATCTCTTCCATCTCCATGGCAAGGTTCCCCACTAGACCAGAGCTCACGGGTACCTTTGCTCAGGCTGCAGTTAGAACATTGCATCCCCCTAATTGTTTTCATGGGTTATAAGGAATAGTCTAATATATTATAGTCCATTACCATGACTTTACTCTTCACTGACCTTGGAGTCTCCATGTTGGTTTCTTCACATGTCCTCACTCTTTCTCTGGAGAGGATTGATGTCTGTAAGTTTCATCTGTGCACTGAGAGAGTTACTGTCTCTGCCAGGCTCTGCTGTTAGTCACGTCATCTCTGCTGGGCAGCAGCCAGAGCTGCTGCAGACTTTCCCTGGGGGGAGGAGAGGAGGCAGGAACAGCAGGATTTCTGCAGCCAGACCAGGATTCAGCCGCACCCGGCCTGGTTGAGGGGGCCTTGCTGGGCCCAGCCCGGCCCGGCCCCGTGGAGCTGGCAGGGCCCGATCGAGAGGGCCTGGCTCAGCCGGGGCCAGAACGGCCGGGCTTGGCCGGGCCACGCAAGCCCCTCTGCTACCTGTTCGGAAGCCAGAAGCAACAGAGAGAGATTCCCGAGCTTCTCCTTTCTTAAATGGAGATTCACAGAGGCGTACTCAGCTTCTTAAGTGGCTAAACAGAGTGTTCATCTTAGAACTAGCAAGCCAGTGGGCTCTCTTATATCTGCAGGAAGCCATTAAGTTCCTTATGGATAAAAAATTACTTTTTTTTAACCCACGACAGTTGTACTGAAGAATTTTGTAATATAAAACAGTGGACGAACATAAAGGGCAACAATAATCTTGCCCTAATCAATACAGTGACAAGTTAAATTTGGTGGCAATGGCCTTCACAGAGCCTGTCCTCGAAATGAACAGCAAGTTTTCTCTAAAGGCCTTGTGGAAGTATGGGCTTATTCAGTGTACATAATTGTTTCCCTAGAATAAAAATCTCCAGGGAGCATTAGCTTTATCAACTGTAACCACAGCTATATAGTCTTATGTCACTTTCTTCTACACCTAAGTAGAGTGCTGTTTAAATTCATGTAGTTTGGCCCTATAGTATAATGATGAATCATGTTTATAAATAAGTATATGTGCTAGTATTGACTGGGATAGAGTTAATTTTCTTCCCAGTAGCTGGTATGGGGCTGTCTTTTGATTTTGTGCCAGTAACAGTGGGATATTTTGATTATTACTGAGCAGCAGTTGTACCGAGTCGAGGCTATTTCTGCTCCTCACCCCACCCCACCAGCAAGTGGGTTGAGGATGCATGAGAATTTGGGAAGGGACGCAGCTGGGAATACCAGGGATATTCCAGACCATATGGCATCATGCTCAGCATATAAAGCTTTGGGGAAGAACACAGCAGCGTGACGTTAGGAGTGATGGTCTTTGTCTTCCCAAGTCACCTTTACATGTGATGGAGCTGTGCTTACCTGGGGATGGCTTAACTACTTGCCTGCCCATGTGAAGTGCTGAATTAATGAATTCCTTGTTTTGTTTTGCTTGCATGTGCAGTTCTTGCTTTCCCTATTAAATGCTTTCCCTATTAAACTGTCTTTATCTCAACCCATTAGTTTTCTTACTTTTAGTCTTCTAGTTCTCTCTTCTATCCCAACATGGGGTGAGGGTGAGAAATCAGCTGTGTAGGGCTGAGCTGCTGTCTAGGGTTAAACCATGAGAGCAACAGAATTTCTAAGGACAGGCAATCTGTACTTTGAGAACTTTATAGAAATGTTTCTCTTATCATAGACTCAGCAATCTGAATGATTTTTATTGTTTTAAAATTCAGTATAGATCGAGATTAGAAGACAGGCAGTCAAATAATCATTTGTAGGGAACTGAAGAGGAACCTTGAAGAGTCAGTTAAGATTTGCTGCAGATGACAATAAAGTTATGAATTTATTAAAGTTAAATTGCATTTCTCAGCATCCTAGACATTGTGAAAAGACAGATATGACACTTGAAATGTGGTTTAACCTGGTGGCAATTACATTACCTGGTAGCACAACCAGAAAAATACATATTTATTATTTGCCGTGCACTCTACTATTCTGTCTTCTTCAGCTGCCTCCAAAACTTTGAAGGCCTTGTACAGTCAATAGTGAAGAGTAGGTATTTCTTCACTGTGAACCTAACACAGTTGTCATCCACTTTAGAGCACTTCTTTGCCTCATTCTCTTCTGCGATTCAAAAAATCCTTGATCACAACTTTATGGAACAGGTCCCAAGGGAGGCAACTGAGAAGGATGCCCTGCTTGATCTGCTGCTTGTCAACACAGTGGATCTTGTGAGCAAGTGGAGATTGGCCACCATCTTGGCCACAGTCGCCAAGAAGAAAATGAGTTTAAAATCTCTGTTAGCAAGAAGAAAAGTGTCAGCAAAACCTCAGCTCTGGGTATGAGGAGAGCAGGCTTCTCAGGCAATTAGTAAGGTCCCCTGGGAATGTTTTTGCAGGTGTTGGAGTCCATCAGTGCCAGTCACTTTTTAAACATCACTTCCTAAGGGCACAGGAGCAGGCAATTCCCAAATGGCAGAAGTCAAGCAGGTGAGGCAGAAGGCCAGCTTGGCTGAACAGGAGTCTTCTCTTGGAAATAAGGCAAAAAGGAAGGTGTATACCCAGTGGAAGCTGGGCCAGGTAACATGGCAAGAACACAGAGATACTGTAGAGAGGAAGTTCAGGCAGCCAAACCTGGAGCTGGAGCTGGCCAAAATTGTGGAGGACAATAAAATGAGTTTTTAAAAATACATTAATGGCAACAGGCAGTGTAAAACTAACATCAGCTCATTACAGGATGAGGATGGTCTCCTCACAATCAGGGACATGGACAAGGCAGAGGTTTAACGTGTTCTTTGCCTCTGTCATCAACACCAGATGGACCAAGCGGGTCTCAGTGCCCTGAGCTGGAGAACCACGACTGTGGGAATGATCAATTCCCAGTCAACCTGGGGCTCCAGCTGGATCCCTACAAATCTGTGGAGCCTGATGGCCTGAAGTCAGCATGACTTCATGAGAGCAAAGTCCTGCTTATCAAGCCTGATTTCCTCTTATGACAAGGTAACCCACCTAGCTGACCAAGGGAAGCCAATTGATGTAATCTTTTTGGATTTCAGCAAAGCTTTCAATACTGTCTCTCACAGTATCCTTCTGCAGAAAATGTCCAGCACACAGCTTGATAAACACATCATGTGCTGGGTGAGAACCTGGCTCACAGGTCAGGCACAAAGGGTTACAGTGAATGGGTGTCATCAGACTGGGGACCTGTCACTAGTGGAGTTCCACAGGGCTCCATCCTCAGCCCTGTGCTCTTCATCACCTTCATAAATTACTTGAATGCAGGACTGGAAGGGACACTAAGCAGGTTCTCAGACAATACAAAACTGGGACAGGCTGTTGACTCCCTCAAAGGTAGGGAGACCCTGCACAAACACCTCAACAAATTAGAGACTGGGCAATCACCAACCACATGGAGTTCAACAAAGGAAAGTGCCCGATTCTGCACCTGGGATGGGGCAAACCTAGATGTACAGACAGACTAGGGAATGAGAAACTGGGAAGCACTGCCATGGAAAGGGACCTTGGGGTCCTGGTTGATGGCAAGTTGAACATGAGTCAGCAGTGCCCTGGCAGCCAGGAGGGCCAACCCTGTCCTGGGGTGCATCAGGCACAGCATCACCAGCCGGGCAAGGGAGGGGATTGTCCCGCCCTGCTCTGCACTGGGGTGGCCTCACCTCGAGTGCTGTGGACAGTTTTGGGTGCCATAATATAAAAAAGACTGTAAGCAATTAAAGAGCATCCAAAGAAGGGCTAAGAAGGCGCTGTATAAGGAGTGAGCCTGAGGTCACTTGGTCTATTCAGCCTGGAGGAAACTGAGAGAAGACCTCTTTGCAGTCTAAAACTTCCTCATGAGCAGAAGCAGAGCGGCAGACACCAATTTCTTCTCTGTGGTCACCAGTGAGAGGACGTGAGGGAATGGCCTGAGATTGTGTCAGGAGAGATTTAGGTTGCATGTTACAAAAAGTTTCTTCCCCCAGAGGGTGGTTGGGCACTGAACAGGCTCCCCAGGGAAGTGGTCACAGCACCATGCCTGACAGAGTTCAAGAGGTGTTAGGACAATGCTCTGAGGCAAAGATTGTGGCTCCTGGAGATGGTGCTGTGTCACATCGTGATCTCGGGCTGGCTATCACTGCGACCTACTGTAAGCTCTCCGAGCATTTGGAGCCGTGCCGGTCGGCAGGCGAGTGAGCACAGGCTCGGGACACATGCAGCACGGTGTTATGCAAGCGACAAGATGGAGGGGTTCTCTTCATGTGTATTCCCAGCTAAGTTTATTAACCTCACGCTGGAAGGGATAGAGCGAAGAACGCCCAACAAAGGCAGGGCGCCACTTTCTTGCCATCCCCAGAAAGACAGCAACATCACGGCATTAAGTTTTATCCCAGGATAGCAAGGGGCAGGGAGAGCATCAGAATATCTGACGGTTTGGAGGTGGTACATAGGAGGGGCCAGGGGTATGAGGGCCAATGGGATGATAGGGAAGGAGTGGCTAGGGGACAGGGATCAACCGCCATGTGAGGCAAACAGGGGAAAGTGAAACTGGAGGAGATTGACATCTGGGTATTTGATTCTCATGGGAGAAGCCAGAACTTAGGGGCTGCCTTTCCAAGGCATCTACAGTGCTGTGCAGGGTGAGGAGTTGGACTTGATGATCCGGGTGGATCCCTTCCAGGTCAGCATATTCTGTGATTCTGTGAGATCTAATCCAGTATGAAGCAAAATCCTGTTGCATGACACTGTGAGTATGGCATGCTTTAACCGAAACTAGGCCTTGGGATTATGTTGCAGAAAAATAAAGATACACAAATTTAATTATCCTTCCTCCTCCTTACAAATAATTTGAAAACCAATTCATAGAGCATATTACTGCTGCATGACCCTTGGGATACTTTCCTTGTTCCTCGTTTCTTCGTCATTATATTCTTTTATAATTACAGCAGGAAGCTGCCACTATTGCTCAACATCAGCTCTCCACAAGAAACATAAAATTAGGCCCATCCAGGGAGGAGAGCAAGAAGGATTCTGACAGATATTTAAGTATGTTTACTTAACAAACGCCTGTTTTGGTGCACCCATGTGTATCCACGTATAGGGTAAGGACTTGTACAGCAAAGAGGAAGGGAAGGATTTCATCCTTCTATTTTCACATAAGCCTCCTGAAGACTGTGTGGTGTATTCCCTTTGGGAGAGGCCTCGAGGAGGTCAGGAGCAATTGGGAAAGCAAGAGAGGGACACAGATAACACAATTTCACCAAGCACGTGGCTCACTTGAATATAGTCATTAGGCTTTCCTGCTGAAATGGCTCAAGAGGGGAAAGACAAAACTGAAGGAAGGTCAAAGAACTAGAAGCCTGCAATATTTCCATAAGGAAACACTGAAATACAGTGAGTGCGTCTGTGGAATGAGTTTCAAATCCTGGGCTGCTAATGAGGCTAAACCACCTAAATTTTTGACTATCAAAGCAGGTGCTTTTCTCTGAGTTAGGGGACACAGCTGAGGTGCTCCAACGCAAGTGCCTGGTTTAAGGTCAACACTGCTGTTGGCTGAGCAGGTGCCTGCAGTGACTCTGAGCCATCACTGTTCACCTGGAGCTGAACTGCTCCCCGGCCGTGCAGTCCTCACCAGAGACACAGTCAGGGGAATGAAGCTATTTCAGATGCTCAAGGGAATTCCTTCTGTTCTCAAGCTACTGCTCCAAGGACACAGAGCTGCTCTGTTGTATCTGACAGGATTCTTCTGGTGTCTTGGATGCAGACATGATTCTTACCTAAGTCCTTGTTTTTCACTTGTGAGCCATAGGAGTGGTATTAACACAACCTATTAATTGAGTCTTCTTTTTCCTGAGAGAAAATGATGTGATGGCAGTATGAACATGCTGAATATGCCACATACGAATACTCTGGGCTTCAAGACCCATTTGCTTCGTCAGGTTCAAGCACAAGTTTCCTAGACCATGCTTGAGACAAGTGAGATGTAGAAGATGTCACAGACCCAGAAGCTCAACCCTGAAAACCTGTCTTCAAACTTAATCTTTTGGGGGCTGATTCTTTGGGCATGTGTCTGAGGCGGTGGGAGCTGAACAGACAGGGAAACCAGATGGTCTGGGCTTCCCTGCCTGGGATTATTTTGCACAATGATTGTCCCAGACCCCAGAAACAAGTGATTCAGAGGTTGTCATCTTACCTGTGTAACTGCAGAGGCAGACACACACAGGTTGTATGAGCATAATCAGAACTGGAAATTTGCCTAGCATACAAGATGTGAAGTAAAATTCTTCCCATTAGAAATTTCTAAAAGAAATAATTTCATGGAAAGGTTTTGCCTTTCTAGATCTCACTCTTCCTGTAAAAATGTTCCATTTCTCTGTAAAAGGTCAAATGAGACTCAGTATAATACCCTGATCAGCGATCAGGAGATAAAATCAAATTTCCACTTGCAAACAGTGGCATGAATGGCACAGCTATAAAAGTTGTAGCTCCAAGTATTTGAGTCAAAGTTACCTATGAAAAACATCTATTTTAATTAATAGTACGTGTTACAAGTAATGGAACACAAAACTAGATTTACAAGTTTTAAACATTTCAGTATGTTTCTAATTAACAACCAATCTTGCTTATAATCTCTTCCACCACAATATTTTGTTTTATTTAAGTAGTGGTAGATACCTACGGATGTAGAAACAGTGATTTCAATACCACTTTATTTGGTTACATAAAGATATTTATTTTCAGTTTAGAATTAATAAGAAAACTACCTTTTTTCCATAAAATTTAAGTTTTTATGAAAAAATGAAAACATCAAAAGACTACACCTAATAAAGCAAATATTTTGATTCAAAATGGAGCTGTGATTGTCATGTCTTTCTCTTTTCTTCCATCAGCAAAGTTCTTATTTCATATAGGAGGTCATCAGATATTTGTTCTTCCTTTGTCTAGAAGCTTGGACAAAGGATTTATGCTTCTTAAGTGAGCATTCTTTTCGTTCTTCATACATCACTTCTTTATTAAACACAGATTCCACTAGTCTGGATACAATCAAGGAAAATAATCACAGAGCTTATAAGGCAGCCTCCAAAATTCATCAGATAATATATTTGAAAAATAGGCTCTCCTAAGATAAGGCCAATATTAGTCAAATACTGGTTCTTCCAAAGACAGCTGGGCAATAGAAAATATCAAATATTGTTCTGGGCTGGTATAACTATGCTATCTCACTTCAATTTACGCATATTGTCATTGGAAGGAGTAGAAGTTTTGGCATGGGGATTTGAAATGCCTGTCTTTTGAAACCAGTTTTTTTGAAATTCACAAATTGAGACAACATCAGTGAGCTTCTACTCTCTTGCCAGCAAATAGGGAAATGTGCAGGAGGCCTGAAACTCTGAAACCACTGAGAAATACAAATACTTTGTTCAAGTTGTGCGTACATAATGCCAGTATGGAACATGCTTAAAATAAGGGGTTCTAACCACAGCACATCCAGCTGATTGGTGCCCAGTAAAGTTCCTAGTCCTGCCTATGTCACCCACCTTTTATTGATGCCTAAAGATTTTTGCATTTTATGTATTTTTCATATATTTATAGCATTGTAGACCATTGATATGTGGTATATTTTTGTGGCTCCTGGTATTTTTCCTACCCTTTCTCTTAGATTTTAAAGTAATAAGCTAGCCTTCTAACACATTCCTGACATACTGTTTAGTCTTATTTTCAGGTAGAGGACCCACAAAAAAATTTTGTTTTCTAATCAGAATCTGAGAAGACATAACAAGAAGTGGGGCAAAGAAGACCTGGGCCAACTCCCATGGGGCTGTATCCAGGGAAAAACTGCCAAATCAACTGCTCTTCTAATTGGACAATGCTTGTTACATATGATAATTTGTTAAACGTATAAAACTTGTAGAAATCTGATACCATGTGTGCCCATAGCCCATAACTATGGACATATCCAAAAGTTTCCAAGAACTGCTTTTTAACTTACCATTTTAATACTGCTGCAAGGGGTTTTGTCTTTTAAAATCAGGCAACATTATGAAGCAAGTTCCCATGGCTTCTCAGATTTCTCACTGGTTGTTTGTACAGAGATTGCCTGAAAGAGCATGGTTTAAGGTTTTTCAGTGCTACATGCAGGCGTGCAGAGAAATTCTGTGACACTGAAAAGTCAGTGCAGAAATCTCAGTGAGAGCAACAGGTATAGAGTGAAGCCAAAATTACCTACCAGGTACTACTACTATCAGCAAAAACAAAAACAAATAATAACTTTTTGAAAGCATATAATATATGCTGGGAAAAATCAGAACATATTTACCAAGACTTTCAAAGTCCCTCCAAATTTTTTTTGCTACATATTGAAGAAGGCAAAGTTCAGCCACTAACAACACTATCACAGAATCTGAAAATAATAATTTTTTGCTCAACGATGCTCATGATTAAATGGGATGTCACAAAGGGAAGTTTTGAAATTTTGAGTGCTATTTAGGATTATGTAGAAAAATTCTAAGTATTCAAAATAATTTTCTTTTACTTTCAGTGCTTTCCTCAGTTTTACTTTGTAGTTTCACATAAAAGACATGCTGTGGAGTAGAGCTACAGGAACAATGGTGAGTCTTGCTGTTTACAACTCCAGTGATGTAAATTTTACAGCAATATGAAAAGTAAAATTTTCTTTTTTTTTTTTTTTCTTTTTTAATTGGATATTGGTAGAGTACAAGGGGAATGGATCACATGGTGGCCAGACTCTCATGACTCTAGAATGAGTTTCCTAGTGCCACTGTCAGAGGTAGAGCACTCCTGATGGTGAATCAAGGTCCAATCCAATAGACCATTACTTACATTCTTAAGTCTAGGATAGATCTCATTCCTGCTGCCAGTCCTGTTGCAGTGGGCAGGCAGGAACCTTTTCTTGCTTTCTTTGTTTTGTGAGAATGTGGTACGATATGGTCATTTGGAGTATCCAGTGATGAAGGCAGTCAAATACAAACTAAAACTGCAAACATTCCCAAAGAACATAAATACTGTCAAGCACAGTCCTAGAGTTCAAACTACATTTTGAGAACCTTTATAATCTCTCAAAACACTAGCCTACTGTATGCCAGAAAAATTACTTAAAAAGGCTTCTCTGCCTCAGACAGCAAAGTGACAAATGACAGTAGAGATGGAAAAAGGAGTGGTGGGTCAGCCAGGAATTCAAGACCACTACTGTGAAAGTGGTGTAAAAGAACAGCTGAACAGTTTAGCTGGGAAACTAAAAATAATCTTTTAATTGCACAATAACTTGAAAGGCAAAAGGGGAGGAGGGGGGAAAGTTAATCCCACAGTGGCAAATAGCAGCTGAGACTTTGTGAAAATAAACAGTTACTGTGCTATGTAGGAAAGGGAAATCACAGACTTGAAGTCCTCTATCTGGGAAAAACAAAGCAAAGTGAAAGACACTGAGAGAAACAATTGTGAGGAAATAATTAAGCAAGACAGAAAAGTTTAATTATGACAAATCATGACCACTTTTATAAGGTTCCTAAGGTGGGAGAGGGCAGAGCACTAAAAAAGTCTGCATTTTCAAATCCAGTATTAAGTTTTAAAAGATATCTGGAGTTCACTGGCAGGAAGGCATCCAAATGAACAGAAGTGATTTCTACTACCTTTGGGAAATATTAACCAACTATCATTGGTTCAAGTTTCTTTTTCATCTGTTCTCTCTGCACAAAGTATCTGACAGTGCTTGCAGGAAATCATGTTCTGCCCAAACCTGAATTGCCAGAGGAGTGCCTCTGGATGGGAGTGTACCACAGGACAGCTTCAAGCCTTCTCAGCTCCTCCAGACTACGAAATCAGCCCTTGGAGTAAAGTGAATTCCATTCCCAATTTTACAAAAAAATATGACTATAAATGAGATGTGCTAATAGCACCTCATTAGACAGTTTTAATCAGCTATATAAAATTAAAAGCAACCATTCATTCACAATTTAAAATTATGAGGCCAAGATTCCAACACAAAAGTTGATAGTCAAGTTGTAAACCTTGGAAAATATGATTATGCTATCTAAATATAGTAAAAAATCTGTAACTATTAAATCATAAACAATTCTGCTATAATTACAAATATTAGTAACAGTAAGAGACTGCATTAAGTGAAGAAGTAAGAGAACAGGTATTATAATCCCTGCTGTTTCTGCAAACATTTTTATTAGCTCAAGAAGCAATGGAATTGGGCCAAAGGGAATGAATTTCTAGAAGCTATTTACCGACTATAAACTAGCAGAGGAACAGGGAATTCTACTTATATTACAAGCTGTTAAAGTATTTTTTTCTCTTTCTCTTCTCTCCCCCAAATGGCTGTTCAGTATGAGAAATTACTCTCTGTCAGCAGACACTCTTCACAACCCACGGTGATCAGCAGCCTTCATTGTTTTATTGAGACAAAAGGGCAATAAGTAACTAAAACATTTCATGTACATGGAGCTAAAAATGCAGAAACAACGTTTTGCCATGTGGCAACAGAAACCAAAGAACAAATCTGGATCCACCCAGAAAAACCAATTAGCAGTGAGCAGTCCATTCTGAACTATTCCTTGATTCGAGTCCCCTCAGGTGGAGTTGTGCAAAATGATTTACAGACTGAAAAATATTTTGAGTTGATTTAGCCTGTGATTATTGTTACTATAAACACTAATTATTCCTATGACTGTCTAGTATAAGCACTATTTCTTGGCTATATATGATAAACAGGGAATGTTCTACTTTCCTCTCATAAACAAAGAGGCATAAAATCTTACTCTATTCATTTAAACTTTATTAAATAAACATTCTGCAAACAAGTTTTAAAGGTTTTTTTTTTTGTCGAAAAGTAAGACTTTTCCAAAACTAAAACATTTTACAATACAACATCAAGTGTTATAAAATGTTTAAATCAAAATAATGTGAAATGCAAGTTGTTCAAAGTTTCTTTCTAATTTTCCTATATATTTTCTAATAAAGTCACACACTGCCCATTATATTTTGTTTCCTCATAATAAAAACATCAATAACTCACGTGTTATACCATTCCTGAATTAAAATTTGACAGAATGTCTTTCTATGACATTTAAACAGTTCAGGCTTTCCGCCATAACCAGCAACTGTCTCAATCATAGGTCTCTAAAACACTCAGAACCCTGGGCTTAGTGATGTCTCAACAGATTCCAAAATCCTCGTAGTCCAAGATAGGCGCTGTCTTTCAACTTTTTTTGTTAATTTATTCTGTTCCTTTAACAAGGATTAAAAACAATGAATGCTTTGCTTAAGTCCTTGATTTGAGGCTGGCAGAGTAACTATGAAGCTGGGTACCCAGCTTCCAGCACAATGCAGTATCACTTCTTTGTGCTGAGCAGTCCTTCCCAAGTTGCTGCAGGCAGCTGACGTGGATTCAGGTTTCCTGAGAGGCCAGTGAATCACGATCTTCTGCACACTGTGACTTTAACACCAGGACACTGAACAAATACACACCCTTCTACCCTTGCTACTATTTTTGCAGATCAAGCCTTCCTGACCACCATTAGCTGACGCTTTAATTTTTTCTTTTTTTCTTTGTCACCAGCCACCCTACCTTTTGAATTTTGATATTCCTTCTGACTATTTTTGAATGCTTTTTTGACGCGGCTCACTGTCACCTGGCAGGCAGTGACCGCACAAAGAGCGGCCGTCCTCCTTAAAATGACCAGCTCACTCGAAGCGAGGCTTGCAGCAAAGCCTTATGCTTCTGAGCCAAATGCTGTTACCAGCGCAGGCAGAGGCAAAGAAGAGCAGGGAGACCTCTTGGGTTCACGGAGCCAACCGGTTTATTGGGGCACAGGGGCTCCTGCCAGTTGAAGGGAGTGAACCTCAAAAGGCAAAGAGCACTGGTGACACAAGCTTATAACGAGGAGAGGGTCGTGGGTCCAATCAGCAAGCCTCAGGGGTGGAGTTCAGGGTAGATTGGCATAAGAAAAGGAAGACCATTAGGGGAAACGGGGAAGGGTTACATTTGAATCAACCAACTAGCAACCGAGTAGCAGGGAGCTTTCCAGAAGGAAAGGAGGGGCCTGCGCAGGAGTGACAACCAGGGGGAAGGAGTAATGTAACACCAGGGAGGAGGGAATTAGGTGACAGGCAAGGGGATGTTCCAAAGGGGTAGGGGAAGCAGGAATGAACCAAGTAACAACATTTAACAATCAAAATGTCCAGATAAGCGCACCACAACACTTTTTTTTTCTTCTTTCTTCATAATCAGTTTAAAAATTCGTGTCAGATTAAATTGTGGGAGGGTTTACTTCAGAAGAGAAAAAACAGGACGTTTTATTGTCTAAGTCTATTTTTTCCCCTCAAATGAACAAAAAAAATCAATTATTAGCTAACAGTATACAGCAGTTTGTGATTCTTTGCTGATTCAGGCTATCCATAGACAAAGAGAAAAACAATAATGTGCTAAGCTACACAGAGTAGAGCAAACCTGTAATCTTTGGCTCCAAAAGCACTGAACTTTCCCAGCTGGGCTAAATGGAAAATCTCCATTAGTTGTCACTGAGGAGGTACACATTCTCTTTGCAGGACAGCAAATTCAAATGCAGTAACTACAAAAACATGAGAAGGACTGAAACCACATGCAGAGGAAGGTACTTAGTCTGCTTTCCAGCTTCCTTATTTCCCATCTTCCCATTAGGGACTTTCATTAAAGAGTATTTTTTCTGGATGAGTATGTGTCCTTTTCACCTTGTGAGAAGATTGCAGAAGAATTTATTTTTGTCAGTTTGCTGTCAACACCTTCTTACCAGAGCCCTTCTTCCACTAGCTAGTTTCCCCACAGACCAGAGATTTCCAGTCCCCTATTAACCACAAGAGGGGATGCCCATGAACATTTGTATCTGCACATAAATTCACTGTGTCATATAAGTTCACTAATGTGAGGCAGAGAGAAATATAAAAAAACGGATATCTTGCGTAGAAAGAACATCTTTTCACCCCTTTGAAAAAGTGTTCTCCTGGAATAAAGGTTTTCTCATATTAAAACTTTTTACTTAAGAAGATTTGCTGTGTCATAACCAGTGAAATAATATTAATGTCCCATAGACAACCAAAACTATTCCGGCCCAGCTGAATCAGTGTGAAAATTAGACCAGCTAATCCTCAGAGGGAAAGAAGTGTCAGGACACCAGATGTATTACGCTGAGGTCTCTAATGGCAGATTCACAACATGTGCGGGTGGGCACAGCCCCTTGCACATCTCCCCACCACATCTTGCCCCTACTGCCCTTTCCTCTCTGGGTCCTGACTCTGAGCTCTGCCCTGCTGAGCCAGCCCTGCCCCAGCATTTCCCTTTGCACATGCCTTGTGACACCATGAACTATCCAGCCTGTCCTTCCCTGCCACGAGTTTCCTCCCTGTACCCATTTCCATTCCCCATAGCCTCAGATTTCTTTTCTGAGTCCTCACCCCTTTTCTTCCCCACATGTGAACATTTTTGGCACACCAGTGGCTATACTTCATATTTTTTTTGATGAGATACCAGTTCATCATAGGTTATAAGTACAGAACCAGACCACATTATTCAACAAAGCATACTAGTTCTGGCTGCTTTCCAGCATATAAAAATACTAATTTCCAGTAAATTATATACAGTTGTAGGAAAGTTACAACACCCTGTTGGGAATCCAACATGGCTTCTCTCTATATCATTTTTTTCCCTGCCTGCAATAAATTGCATTATGTGAAAATATATAGAGCTCTCCAGTATTGTGATATAAATCAACCTGAAGAAAGTTAACACATGTCTGAGAACATGTATACCAGCTGCATATAACTACAGAACTACTTGCACTTTGGGGTAAAAAGAACACAGTTAAAGAGATTTAAATAGTGGTCACTCGCTCCTTAGAATTAAGAATGAGAAATTAAAATTACATGAGTAAAGAAACAGATCACAAGTTTAATTATATGCTTCCAGATTTATTTGTGCTTCCTTATTCTGTAAAGAAATTTCTTGTATTTCTACAAGAAATGTGATATTCTCACAGATGCAAATGTTTGTGGGAGGGCCTCCAGAAGTGAGTTGGGTGAAGTGAGTCAGGTTTTGCTGATTTTAGTATATGCAGTTTCAGCCTTCATGTTTTGCTGATCTTTATTTTCATCAACTACTGCTAGTGATGTGCAAACTTGCTTTACCTTTATTTCAAGTCCGTACACCAAGTACATGAAGAGTGACAAACGTTGTCAGAAATGTAAGCCTTCCAGAGCAATTTCAGGTGTGGGAGTTTGCTATCACGAATGCTCTGCTAGTAGAAGTCATTGCTTCTGTCTAGCTGGTTTACAAGTTTTCTAGTTTGTGTTTGATGGAGAATAAAGATATGAAATTTGCTAGCAACAGCACCTGTTATTAACAGTAGCGTCTCTCTGGAGACGCGAGCAATTTTACTATCAGCATTTTCTGACACAGGTATCCCCGTGAACCACTTTGCAGTACACTCTGCACTTAATGCATACTATCGTTTCCTTCTTGGAAACATACCCTAATGTCAGAATTTTACATTGCTTGGTTGCAAACTTTACAGTGGCAATTTAGCCTAATTTGCTGAATCTTGCTGTCTTTAAAGTCCTCTTAGATGCAGCAGTCCTTCACAGTTTCCAGGTCTCTTCTCTCCCCAATGACAGTACAAACCTACCTTGCATTATTAAATGTACAGTCATACCTGCTTAAGCCATAGCATCTATGTCAACTGATTAAAACTCCTTGGGAAAAAAGACAGAGAAAGGAGTTCTTAGCTGCCAAGATGCCAAGCGAAGACTGTTGACAAAGAAGATACACCCAACAATTCTCAGTTCCTGCTCCCTTCAGCGTGAGATGTGCTATATAAGATCCATAGGCATGGTTTTCCACGCTTGTCTTGGGGAGCCATTGAACTTCCGTTCACCCCACTGGGAAAATAAGTGTTTGTAGTTAGTCTGTAGTGCCCTGTGATTAAATTTTTTGTTGAGCCTCACTCTCTCGCCTTCCTCTGCTTATATCTTAGAAACTGTTCTCAGCCAGAGTCAGGAGCTCTCAATGCACCATGTGCATGAAGTATTCATTCTTGCCCATATGTACACATATAAGTTCCCACAATTTGCCAGGGGCCTGCTCCCTGAATGGGACTGTACTGGTTTCCATCACAGCTTCTGCACAGTACTGAATTTTGTCACATAGATATACCCTCAGTGCTGGTGAATGATTAATTTGATAAAAAGAACATCCTTGTGGGAATTATTTCCTTGAAAACATGAAATCATTCAATAATGCTTTGACAAGACTCTACCACAAACAATTCCCATCTCTCTCCTCATAATGACAGTGGTTAAAGCAAGCCAAAAATATTCTGACAATGTTTCTCTGTTCAGAAACAGCAGTTCAAGCCTGACCCATCATCCTGTATGCACTGGTCAGCTGCAGGTGAAGATGCAGGTACTCATCTGGCAGCATGTGGTATCATCCCCTGCCTTGCTAATGGGCTTCCTACCAGTTCTCCTGCTTGCTGGGTGGCCTCTGAGGCTGGCAGGTACCATGCCCATCCCAGAACCAGGCTGAGAAGTTCAGGTCTGACAGGTGCTCTTCAGTTACCTCAGAGCCCAACGGTGCCAAGTGCCAGAGCAGCCCTCCTGGCATAAGGACTCCCAGGCACTTCCAAACACTGGCTTTTTCCTGTCCAGAGAAGCAAGAAGGTGGGACTCCTAACTCTTATTCAGCCAGCCTTGCATTCTGGACTTTCACTTGGAATTTTCTTGTGCCTCCTAGGGGCAGGGTCTGACTAGGAGCAATCCCAACAGACTGAAGACCTGGTAGAAAGAGGAGATGCTGCATGTTCCTGAACTATGTTATTCCCTTTTCTGAAAAACCTCAATTACTATGGTTTGAAATGAGATAGTATCTCAAGTGCTTGAATATTCTTGCAGAAGGGAAGCTTGTTTCCCACCATTCTCTGTAAAAGGAGCATAATAGCAAATTGAGGTCTCACAGGTATGGTGGGTAGACTGAAAAGTGTTTCAACAAAATTTATTTTCCAGGGAAATACCTTTCCCTTTTCTTTCTAAATAAAATTGGTGTTTTCTCTTGCAAAGTCAAACATCCAAAATATTTCTAATTATGCCTCTGGATTATCAAGTTTCCTGCATAATGTGTTTTATCTGGTTTTCCCCTCCCTGAGCTGGGCATCTCATTCCATATCTTCCATGTTTTTGACCAGAAGTTTTAGTACCTGAGGGCCCTGGCAGATGCTCTCCATGCAGGGGTACCTGGCACTGCTGGCACTTGTTCACATGCCTCATGACATCAACATTCATACTCTGACACTACTACACTGCATGATCACTTTTGATGTCATGGTTGCTGCCATGGCACATGGAGCTGTTGGCCCTATGAGTCAATCACACGAATTCCTGTCCATGGGGGGTTCTCTTGGGTCCATTATTACCATCAGACACCTTTTTTTTTTAGCTTCTCAAAAAGGTTGATGTCAGATAAAAAATGTCAGGCTCATCCTGGGTTGCTGTGCCCTTCCCAGTGAATAAAAAGGGGAAGGTTATCCTGCCAGTCCAAGTGCTCCAGCCAGGCTGGACACTGCCATGCATCCTGCCTGGCCCATGGCTAGAGATAGCAGGGAAGGAAGATTGTGAATGAGGCCATCTGTGTCTACCTTGGCAGGACTGCCTGGTGCCCGAGCATGTTGGTTATTTAAATGTCTGGTTTTGGCTCCTCTAAAACACTTAGATCTTTACCCCCTTTACAAAGACATATTTCTTTTCCTCTGCAAGCATTCTCCTACATTTTGTCCTCCAGCCTTATAGCCGACTTACCTTTCTAACCACCTCCAAATGCCACATTGTCACTTTTTGTCATAAATATTAATTATTCAGGCAAAACAAATAAAACCTTCTGGGATCTGGGGCTTTTTGCTTTTTTCTTCCATCTGCCCAAAGTGATAGAATAGTCTGTTTCTATGCATCCCCTAACTGAACTGTGTAAGAAACCGGTCTTCCTGCTGGGATGAAGTCAAAATATGCAGTCTACAGTGAGGCATTATCTTCAAAGATGCCACCCATGTTTTCCAGGATAAGCTTTTTAAACTGTTACAAAGCACTGACAGAAAGCTGACAAGGAATGGTACTAAAATCTTCAGTGTCCACTCAGAATAAAAGTATTTTTAAAGACATTTTCTTAGGAGTGTCCTGGCACCGGTGGCTCAGAGAAATATCATTAAAAAACAGCTGAAACAGTTGTTGTTACAGTAAACATGAATTAAGCTTAATAGCTTTCTGCCCTCCATTTCAGACCTCAAGTGCTCTCAAAAGGTCAATAAAACATCCCTTTTATTATAGTCTGTCAAATAATGCAGACAATGCAGGTGAAAGGTTGTCAAATAAGTAAAGAGAAATGTTGTGCAAAGCAAATACACAGGAACAAACCAAAGACACGTGACCATATGTGCTCCTGAAGGGCTTTGCTTCCCAAATAATGGGCAAAGCTGCCATGGTTCCTCCTGCCCTGGTGATGGAGTTACCCTCTCAGACTCTTTCTCACAGCTACGGACCACGCAGTTGGGCTCCACATCACAGTCACAGGACACTGGCAGCACCACCTAGGCAATGCCAGTGGCTATCAGGTTGGTACTTAAACGAATCGTGACATGCCCACCTGTGGATGGGGCAGTATCACAGGATAGCTCAGGCTGGAAGGGGCTGGAAAGAGACCTCTCCTCCAACCTGCTGCTCAAAATCAAGGTCCCTCTGCAGGAGCTCCCTGCCTTCGAGGGAGTCAACAGCTCTCCCCAGTTTTATCTTTTCAAAATTTGCTTAATATCCCTTCCAGTCCTGCATCCAAGACATTTATGAAGATGTTGAAGAGCACAGGACCTAATCCATTCAAATGATAAGTTCTTGGTTTTGTGTGTATAAGATGTTCTTTCTCTTTGCATATGAATAAAATTTTGACTTTAATCCCACTGTCTGTGTTCATGCAACACTGTGAAGGACATCTCTCCATCTTCAGAATAACCTCTCTGTAGGTTATTAGATAACAGCTACCCGGATTCTCATAACACATCCCTTCCCCAGGCTGAGCAAATCTTGAACTCTCAGCCTCTCCTCACAAACCAAATATTCCAACCCCCAGCCATCTTGGGTGCCCTTTGTGGAACTCCCAAGTTTGTTTGTGCCTGCCTGATATTGAAGGGCCCCACACCAGCCTCAGGAATTAAGATGTAGTCTAAGGAGTACTGAGCAGAAGGGGTGATCATTTCCCTGGATGTGGTTGGTACCTGGGCTCCTGTTTGTGTAGCCCAGGGTGCTGTTGATCGCTGATACTGGAAGGGTCATGGGGACTTGTGCAGCTCCTCTCTGCCACATCCTCCAAAACTGCGTCTGCAGAGCTGCCCTTGCACAGTCAATCCATAGTGTGTAGCATTGTGGTGGGGGTGGGAGGCTTAATCCCAGCTGCTGGGCTTTCCATTTATCCATGCTGAAGTGCGTGAGGGTTCCGCCCAGCCATTCCTCCGAGTGTTCCTCTTATCCCCTACTCTAGGTTATTGATAAAGATGCTGAACAGGAAAGGTCCCAGGATACACCCCTGCAGTGCGTCACTTCTCCAGATTCTACTTCACTCAAACAGGTGTTTACCAAGCTAGTTTTCCATCAGTTCAGACTGTATAGTCTTAGTTTCAATAAAAAATTACCATGAGAGACTCTGTTGGAAACCTTACTAAGCTCATTCTAAACAACATTCAGTTTTTCCCCCTTGTCCACAAATCCAGGCCCTTTGTCATAGAAGGGCTGCTCAGGCAAAGTCTGCGCTTGGCACATCTCTGATGACTGTTCCCAAGTAAAACTGAGTTCGTGCACTGAGGAACATGCTCCAAGATGACACACTCCGTGATGTTTCTGAGAATAAAAAGGAGGATGATAAATTTGGATTGGTCACAGGATTTTCTTTTTGACCTGTTTTTAAGGTGAGAATAATATTTGCTGTTTTCAAGGTCTCGCCTCCTTCTCAGTCACGACTGAAAGAAGCTGTGCAATGATACCAGCTAGGGCTCCCAGTAGCCTTGCCCAGGCTGGAGATGTGAGATGAATTTATGGAGCTCTTGCTGAAGCTGACAGGTGAAGTCTCAGTCTCGATTTCTGAGGGGCTCTCAGTGCCACCAGTCCTTATGTTCCTTCAGGTTTTATGAAAGCAGTACAAAGTTTTGCTGCATCTGCCTCAGGAGTGTTTTCTACAGAAATTCTCTTTCAGAGAGCAGCCACATTGAACCTGAACTGCATGAACAATAGCAGAGGAGTCATAATAAATTTAGAGGGGGCAAGAATTGATGGAAACCACTGCAAGAGTCTCTGACTGCCTTCTGGAACGATTATGTGGAGAACATGCTGGTGTGGTACTTGAATGGCCAGAGGGTCGCAGCTGACATATACACACCATTGATGGGCAAACATCGTTTGCTTGCAGAGAACAAATTTCACAAGTGCTCATCGACGAGTGCTCGTCGAGGTGTGGTTATGACTTTATCACACCTCAGTCTACGTCCCTATGCTTTGGTTAAGGGATGATGGGAGAGGGAAGGGAAAGAAGTGACAGCACTGCTGAGACAGCAGGTTCCAAGCTTGTTTCTGGGAGGAGGTTTTGTCCCAACAACTCTTGGCAAATTTCTCTTTCCAAGCTGTTCCACACAGAGTCTTTCTGTATCCCTCAGCTGAGCTTTCCTTCATCCAAACACTGCAAAACTTGTCAGTACATTGCTTGTAAGAAGCTGAGTAGATCTAATAAAAATACAAGCAAAGTAACTTATTAAATCTGTCCGCTTAGGCCTCACAGATACAGCTTTGGGGATGGTTAAGTTTGTTGTGTAAGCTAGTATTTGATATTACTATTTCACAAAGACTTGTACTTTTGTTTCAATTTGATGAACCAGAAACCCCTTATTGGAAAATTATACCGAGAAGTTTTTCATCAGACTGATTCTAGGAGGATTTTGTTAAGAAGAAGTAGAAAAAGAGAAGTCCTATAAAACAGAGAATGTTGTAAAATCATGAATTTAAATGGTTTTGAAGGAATTAATAGACTTTTTCAACCCAAGCAGTGGTAGAATGATGAATGAGTAAAAAAATCAAATAGTCAGCAGCCTTCAGGAAAAAAAAGTAACAATATAATGATTTAAACTGTACATAAAGTAATAAGAGTGCACTTGATGTTGCTGGGGAAATTCTGTCTCTGCTTTATGACAGTATAGTATTTCCAAACATTGCCGTTCTTGTGAAAAGGCATTTTTTCTGAATTACTGCATGAGTGACTCCTGTGGTATGAGTAGAAGCCTCTATGATTCAGCAGAAATGTTCAGGCAATATAAGAGTAAATGCAACAGAAAGCTGACTTTCACCCAGCAGGGCTGCTTTGATTTCACCATAAACTGGAATTCTGTTCAAGCAAAAACTCCCTCCTTCTGCCTCTTCCACTAACCTTGTTGTCTGAGGGGGTGTGTTGTCTGAGGACTTAGTCTCAAGGAATGATACTTTTAGACTATCAAGTGTTTTTTATGCCTGGAAACACAACCATTACTTGAAGGAAAATTAGTTCCTCTGTATAGTGCTAGAGTAGCGGTACTGCCTTGTCAGCTGGAGTGAGCTGTATGCTGAGTTACACCTGCAGAGTCCTTTATTTTCCAAAATACTCATCGAATCATGCCCAGAAGCCCTACAGACTTTTTAAAATCTGATATAAACCAGTTGCCAAATAGTTACTCTTCCTGCCACAGTTCTTTCTGGGAGCCACCCACACAGATCCCTTTACAAAATGAAGAGATCATCTGCAGGGTATATTTTTCCCAGGAACCCTGGCCTTTTCTCTGCTCACCTGTGTTGTATCATGCATACGTTGCAAATGCTTTTCACTATTTTCTCTTTCCATGACATCACCAGACTCTGGAAAATAAAATCTATTGAAAAGTAATCAAAGTTCATATGAAGGATGAAATGTGGAATCAAAATAAAGAACAAAAGTTGTACTTATTTAATTGCATTAGCAGGCAGTAGGACAGAAAAAGAGTTCCTAAATTAGCCAGAACAGGAAAAGCTCCTGGATTTCTACACTGGAAAACCCTTTAAAATTTACCATTTTATTAAGGTCTTCTGTCTGTGCGTTGGAAAACCAGGTGAGGTTGCATTAACAGAGCTAAGATTGTCCTTCAAACCATTCTGTCAACAATTTGCAAAGCAGAGCCACATGAATTCTTTTCCTGACCGGTCCTCTCTCTCTTTGCAGTGGACATTTCAAGTCACATGCCCATATAAAAAGGGGGATGTATATTAGGATGATCATGAGTTGAAACTCATGCATCTGCCAGAAATTCCTCCTAATATTTTTCTACAGAAGAGAGCAAAGACAGTTTCCATAATTTAAATTACTTGAAGCCAGTATGAGGTTGATGATTTTTCAGACTCCAAAGAAAGTTAAATTGAATTGGGTGATACCCATAACTTGAAGGACATGATAACAAAATTCCAAGAAATCCCTCATATAAAGATTTCTTCCACACAGTTAACACTATCAGAAACTGTCAGGTAAAATTTCATTGGAAAATAATTCATTTTATCCTAATCCAATGGAAAAATGGACTTGAGGAGTTATAATAGAAACTGATAAAACAATAAACCACTTAATTTACTAGACTAGAAAACACTGAGAATATCAATAATCATTCAGTTGCCTGAAAATAATAGCATATTTGCACCAAAATCCTAATTTCAAAGCCAGTTTTCTCTGGAGTTTTTTTAAAAATATATTCTATACAATCTGAAGTTCACAGGGATGCACCCAATTGAACTGGAAATACTATTTGTCAGAATGCTTTTCTTTCTCCCCGCAGAACTCGACTGTCCTATGCAAACAATTGACCTACTTCTTGCCATGACATTATCAAGATTCCCAAAGACTGGAATATTTCCACAGGTAGAAAGAAAATCCAGTTACACTGACCAAGAAAAAAACCCCAGAGAAATGGATAGGTATATAAATATCCCACTATGAGACAGAGGTAATAAAAAGTGTGTAAGGTTAGGGAGAAATCTACTCAGATAAAACTATTCTTTCCATTTCCAAAATATCCATTCATCTGCTCTGAAGCATCTGGTGTTGCTCATTATTGGTGACAGAGGCCATAGATGGTCTATGTTCTCATCAGTACTTCAACTCTTACGTGCATTCAAATATGTCATGACCATTTCTCTATAGGGACATTAAAACATTACAGTAAGTTCTATTAACAAATGTTTTTGACAAGCTACTTGGCATTACAGGATGAAAAGTGAGAAGTGTTTCCTTCTCCTATCAGAATGCCTTCAAATGAATCAGCACATTAGACATATTTTAATCTTATGTTGAAAAAAAGAGCTTATTAATAAAACTTAGTTTATCTCAAAAACAAACTAGAGTAACGCAATTAACTGACTACTGCATTCACCTAAATTAATTCTGGAAATGGAAATATATCGAAATGCTTATAACTGGAAAATCCTTTTGTTACTCCTTACTGGGTGACTGCAACTACAGAAAGTACACTTCATTACATCTCAGTCTGGAATCTCAGCAGACAATCCACTGCCCATACCACTGGGAATAAAACAGTACTGCTGGATTAATGTCATCAGGTACTGTAGCTGTCTCTAGTATGTAAAGTCTCCTATGTGACTGGAGCATAAATTCTCATAACAAAAGAGAAGCCAAATACATCTTTCACAAGAAAAGGTTCATAATATTTTGGCCTTGGTGATGACAGTAAGCATTTCAGTAACAAGGAGCTATGTTTTACTCTGTGTGCTATAATCATGACTCACAGTAATTTTGGCTCTTGCTAAGGCACTGTCTTTGGACCCAAAAAGCTTTTAGGAATTTCATGCAAAATGGGATATATTTAAGAGGATATAGTAGGAGCACTTCCTCTTAGGAATGGTGTATCTGGTTGAACTTTCCTCTGTCAAAGAGAAAATGATCATGTGTTACATTCTGAATCATACAGGGAAATTTAAAGAAACTAGATTTCCATGGACACACTGGGAAGGTCCTTTCATAGATTATTTTAATAGAAGTAAAAAAGTTTAAATGGAGAGAAATTAAAAACAGGTCTAGTCTGAAACCTGGGCTGTATGAATTAATCATCAAACAGAGCCTATAAAGAGTTTATCAGCAGATTTAGTAACTGGTCTTTCGAGTGTAAAATAACCCCTTTTGCCCAAGGTTGGCTTCTAAATTAGCTATTACTAAGCAGGAAGGAAATCCTAAAATTATTGTTTTCTGAAATCTACACCCATTAAATTCATGCTCACTGACTGGTAAATAGAAGAGTAGGAATGATAAAGACATACATAGAGAATGAAACTGAAGGCATCATTGTGTTACTGCAGTGTGCCCAGATCTTAAATGTTGCATGAAGTTCTGGCAAACCTCTTCTAAAAACTTAATAGTGGAGTTAGAAAAGGACAGAGAAAGGCAGAAAAGACTATCAGATTTGTGGAATACATTCTACATTATATGAAAGTGTAAATAAGAGGACTTTATGGGTTTAAAAAGTCAGTGAAGAGGATATGATGTTGCTTAAGAGAATTAGGAATTCTAGGGAGAAGGGCATTTATTGTTACTCAGAGCACATGGAAGAAATGGAACTCAGCCCTTGCAAAATCATCAGGTAGCACATTTAAAATAAGATCTACATTTTTCATATGAATCTATTTAAATTGGAAGTACACTGCCACTGAATTTTCACAGAATTTCATGAAGAGTCACAGCATAAATGGTTCAAAAAGCATAAAACAAATTTACAGAAGTTAAGGTCATTGGTAGCTGTTGAAAACAGTGTTCTAAATGCTATCTCAAGTTTACACAGGTCTTTAACTTCTGATTGCTATAAATACATTTTAAAACATGTAAATGTCACCTTATTATTATTGGAGTGCTCTGATCTGATAATGTGCTCTAAAAATGTGCGTTTTATTGATCTTACCATTCCAAAGATACATATTAATCACTGAGTCATGACAACACTGAGTTTGTTCTGAGCATACATAGGTGCCTGGAGAACTTTAATGTGAAAAATAGAGACAGTTCCTCAATAAAACAGTGTCCTATTTACTAAGCCTCTTCATACACTCACTTGAAGTGCCCTAGCCATAAATTACATATCACAGGTCCTCTTAATAGTGAGATTGAGGGAGCAGATTTTAGTTCAAAAGAAATCTGCAAACTCTCCATGAGAAAAAAAAAACAAACCAACAAAACCCAAACCAAACAAAAAACCCCAAACCAGTTTACCCAAAAAAGCACACAGAAAAAGGTCACAGTCTTAAATATTTCTATTGAACAAAGTAACCATATACATTGTTTCACATTTTTTTCTGCAAAGGTCATAGTTTCTTTACCAAAATGTTAAGTACAGTGACAGCCATTAATGCCAATTTTATAAGAATTTTCTTTCCTCCACTTTCTACTGATGTCACCCTTGTAATGAACTTACAAAAAGTTATTCCTTATGAAAAATTTTAAGCTTCTCTATTGGTGGATTTTTCTCTCTTTATTTGAAGGAAATCCAGTCTTTAAAATCTTCTCATGGAAAAAAAAAATAAAGCATCTCACTAATCAAAGTTCATATACTACCTCTGCAGTTGAAGCTGATATCTGTTTTTACAAAATGGAAGGACCATTCTCCAGGAACATGATACAGCATCCTGAAATACAATTTAAACACATGCTTATCTAGAAAAATCAAAAATTTATTGGAAGAAAGATTTATGTATTTTATTGAAAGAAAACACAGAATCTTAGAATCACAGCAACTCTTTGCTCAAGTAGGTTCAGCTAGAGCCTGTTGCCCATAACCTTACGCAGATTTTTAATATCTCCAAGAATGAAGACTCTGCTGACTTTCTGGACAACATGTGCCAGTGTTTGATCACCCTCGGCAACACAAGTTTTGTCTTAAGTTTAACCATTCTCCTTTGTTTCCATTTGTGACCACTGCCTCTTGTCCTGTCACTGGACACCACCAAGAAGAGGATCTCTTTTTCTCCTGTACTCTCCTCCATCAGGTGTCTACACTGATGGTGAAGACTCCCCCAAACCTTCCCGTTCTTGCTGAACTCTCCCTGCTCCCTCACCCTCTGTATATCAGGTGCTGCAGTCCCTTGATAATATTTGTGCCTCTTTGATGAACTTGTTCCAGTGTGTCTTTCAGGTAGTGAGGAGCCCAGAACTGGAGCTAGAACCCCAGGTTTCTTTCTCTAGTGCTGGATAGATGGGAAAAATCACCTTCCTTGACATCTAGAGATGCTTTTCCTGATGCAGTCCAGGAGTCTGTTGGCTTTCTTTGCTGCAAAAGCACATTCCTTGCTAATGTTCAATTTGGTGTCCACCAGCACCCCTAGGTGTCTTCTTCAAAGCTGCTTTTCAGCTTTCTGGCTGAAGACTGATGTAGGGACTGTGTTTTCATTGAATCACAAGACAAAGTTGGCCAGAAAATGGAATTTCAAGAGAATGTGGAAAGAGTTAAGGAGAACTAGTAGAGGAGAGAGAAGGCAAGGAACAAGAAAGGACAAAGTCAATACAATCTTGTTGGATTGTCCTTCTGAAATACAAAATACAAATTTTTTTTTTTCCTGGATGTTCATCCTTTTTGATCTAAATGTGCATCTCATACTGTAAATTTCTTACCAGCTTCTGCTTTATTCATCTATTTAAGGATGCTTTATGTTCTCAAAACATGTTATTTCCTCTTCGATTACATTTCCCTGCTAGCTTTATTTTCCCTCCCAAGTTGCAGACTGAGTTCTGTGATTTCTTTGATCATGTCTAATACTTTTCCTTCCTCTGCTTTTTTCACTCCCATTAATTCTAAACTGTAGTAGCACTGGTCTGTGCCTCTCTGTCCCTTTATGTGGCGCTCTGGCAATGGGCATTCCATCTCCGATCCAGATTATTTGCTAAAATGCTTATTCTTCTTTCCCTAAAGGATCTAATATTGGCTTTTGATAGGAAAAATTATGTTGAAATAATGTTATAAAGAGGGTATGGTTTAGTGTTTTCTTTCTTTTTTTTTTCTTTCTTGCTTTCTTGCTTTTCTTTTCTTTCTCTAGGTAGGTAGGTAGCAATGATTATAAACTTTTCCAAAATACTTGATCCTGTCACAGTCTCCTCCAACTGTTTCCTTTTGTACCCTCAGCTCCTCTAGTCCTATCAGTGTGTTATTCTCAGGATTGCCCTTTTCACCACCCAGTTCTGTAGGGTGAAGCCAGGGGAGAAGGGTCTATTGTAGGTCTTTCTTTGCTTCAGACCTAACTTCTGTGCTCACATGAGCTGTCTCCAAACCTTCCAGTGCTGATAAGGAATCAGAATGTTTTCCTTTCTCTCCATGGAACCCAGGCACAGAATATCTTGCAGTCAAATTTTAGATCATCATATCTGCTGGTGAAAATAGTAAATTCTAACTATTTCTAACAAACTTTACCACAAAAGAGCTGAGTTTTGTTCCCCCTTTATTCCTGTACATAATGCAAGCATTCTGGAAAGTGTAATAGTATTGAAAAAACAAAAGATGGATTAATTACATTATAGCTTCATTGATGCAAATGCTCATCACCTGTCATGATCTGGTTATTATTAAGGTTTTTAGAAATGTCCCTTCCCGAATTAAGGTGCAAACGAGACCATATGCCAGTGAAAATAATATGGGGTTTATTTGCTAGTATTTGATAGTGAATAGGAGAGAGAGAAAAAAAGAGAGAGAGAGAGATAAATAGGAATAGTAAATAGGGGGGAGAGAGAGAGAGAGAAAGAAAGAAAGAAAGGAAGAAATAGGTGGGGGGGACAGAACGAGAGAAACAGGGACAGAATAAGGAAAATATCACCACTCAGTGGATCCCAACGATGCTCTGTTGATCCTCTCCAGCTGCTCTTCTTGGTGGTGAAGGTCCCCCCAGAAAGCACAGAATGCCCTGGGTTAATGTACCCTCAAGCCAGGGGGTGATGTCCAGGCCTGGCCCTGGAGTTTGCCTTTGTCTTTTGTAGCAGACTTTGGATTTGTTGCATCACCTGCAGCCCTGTGGTGCAAGGCCTCTGGGGAACACTTTGGGGGGTCTTTGATGGGTTGTGGCTCCCCCTCAGCTGCCTCTCAGGTGAAAGTCCCGTGGATGGGGCCTGTGGGGCTGGGGGGTTTCACAGCGGGGCCGGTTTGTGTAATCGGAGGATGGGTGTTCATTGCCTCTGACCAGAGGTTCTGCCACACACCCGAAACCTCCTCCTGCCCCCTCGGTTGGGGGGGAGTCTGTGTAAACCTGGCTGCTGTGAGCTGTGCTCTCCCCCCACCCCAAACTCAGCAGAGGATGATCCCAGCGCAGCTGGTGGCTTTGGCCTTTTGGTGGATGCACACCTTTCCCTCTGCCTGAGATGACTGAACAATGGGTTTCCCTTTATCTAATCAGCAGTTTGACTCTCAGTCCAAAGTCCCAGTCAGGTATCTTCAGGGAGGCTTCTTTGGTTGTAGCTTCTTTATACAGTTTTTGTTAAAATGAGCAAAGCTTTATGTCAGTGTTTGAGGCATGAACTATTTCAGTCTCTGACATCACCATGACTGAAAAAATCTCCATGAAAGTTTCCCAGTCAGGGAACCATCACTCTGAGACATGGGGTGGGAAATAATTTATCTGAAGTCACACAATAATCCTGTCAGAAGATGAAGATATGCAGACACGAACCTCTTCGAAGTTCTTACTTAATACACGAAGTAGCAAAATAAGCCAAGTCACAGAGACTTGTCTGCAATCACATCTCATTCATATGAGTGGCATACCTCTGTGGTATATCCAGCTCTGTCAGAAAACAGTCCTGCAAATGCCACTGCGTTCAGAATATTGCAACTCATCACCCTTGAAAAATTATCGTTGAGAGCTTCTTAAATCATGCACAGATACATACTATTTTTTCCTAATCTGGTTTCTTCATTCGCCCCTTTTTTTTTAATGGAGTCAGACATAGGAAATACACTTACTGAAAATTTGGGAGATATAGAAATACAAGGTTAGATATCGTTCAGAATACAATGGATGAAATGTTCGAAATTTCTCACTTAAGATTATAAGTGACTTATAGTGAAATTGAAAAAAAAAATTGAGATAACACTTCATGAACATTGTGCTATCCGTATGATGGTTCTTAGATTGCTATCTAACAAATCAAGCTGATGGACTGGAAATAAGTTCATAATAGAAAATATTATATAGGTTCTGGTTCCTGAAGACAAAATAACCAGAGAGGTTGGAATATAGTCTCCTGCAAAAGATTGTTGATGGGCCAGACATAGATAAATCTGAAATATATTTACAGTATTTCTTGGCTTATCAGATTTTCTCTTGCAAATATAAATTACACAACATCTCAAACAATAGTGGAAAATTTTAGTCTGAAAAAAAGATGTCATCTGTAAGGGTGATGAATCACATTTTGCTTTGATGATTTTTGGTAATCAATATTGATTATGTAAAAATTAGGCCTTGAGAAATAGGACAGGGAGAATAATAATTATGCCTTGTATTTTAATTCTGAAATCTGTGTAAAACTTAGGAATCATAAAATACTAAGCTTCTGCCAGTAATTCCTATGGCTATCACTAGTGATTATTGTTATCGCTACCATTCTAATCCTTACAGCACTATTGGTATTATGGCACTTCATCTCTTAGCTTTTGAACCATCCATGAGAAATGATTTAATGCAGACAGGCATGGCACACACACGCACATTTGAAAAATCTGCAGACTACCCTAAGAAACCACCAGGAAATCCTGAGCTGGAGTGAGGTGAGACCTGCTTCTTGGATGTAGCAGGAGTTCTTGTGTGGTCTGAGCTGCTCTCGTGGCTACAGCAATCTGCACCTGAGCTTTACTTGAGAAACAAGCAAATATAACCATTTATGGCCTCTTAGTCTCCTCTTCCACACACTTCTCTCGGTGCACCATGTGTTGGACATGGCACTATGCAGGTCAGAATGGACACATTGTCCTGGTCATCCATACCAATGCCATCAGCACTATGGGGTCCCAGTTACAGTCAGCGGGCTTTGAGTTTAAAATACCTTTTTTTTTTTTGTCAAAAGCCAAAGAATTGTAGAAAAATTTATTATTTACTAAACTCCTTCTTGCCTCTCAGAACTCTGAAGCTAAAATAATTTATAACATTGACATTTCACCATCCATAATTTTCCAGCCAATTTCCATTTGCCCTTTGCATTACATTTATGAATAGTTGTTGGATTAAGTTTGATTCTTGCCTACTTCACTAACTGCATGAGCAAAACTGTGTTGAGCTGTAATTTGACTCACTGTTAATTGCTGACATATGGCATATTGAATAAGGAGGGGAGGGAAAAGCACTCCTGGGGAGTAAGTGATTAGCAGTCTAAACATGAGCATTACTGACATTCCATGATTTTCTGACAGTTCCTTCTAAAATCCTGGATTTCAGAATGTGCAGATTCTCTGTTTATTTCAAAAGGAGGGTGCAGGAGACACTATGGTGAATTATTTTATAAGAGAGAAGTCAAAAAACTCATAAATCCTGCAAGTAAAGCAATCTGCCAGAGATGATCATGCATATTTAAAACTATTTACAAATGGGGCAAAGCATGAGCAGCTGCATCCAGTACTTTAAAGCTCTCAGATGGAGAACAGATCATTTACAAATGCCAACGAGCATTGCCTGGGAAACATGCTGTATATACACAGTGGACACCTGGAGGAGAAACTCCTCATTTACCACACACACTTTCTCTAATGAGGAGATTATTTGGAAATGAGAAAATAGTATATCACCTACACTCTCATATCAAATAGGTTCTATTTGAAACATCCACCCACTACTAGCCACATTAAGAGTGCAATAATGTGCAACGCCGAAGAGCAATCCTTCTCTTAATCAAGGGAGTCAGTAGCTAGAATATTTTAAGAAATGACTATTTACTCAGACATAGCTTATCCTTTCAGTGATACAGTTTAAACAGTAAAAAATAGCAGAAGCCTTGCGAACTGCTGCTACATCTTGAGCAATTCAGTCTTTAAGAGATGGGCTCTATCCATTCAGAAAGGCTCAGATGTACCTGTTATTAGGCAAGGATGGGTGTTTTACTACTATAGTAATCATCTGTAACTGTGCAAGTAGAAAACATAATAGATTCTTCTCTAACATAATAAAACTGTCCCAGAAATTAACAGTACTTAAATGTTACCAGAAATTAATTTTAAATAAATTTATCCCCATTGTTAAGAGAAGGAAATCTCCTCACCTGTATAATGGCTTCTAATCTAAATTCTGTGGCCTTCAATTTTGATTCCTGCTGGAGGAAGTTGTCCCTGCCCTAGGATATCACAACTCCTTGCTGTCCTTTACTTTCTACAGTCTGAGGAAAAAAAGTGATCTGAGCATGTAGCAGAAGAAAAAGTGCATCTACAGGTGTGAAGACTGGACATTCAGAACTACAGCTAGGCTCTACTAAATTTCATTAGCTTTAGTTCATAAAGGTGATAAGAAGAAGCCAGGTGTTTACCCAAAATGAAGAAGCCAGTTCTGCAGGTGTAATAGGCAATAAGCAGAGCTCCTTGTCAGAAAGAGACCTCAGGGTCTCAGGGAAGAGAGGTACTGATATTTTGTTCATCTGCACATATAAAGGAAATGAAAAATAAAGAAAAGGCAGAATAAAAACAAGCAGAGAAACATATGAAATTAATATAAATCAGTCATAAAATTCTTCTTACACTTATAAAGTGGCATGTTTTTGTCTTACATGAACACAGACAGCCTTCTGGGAGCTCCACAGGTTCTCCTAGAATGGGATTTTTAAAAACTGGGAGGAAAAAGTGTATTGCCATACTTGTCCCTGTACAGCTGTTTTATCAAACAAAATTGGCAAAGGAACCTGTCCCTACTAAAGTAAATTGCTTGGTGAGCTGCAGTGCCATCACCTGAAGACAGGGACAGACACTGTGGTTACCGAAATGCAGGGGACCTGCAGTCACTTGGCTGAAATCAGACCTTTAAGGAAGAGTATGTTCTAGGCCAGTTTATGGATGATAAATTCACCCTTAGCCCAGATAATAAATCTGTGCCTATGAATGAGTAAAGAGCACAACAGACCTTATAAAAGAAATGCAAAAACATATATACATATATGTATGCAATTTCTCAAAATTTCAGTTAAAAAATATCACTTCTCTCTGGAAGATTATAAAGGGTTTTGGAATTATTTCCTGTGCTAAAAAATATTTCTGACAAAGGCACTCTTCAAATTTGTTATCTGCTTATGAACAATTTGGACCATTTAAAAAACTCCAAACACAAATTTATAATACCCTGGTCTCACAAATATTGTCATTTAACTTTTTTGTTTTATAATCTCACTTGTATGAAAGACTCTGCACAGGATCACAAATTTTTAGGGTTTATTGCATCCTGTCCCAAGCTACAATGTAATGTGGTGGTAGTGTTTTCAAGACAGCAGCAGTCACCTGCTTGCAGGCATAGGTTGTGCTGTTGTGCTGCTCAAGAGAGGTGCCACCAGTGAAGGTACAAAGAGCTTGAGTGGGTGGCAAAGTCCCCCTGGGAGAGCCGGCTGAGCTCATTTCTGGGAAGACATCTAGGAAGCCATAATCTTGGAATATGAAGATAAACTTTACATTTTGCAGGGTGTGGATCCCTTTAAATACGTTATTCAATTAAGAGGATTCAGCATCAGTAAACCAGAATATAACCCTATATCTAACTGGAATCCAACTGGAAAAACCACACCTATTCCTGTCCATTTAACACAGCCTGAGTTGGATTTATTTTCTCTTTCATCTGAAAAACAGCATCCAGTATATCTAATGACATGACTATCCTGTCTAGAGCCTTCGGATGGAAAACATGAATTTCTGCTCAGTGGCTCTCCTACATACACACACATGGGAGAAAAGGGAGCTTCTGCATCTAACCCATTGTAAAGCTGAACCTGCCTTTTTCATCCAAGAACATTTAGAATAAAATAGAAAGCAATGGTGGGGAAGGGGGATAAAGCAAAACAGTCAAATAAGTGTCCCAGATCTATTAAATAAGCAACTGAAAGGGAACAAGTTAACTCAAAGGAGGTAATGCTAAGGGTAACTCTGACAGCTCTGTGCCAGCTGCAGTCAAACTAAAACATCACTCCCAATCTTCTTGCATTGCAATAAAGGACTCAGATGCTGGGCTTTGGAAGATATCTCTTTAGCAGCAGGATCTGACTCACTGACGGACTTGTTGGATGGTTTGGCTGGCAACCTCGAAGCTGCCTCTGTGCAGCAGCACAGAGATCAGGGCAGGCTTATTTCCCTATGCACCAGTCCCTAGGACAATGATTTTTCTTTCTGGTGAAGCTAAAGCATCAAACTAATGTCTAGTGTGGGCATTTCTTTTTTTTTAAGAGTAAAAGCTATTCTTTTTTTAAAGTACTTTTTTTGCAAAACTAGATATGATTTTTTTCCAGTTCCCTCACGTATATATCATGATTAGTTGCACACAAAGTCAGTGACATAACATGTACAGTAGTCTTGAATATGAAGTAAATACTGCAAACTATTTTTCTTTCACATTATTTTCATAACAACCAATAAATGATGCAAGTAATATTTGTGTCAGCTGTAAATTGCATGGAGAGCAACTTCAAGCAAATCCATTACTTCTTTACTTACTGCAAACAAGGAAGAATATGCATTATATCATGACAGGTGTCCCCAAATAACACTGTGGGTCTAATTTACTTGGTTATTTTTCTGACATCAAAGTGCATATTTAATTTCATGAAGACAAAGTGTGCAGTTGATTTGACTTTACTAGAGGTGTGAGTTGGCAAAGAGGAAAACATGTAATCAGCAAAAAAAACCATTGCAGTCTTTTCTGTTCTTTGACTATAATTAGAATTGAAATTATTCCTTACATAAAAAAACCCCACCAAACAGCAACTCTTTTACATTTTTCTTTACATAATGTAAGCAGAACACAAATGTAAAGAAAGTGAATTCCATTTTGAATATATTGGTGCTCTTTCTCATGCCTCCTGTGCTGCAAAGCTGCAGACTGACAGACTCTAAATATCCAGCAGGATTAATTGCACAGCATTATAGCTGGCTAAAAGCTAATTGCCTAGTCTAAGCTGGGCAGTCAGTCAGGTTATCTCTGCTCCCCACAGAGTTATCAGTGAAAGACAGGTACATATCTGAGTGCCATTCATCTGTCTCTGCAGTGATTAACCTGGAATGGTGTGTCCTCTCAGTGGTGACTGTAGAGGAAGCCTATGTGACTTAGGACAGACACATTTTATTTAGGCAGTTCTACTCAGATGAGAAGGCCACCAGCTTCCCTCCCATGTGGTGAGCTGACTGGGTGGTTATGAAGTGTGAAGTATTTGGAGTGCCCAATGTTAGGCTGCCTCAGGCTGGTTGGCAAGTTGGTTTTAAAAACAGTAGGGCACTGCACTGTCTATTTCCAAAAGAAAAAAAAACCGGCATGAAGTTGAGATAGAAAGGCACTCTCACATGGGTTTGGGCAGGCATCAAGCCATTTTTTTGTCTGATTTTAAAACCTATAAGTTACTCAGGACTAGTTAGTATACTCTTTCTTGCTGCACTCCTTCCAAAAGATTCAGCCAGTCATAGCCCACAAGGCGGCTCGTCCAAACAGCCCAGTGAGCTGGGCTGCCACAGAAATCCAGATAGAGCTGGTAACCCAGGCAGAGGCTTCACAGTCCTGAGCACTGGTTAATAACAACCATATAGAAGCAGACTGAAGGCATTATCACGTGCCCTAAGTTTTTGTTTGTTTAATTTTCATTGCAGATTGGGTTCAGGGTGGTTATCATCCTGTGAATTCCTTGCATAATCAAATTTTAGAGGGAAACTTCTGTGTAACTGAATTTAACTTTTACATTGGTTTCATTTCTAAAGCAAAGCAATAACCATCTGAAACAGGAGGGCATTCAACAACGATTTTATAATGACACTCCTTGAATAAGTGGGTTTTAGGGGTAAAAAACATCATGAGAGGACTCTGGAACAAAAACCAAAGGTCAAACAGCATCCTCCAACAAAAAAATAAGAAAAACAAGGGCCTTAAGATCATGGCCAAAAGACACACTGTGGAAAAAAAACCAAAACCAGCCAAGCAGGCACAGAGAATAAGGATGATAAAACAATTTCCTTCCACCTTGCGCTGTGTCCTGGAAGAATCTTCTGCTGGACAGACAGACCTGGCTACAATCTGTGCATTAAGATAATTTGTCCTCCACCAGATAAAAAGCAGCAGAACAATTAATAGTTACTCCTGGTCTTGAACAAGAATCAACAGGAGTTGTGGGAAATACCTCTAAGTACTTCTTCCAGCTTCACAAAATGGACAATAAAAACATAACCATGAAGTCTAAACTGTAGTACAATCCCAGATGATTAACAACCTGAATAACCCAAATCAAGCCAGTAATCAGAAGAAATTTCTGCAAAAGGGTAAAATTAAAAGGGATCAGTTGGATAAAGAAATACTAATTTTGAAAATACCCATCTGCTTCAGAGAAAATAGGTTATTCTGTAGCAGATTTCCTGGACAAAGAATGTATTCAATGGCTTCAAGAACCTTCACTAGGAAAGACCATAAAACCTTGCTGCTTTGACAGGAAAGTCTGCACAGTGGTTGGGAACTGTCCAGACTGTCACAGCATGGGGAAACTGCAATATATCATGCAGCATCTATGGAAGTCGTTAATTTTAAATAGGTCACCCCCAAATATAAAAAGAAAAGCAAGGGCCTATGCAACTGAATTCTCACTGAACACAGTAATGATCACAACACACTTCTGGACCTCTAGATACTCCTTAATTTGATGAAACCGTCACTCTAAGTTATTTTGTATAAAAAATACATGATATTTTTTAATGTTTTAGTTTTTCTTAGTACTTATAAGAAGATTTGACTTTTACAAGCCATCCCAAACTAAATGCTTCCACGTTTATATTCCAAAAAGAGCACTGATTTTTATCTATCCTGTGCACTCACTTTTCCACAAAAATATTTCTTCCCTGGGCAAAGGGCCTATACTACCCTTCACCTGACACACACCCTGCACCTTACCTCACTGCAACTGTTGAAAGGGAGCATTTAGCTAGGAACTGAACAAAGCTCCAAGTCAGCTTGGAAGATATTATGAGATGTTCTTAAAACACCAATAATTAAAACAGCTAGTGGGGGATTTTTCCATCAGTCCTGAATCTCCAATTTCAAGCTCTTTTCCCGGTCAGAAGAAACAAAAACATTGTGCTGCTGAAAAATAAATCTAAGACTGGCATGTTATCACTTGGTTCCAGAACCTTTTAGAAGAGTTGAATATCAGAAAATTCTTGATAAAATAATGAGATTCTGCAATATTGACAGTGAACCTGCAGCCCCTTGAATGTGGGGCTGGTCTTTGATAACTGGAAAAGTGAGATGTCTCAAGCCTCTCTCTGTAAGAAAGAAATTATCAGCCTTAGGCTTTTCAGAGTAGACACATTGGTTGCTGAGGAGCCTTGCAGTGAGTCCAGTATGCTTTGGGTTAATCAGGACTGAAGTAATTTTCCTAAATTACTCATTAGGCAACCAGCAACCAGCAACTGAAGTTGGTTATCCTGTCTTCCTATATCATCTTGGTGCTCTCCAACCCCAGCCAACTTTAGAGGGACAACTCAGAGAAATTCTTGTTTCCAGGTTAAAATACTTTGTCACCTTATAACCGCTTGTCTCATGGCAGACTTTATGTGTTGAGAATATGAGATGAGCTTGAGGAACAGAAAAGAGTTTGAAGAGTATCCTTCCTGCTTTAAAGCTGTGGTTTTGGTCATGACATGAGATCGGGAGCTGTGAGGCACATCCAGTACTGCAGAATAAGCTCCTTTTGTTTCTTTACGTTTCCTGCCTGCTTAGTGACTCTACAGTGCAGAATTAACAGACAACCTGATTAGTTTGTAACTAGATGAAGACTAGGTTTCTCTATTCACACAGCAAATAGGTGCCCAACAATTCTAGTAACTGGTGCAGAAGTTTGTTGCCATGCTGGAGCCACCCGGCTATTTTGTTAGTTTGCTTTTCTAGCTGGCAGGAACAGAACAAATTGGTAGGTGATACACTCTCTATCCAGACAGGGATGATTAGGGTCATCCATCATTGCTCTGTCAGATCAGTTCCTACCACATCTTCTGCTGTGCCAGCCACAGAGAAAAATTATCTGACTGCTTTGTTGCAAGCAATAGATGCAGTGAAAGAAAGATGCCAGGTGGCAAAATGGTTTAATGCACAATGGCCATTAATGGAGTTGAGCCAACACTATGGCATTAGTAACAGGAGTGGCATCGTGTGAACTCAGCAAAGGGGAAGAACAAATCACACTCCCCACTGACACTGCAATATGGGGAAGCGTTTAAAAATGAAAATAAAATATCTCAGACCTCAAAAACTGGGAGAAAAATCTCACTTGCCATTCCTTCCAAAATAAATCTGATTCGTTATCGATAAAAGAACAGTATTCTTTTTCTACTTAGAGGTACATCCTTATTTTCCATTCGGTTCAAAGCAGTGGAATGTTTCCCCAGCCTCCAAAAGAAAATTTTATATCAAAAATCTCTCATCTTTACCGTAGCAACAATCATCAGGCATCGGACACAGCAGTTATCTCTGCTTTGGAAAGGAGGGTTCTTTTCTGCTACATCTGCCAATTACACATCCTCCAGACTAACAAAAAAAATGCCAGGCAATTAAATAGAAATAGCAGCACCTTTGTCTATACATGACAAAATCACAGAATAATCTGTGTTGAAAGGGACCCAAAAGGATCATCAAGTCCAACTCCCAGCCCTGCCCAGGACCATTTCCAAGACTCACACCATGTGCCCAGGAGTATTGTCCAAGTGGCCCTTGAACTTTGTCAGGCTTGCTGCTGTGACCACTTCCCTGGGGAGCCTGATGTATGTACCTCCACATAATATTTATTGAATCACAAATTAAAGTTTTCTTCTCTTGGCCTCTTCAACCAGTGAAACTTGAGCTGAAAAGTCAGTTAGTTGACCAAGAAATTGTTTCCAAAACACAGCCTGTCAAAACATCTATGGTTCTGCAGTGGTAGGCCAGAGCAGGCAGTTCTAATTGCACTGCTTGTTTTATGTCAGCTCGCCATCCATACCCACCTGCAGATTAAGGTTCTAGTCTATCTGCCATTACAGCAGCTCTGTTGGGCCAGGATTACAAAAGATCAAGACGTCAAGTTTGTTGTTTTGGTTTTTTTTAATTAAACTAAACTTTCCTGTTTTACTTTACTTCCTTTTCATTGCTATTAATGGAGTTGAGCTGACACTATGGCTCAGTAAAAAGCTTGTCTAGTCCAAGTTGATCACCTTGACTCTTTTCATCACTGGACATAGACTCACGCTAGCCCATCACACAGGTCCCAGACACCTGGAGGAGAATGGGATAAACTGGCTTCCTAAGCCCTTTTGCTCTTGGCCTAAAGTCTTCTACTGTTGACCAAAGAAAAAGCATAGAACTAGCTTAGATTGCAATACATATTTTAGTTTATTAAAAGAGGCATGATCCACTCTACCTGCTGTTTGCTGCTACCTGCAACCTTCTTCAATCTGTTTTCAGTAGAGACTTTAAAACTGAGAGGATTGTTGAGGGAAGAGGTAGGAACAGAGCTAGAAAGGAAACAAAGAGCATGGCTGGTAAAGACTAAGTCTTGAGTCTGCTGGGGGACCAGCTTGAACAAAATCGAATAACCCAACCTTCTCTGCTTCTACCCCTTCCAGTCTTCAATTATTCATGAACAGTCCTGAGTTAACTTATTAAAACATGTCTATTGAGGAGGGCAACATATGGTAACATAATTAAATGTGCCTGGAGTTCACCAGAGGTGGTACGTGGAGTAAGAAGAACAATTTAGTCAAGGATAGACTCTGCTATATTATTTTTCATCTCAGAGTTACTCTGAACTGGCAAAATATTTATAGATACAGCCTTCTTTCTGTTTCAGTGAGTCTGCACCAACTGTGTCAGCTGAGGATCTGACCCATGCTGAGTAATTTTCCTTAGGCAGTAAGGAAGACAAACTTACCATAATTACCTAATGTGCAGCACTTTGTTATTTTGCATCAGACCCATTTAGCCTTCTCTTTCATTTACATTTCACACAAGAAAATGGGTGTGTTTGATGTTTTCTGGTGGAACAACCAGAAATTTTGAGGAAACCACGTTAAAAAAGTCATGGAGTTACTTTACTTTTATGCATCCTCGTGCATAGGTATGCCATTTCTTCTGCATTGCTTAATGTTTCATGGCTAAAGTATCATCTAATATTAGGAAAACATGGATATAATTGCCACAGACTGTCAGCAATGATTCCCTGCTTGGGTCTAACTCTCACTCGCCACCAGAGCCAATCACACCATCCACACACCCAGATAGGTTACTTGAAGTCAGAAGTGTCAAGCATCTGCTCTAAGTCTTGACAGCTAAGGGACAGTGACACACCCAGTACTATCTAAAATGAATGCAAATTAAGTTTCCCAGGTGCCTCTGCAACTGCCTTTTGAGTGCAGATGGAACACATTAGCGGACAGTAGTCTTCAGGGCAACTGGTGGTAGGATGACGGACTCCAAGCATGGGGACATTAACAGACAAGCATTTCTCAGGAATATGGCAGATGAGGATCGGTAATTCATGTGTGACATCTCTCATTCTGCTGCTACATGCAAATGCCACAGCTTTTCCTTGTAGTACCCTGTTGTATTGTTGGCAGGCGATATGTAACATTCCCCTGGACTGCTGCTCCTGCAAGCAACAAAAGCCTTCAAAACTCATCCGAGTGTTTGAGGAAGAGCTAGCTATCATTTTATAATCATTTTCCCTTACCCTGACACAAACTGTGCTATCCTTTTTCAACTCTACTTCCACATTTCTTTCTTGTTTTCCTTGTGACCTTTTTGAGATGTCCTAACAGAACTGTAACTGCCTATCATATCACTGAAATTCAACAGGCCGAATATTCTGCATAAAGCACAGTTGTTGAGTTTACCTAAATAATATAGATTACTAATTTATTTAAGGTAAAATTATAGTTACTGTAATATGTAAAATCGGCATCAAACACATATAACATGCACATGTATTTCATACATAAGTTAAACTATTGAAATAAAAAAATTTCTGACCCTGCCTTATTTAGAAGGTGAAAGGAAGTCTTATTTCAAGCAGACAGAGTTCACTATTTCAGTAGAGGACAAAGCATGTTTTTAAAAAAAAATATAAGGAACAACAGTTTTTCTGCTGCTTATGAACCTAAAAACTAGATGGCAGCAAGAGAGAGAAAGAGAGCTTTGAAAAATAAATTTGATCATTTTGGCATCATCGTTCAAATTGCTGTTCTCATAACAAAGACTTAAACCATAACTCGGGAATGTTACAGTGTGGAATGAGGAAGAACTATTACCCGCTCAATAAATCAAAGACAAGTCTCTCGAGTTCTCTGTTGGCTCTACTAAAACATTAATTTTAGTCATCTATGACTCTTTGCTTAAAAATTCCATGTTAAAAAGGCTGGTGAGTTTTGAGAGGTTTAGATGAGAATATAAATTTGGCTAGTAGAATGTCCGGTAACGATATTGAAAGTTTCTCTAGGGCATGTAGTTTGGTATCATGCAAATGCTTTGACCAAGAAATTAGGGGAACACAAAATCAACAGGCCAGACACTAATTTATTAAAATCTGATTAATTAGTCTCAAAATACAGTTGTAAATTATTATCAAGCATGAAGACCGTAGGAAAGCATTTGTTATTTTCCTCTATTTATTAGAAAGAAATTCATAGCATCACAGGATTGTAGATGTTGAAAGGGACCACAGTAGTCCATCTGTGACAATCTTCTTCTCAGAGAAGTGTCAGCTGTGAAATCAGAAATGCTGCTACTAAAGAAGATTGGACAATTATACAGAACTTAAAGACATTTAAAGACTGAGGGGAAGGAAGGAAGGAAGGAAGGAAGGAAGGAAGGAAGGAAGATCAGGTGGAGTTTTATAGTGGAGTGGCTGATACACCTGAGGGCCATGCTTCCATCCAGCAGGACCTTGATATGCTGGAGTGTTGCGGCACAGGCACAGGCAGCTCAACACCACAACCTTCCGCAAGTGTCTCCCAGGGGGAGGCGCTCCGGTTGGGCGGAGGGGGCTCATCACTCTTACACACGCAGCCGATGGAAATAAGGCTACAGAGGCAGGAGGGGTCTTTGTATGGGTTTCCAGTGGGGTTTATTAGAGGTGGCAGTTGACACCTGTAATGACGGACATCAGTGCCCATCCACAGGCTGAAAGAGACCAGGGATGAAGAACAGGGAAGGTGGAGGGACCAGGGTTTAAATAGAGGTACAGAAGGGGCAGAGTCTGACAGCGGGGACCAATAATCAAGGAGGGTAGGCAGGGGGACAAAGACATAAACCAATGGGGAAAGTGGTCAGGGGAGACAAGGAAGGGGACAACCAATGGGGATACTGAGAATGGGGAACTTACCAGAACATAGCCTTTATACAGCAAACTGGGGAGAGCAATGGCCAATGCGCCATTAACCAATGGGGTTACTGAACTTGGAACTTGGCCAGACAAGGGAAACAAGGGGAGTGGAACTGGGGTAACTGACAACTGGTCCTTGGACTTCCATGGGAGAAGCCAGAGCCTAAGGGGTGCCCTTCCAGGGCATCCACACTGGAGAGCTGAGAACTGCAGGGTCCTACACCTGGAGAGGAACAACCACAAGTACCAGAAGAGGTTGGGGGCTGACCTGCTGGAGAGCAACTCTGCTGAGAAGGAAGTGACAGTATTGGTAGGTGACAAGTTGGTCATGAACCAGCAGTGTGTCCTTGTGGTCAGGAGGGCCAATGGTGTCCTGGGGTGCATCAGGAAGAGTGTGGCCAGCAGGTCAAGGGAGGTGAGGCCACACCTGGGGTGCTTTACCCAGTTCTGGACTCTGCAGGGAAAGAAAGAGAAGGAACAATTGGAGAAGGTCCAGCAAAGGCCACAAAGATCATGAGGGATCTGGAGCATCTCTCTTATAAGGAGAGACTCGTTATGAGGAGCTGAGCCGGTGTCAGAGACTGAAATAGTTCATGCCTCAAACATTGATATAAAGTTCTGCTCATTTTAACAAAACTGTATAAAGAAGCTACAACCAAAGAAGCCTCCCTGAAGATACCTGACTGGGACTTTGGACTGAAAGTCAAACTGCTGAGATTAGATAAAGGGAAAATCCATTGTTCAATCACCTGAAAAGAATGTGAGCCAAACCCAGCAGCCAGGCTATCATCTCTGGCTTGCTTCGGGGTGGGGGAGGCCGTAGCCCACAGCCCCATTTGCTGGGAGCAGGTTTGCACAGATTTCCCCCCAGCCGAGGTGGGGGGAGGAAGTTTCAGTGTGTCGTAACCTCTGCTCAGGGGCAGTGAACCCCTCCTCCCTTACACAAACTGGCCATGGAACCCCCAGCCCTGGGCAGGCCACATCCACGGGGCATTCACCTGAGAGGAAGCTGAGGGGGTGCCTTAATCCACGAAAGGCCCCCCGAGGTGTCCCCAGAGTCACTCCTGAGGCCTTGCACCGCAGGACTGCACTCGATGCAACAAACCCGGAGTCTGCTGTAAGAGACAATGGGAAACTCCCCCCCACCAGGGAGGTGTCTCAGTTTTCCTACCTGGCCTGAGTGGATATTAACCCATCAGATTCTGTGCTTTTTAGGGGGACCTTCACCACCAAGAAGACCATCTGGAGAGGATCAATAGCGCATCATTGGGATCCACGGAGTGGTGATATTTTCCTTATTCTGTCCCTGTTTCTCTCTTTTTGTTCCCCCCACCTATTTCCTGTTTCTCCCTCTCTCTCTTTCTCCCTCTCTCTCCCTCTCTCTCTCTCTCTATTTACTATCAAATACTATCAAATAAACCCCATGTTATTGTCACTGGCATATGGTCTCATTTGCACCTTAATTTGGGCAGAGGAATTTCTAAAGAGCCTTAATAATAATTTCATCATAAGAGCCAGTTTAGTCTGGAGAAGAGAAGACTGAGAGGGGAATCTCATCAATGCATAGAAATATCTTAAAGGCAGGTATCAAGATGGTGGTGCCAGTCTCTCTTCACTGGTGCCCAGCAACAAGCCAAGAAGAAATTGCCGTAAACCAAAACACAAGAATTTCCACCTCAGCATCGAAGGTGGCAGAGCTCCAGCACAAGCAGCCCAGGGAGGTCGTGGAGTATCCCTCTCTGGAGATATACAAACCCATCTGGACACATTCCTTTGTCACCTGCTTCAGGTAACCCTGCTTTGGCAGGGAAGTTGGACTGGACGATCTCCAGAAGTCCCTTACAACCCTGATAATTCTGGGATTCTGTGACTTTTTCCTGAAAAATAAAATTACATGCTAGTGTATAAGAAAATATTTCACTATATGTAAGATCCAGAAGAGGACTGTAGCCAGGTCTTCCAGACTTATCATCTAGTATTCCAGCGGTCAAGAAACCAGACTTTCACTAATTTTTAAATCTATTAGCTAAACAGGTATTAAAAACTATTTCTGCAGGTGACTTGGAATTAGGTCTTTTACTCCCCAAGAAATTCTGAAATTTTGTAACATGCAGGAAAAATTGAAAACAAATAAATGTCTGTGAAGAATTTGATCAACTAACAAAAGGTAGGAATCTAGACAATACCTGAACTTGATGTGGAGGCAACAGCCAAACCTGAATTGTAAGTGTTGAAAGTGTAAAATTAGCCAGAAAGGCTGACCATCACCTCACAAGTGTAGACATCAGAATATTGATTATTCCAAACTCTACATTTCCTACCAAGATATCAAGTGCTCTGCTGACTTATGGTGTCAGGGAAAGTTAAATGATGACATAATCCCAGTCCATAACACTGACAAGAAGAACAATTTTTTTTTATATAATGTAACATAAAAAAACCAGAAAAAAACACAGTGACTGGAGACTAAGGGAAACTAGATTTGCATTGGCAATGAGGCATAAATTTACAACATTGAGAATAATTATAAGGGGCAATATAACATGATTTACAGTGAGTTTGCTATATTAAATCACATTCTAAGCACAAGGCTTTTGTTAAAACAGGAATTGCTCAAGTGACATTCTATTATGTAAAGGACTGAGCTAGAGGATTGGAGCCAGTTCTTTCTAATTTGTAATCTATTACTTCAGTGTTTAAGAAATTGAGTTATTAATTTTTAAATCAACTAGCTAAGAAAGTATTAGAAGTTATTTCTGTACATGCCTTGGAATCAGTTCTCTCATTCCACAAGGAATTCTGAAATTTCATATTGTTCAGTAAAAAAACTGAAGACAAATAAACATCTCAGAAGAATTCAATTAATTAATAAAACCTTTCATTTCAATATTGTCAAAGTATCTCCAATTTCAGCATTCTGGCTCAATTCACTTAAACTCTTGTATTAAAATGTTAAAGACACTATAGTATCTTTATTAAGTAAGTCAAATAAAATTGATATAAATATTTCAACACTGTAAAAGAGAAACATTAGACATTCCCATGCTCCCATCACAGAAAGTTCCATGAAACATTAGATTTCAAAAGAGCTATTGTTCTGGAGAAAGCTGTTCTTCATCATTCCTGTCTGATGCAGTTAGTTAACAGCTTATTAAATTCTTGCCAAATTAATTCTTTCCAAATCTAACCATTGTTACTGCAGTAAGAGACACTAAGTCTAAGAAGAAATGACAATATCAACAGAACAACAAAAACTGATAGATTGACCCATGACTAAAGTGAACTGAGTAATTCTAGTCTCCTTTAGTAATTTTCCCTATTTCTCCATTTTTGTCTTTTCCCACATTCTAACATTTTTCTTTAATCTGTAATTTTGTCCTGTTTGCCATTTCTCTATTCTTTAATTATGCAGTAAATCCTAATATATCCTATATATTTCTCTTGCCTTCCTGTCTTCTCCAAACACCTTTTCCATGCCTCCTTTTTCCAAATCTTGCTAGTCTCCTGCCTTCCCCCAACCTTCCCCATTGTCATTCCAGCATTTCATTTAAATTCCTTCCTTCATTTAAATTCCTACTGTCGTCCCACAGGCTAAGATGGTATTCCATAGGTTTTCCTTCCTTCCTCTGTGCCAGCTGGTGTCTGTTTTGCTTCTCATTTTCTAGAAGAACCAGCCTGAGTCTCCTGCTGGGCAGCAGCACACCAGCAAAAGAAGATGCATAAAACACTGCTGGTGAGTGACTACGATAAATACAGTGCTCCTGCAGCACAACAGCCTGAGCTGATCTGGTACCCATTTGTAAGCTGACAACCAGCACAGAGCAAAGAGACAAATGGCCTGTTTTCAGGAGCATTAGACAACAGTTTTATTGGAGGCTTTTTGTTGGTTTGGACTATTTTATGTGCTGTGAATGTGAGTGCTGTCCTTGCTGTGTAATTAGCACCTATAGCCCCTCCCACAAGACCTTGCAGAGCAGTGTGAGAAGGGCAGCATCAGCTCAGAACATGCCAGATTGCTGTGAGGAGGACAGTAAGGGAGTCAGAAATTATTCTAGAAGACACACTGTATAGATATAAGAAGAAAGGAAGCCTCTGCCATTGTCTCAGAAGTACCTAAGGAATGAGAGGCTCAGCAAAACTTGAGGAAGGTGCAGAGAGCTCTTGGACAGTACAGGAAAGACTTGGCACTTGTCTTTTTGAGGAGGACGCTAAAATCCAGGTCAAACTGCAATACAGTGTTTTGGTGGAGGCTGACCTGTGATACGGGAGACACGAATAGATGGAGGAAGATGCAGCTCAAGTTCTAATATTGAGAGCAAAACCTGAGCTGTGGGATATTAGTGTTTCTGAGGTTGGTTGTAGCTACCAAGTGACCTGCAGGGTCTTAAGGTAGCTTGCCCTAGCAGCAGAATATTTGAAAGGGTCTGATATTAGCCTTCAAAGGAGCACAACCACAGCCCAAATAGCTGATTAGTGATGGTCTGACCTTAACTGATAGAGATTCATAAGCAGGTGACAGGTATCACCAAAAAGAGCAAGGAAGAGCAGTAGCTGAACCATTGTCCTGCTGCTCTTCTCTCAAAGGTGGGGAAGCAGGGCCAGTGTGGGAGCAATTGCAGTTGCATCACTGTTAGAGTAAGCTAAGGATCAGGCAGCAGGTCAAACCAGAACACATTATTTGACTGCCTTATGCTGCTCTCAGGTACAAAAAAAAAAGATATAACAATATTTATTTATGCCTAGGGAGTCTGGGTTTTAATCTGAAGCTTGGATAAAGCTTCTTATCAATAAAGCAGAAGAGTAAGGTGAAACAAACTATAAATAATGCCTTGGACTTTCCTGTCCTCTAATTAATTTCCTGAGCTTGCTTCCAGGAATTGGCACTCCATGGTCCCCAAAGACCATACCAAAAGAAAAGAGAATAGATGAATGTTAAAACCAGAAGGCAAGACAATGGTTTCACGATATGAGCTCAAGCCACTCTTGTGGGTTGATGCTGTTCAGACACCAGGCCCTCACCAAAGCTGCTCAGTCACTCCCCTCTGCAGCTGGAGAAAATTTAACAAAGTGTTCCTGGGTTGAGATAAGGACCAGGAGAGATCACTCATCAAATACCATTGAGGGCAAAACAGGCTCAACTTAGAGACATAAAGTGAATTTATTACTAACAAAATCGGAGCAGGATAATGAGAAGTAAAATAAGCCCTTATAAACATCTTCTCCCTACCCCTCTCTCCTTCCAGCTCTACCCCCTACCCCAGCAGTGCAGGGGGACAGGGAATGGGGGTTATGGTCAGTTCATCACTTCTGGCTTCTCCCGCTGCTCGGGGAGAGGAGTCGTTCCCCTGCTGCACCGTGGGGTGACACGGGAGACAGTTCTCTGTGAACCTCTCCAATGTGAGCTCATCTCAGAGCAACAGCTCCCTGTGACTGCTGCAATGTGAGTCCATCCCGTGGGCAGCAATCCTCCCCAGACTGCTGCGGCATGGGTCACTCTGCCTCGGGGTGCCGTCCTTCAAGGACAGGCTGCTCCAGCCTGGGAGCAGGGCCCCTCTCTCCGTGGGTCTCCCACAGGATCACAGCCTCCTCCCAGGCATCCACATGCTCTGGCGTGGGGCTCCTCCATGGACTGTGGGTGGATGCCTGCATCCCCATGGCCCTCCATGGGCTGTAGGGCCACAGTTGATTCGCCATGGTCTGCACCACGGGCTGCAGGGGAATCTTGGCTACAGCACCTGGAGCACCTCCTCCCCCTCCTTCTTCACTGACCTTGGTGTCTGCAGGGTTGTTCTCACATGTTCTCACTCTGCTCTTCTCTAGGCACAATTAAAACTGCAACACAACTTTTGTTTATCTTTCTTCTTAAATCTGATACCACAGAGGTGTTACCATCATTTCTAACCAGCCCAGCCTTGGCCAGCAGCACATCCATCTTTGGAGCCCCCAGGGATTGGCTCTGCCGGACATGGTGGAAGTTTCTGGCAGCTTCTCACAGAAGCCACCTCTGTGGCCCCACTACCATAAACCAGGCTATGCAAAACCAATACAGCCATTAAATCCAGGCCCCAGATTATTCCAGGTGTTCATGCCCTCCCCTTGCAGCTAGCTAAGAGAAGCTGCCTTAGGAAATTTCTTCATGAATGGAAATTAATTGTCATGTAAAGTTGTTGAGTAGTTTCAGATTTCAAAGCAAGACTTAAAATACAACAATTTTTTTTAATGGAAGCATTTCTTCCACCTCCCACTCAACCCCCCTGGCAGACAACTAACGCTACTTACAAAAAATTTCACTTCAAAGAAAATAATAAAAAAGAAAAGATGGTCATAAGCCACTATATCATTAATTTTTTAAGCTTTTTCAAATTTCTTTCTTTTGCTAGTAATACCATTTCTAATGCAATAGATTCATGTTTCAGGCAGAAATAAACACTGAGGACAGCTAATAAATTATGTTCTGCAAAAAAACCCCAATTTATAAAATTCTAGATATACTTTATAAGTGAATAGATGCAAGTATGATCCCATTATCTGTAGTTTCTAGATGATATTTATTGCTTTCCCACAGTTTAGGTAGCATCTTTTTTTTCAATTTAATTTCTTTTCTTTAAATAGTTTAATTATTTCTCATAGACCAGATGCAAAATGTCTTTATTAATTTTACTCTTTGCTATTAGGTAGCTCTATTACATTCACTTTTTAAAAGGTGGATTAAAACAAAATGAATGATGAATTGGCCTGCTGGAAACCAATCTCAGTATAGAAATCCACAGATTAAGGCATCTTTACAAGGTCGAGCAAATTGAAAGCTTCCTGTTTTGCAGTCTTGATCCAGTCAACCTCTACTAATCAAGAAATGGAATTTAGTTATAGAAAATCCATTGTTCGTTTTCTGAAACAAACTACAAGCTGATGGATTTTAATAAACCAGAGTAGTGCTACCAACTGTACTTTTGGACCCAGATAACACAAAAGGAGAGCATCCCTTTCTGTGTGTACAGGCTGTAGAAGTTTTTTTAAGAATCCTTATTATATTCATTAGAAAGCAATGGAAGAAAACAAAGTTTTAAAAAAAAGGCATTAATTTTTAATTGTGTATTATATCATATTTCAAAATGGGATTACTGATCTCTAAATTTTCAGCCACTGAAATCAGTCATATCCTCCTTTGGACAGCTGAAAAGTCTCTTTTTCACTTCAAATTTCTTTTCTCTGTGCAGCAACTCTATGTTAGCACCAGTCTCTTGCAGCCAGCTTCCAGTATCTTTTTGGCAAACTGATTAGGCTGAACTCTGTAAACATCACAAGACATCACGAGGCTTGATTCCCTTCTCCTGAATCCTTTCTTTACCTGACTATTTAGTGAGTGTTCTCCAGTATTTCTGTGTGTTTCTTAAGGGCTGATAAAAACCCTTGGTCTTATTAAGTCTGGGTACAATAAGTATGAATCATCTCAGAATGCAATACTGCTTTGCGGAGGTTACAGGGCTGATAATGTAAGCCTTTCTTTCTGCTTGAGCACTCTGTTTCATGATGCAATATTTTTCTCCCCTTTGATCCAAGAGCATGACACAGACTAGTGTTCACATTATTGTTTACCTTCATTACTTTAGAGAAAGTAAAAGCATCTAGATATCCAGCTTCAAATGCCAGGAAGTCAAATTCAGGCATGGTGGTGCTCAATTTTGACATTCATCTGGATTAACAAGGCCATTTGGTAATCTTCAGACAAACATAAAATTGATGTCCTGGGATTTTAAAATGCAGAATTTTAAAGGCAACATTGTATGCACAATATCCCATGAATTTTTTTAGATATTTTTATCAAATTCTAAAACTTTTGTGGTTCTTTTTTTTTTTTCCTCTCTTATCAAAATGAAATAAATACCAGGCATTTCCTTCTGAATGAAAGGGCTGATTTCTGTTCATGGCTTGTTCCAACCAAATATAGTTTAAAGTGACAGCTACAGTAAATTACATGCCATGCCCTTTACACATCTAGGATGAAGCAGCACTCCTGTGGACAACAGGTGCAGGACAGCCTCAGTACCAATGGGCACAGAGACTGAATTTCTGTTCTGTCTCCAAAGAGTCTCACCTGAAGACACCCATCATTGGCCAGATCTGCCAGATGTAAAATCAGGATGGCTGGGTAGGTTGGCACAACACAGAATGCAATTGCAGAGCCAGTACCACAGAACATGGATATGCCAGTATGTTCTTAGGACAAGGCAACTGGTCTTAATTTATCTTTGTTTCCTATTCCTGTGGGTTTGGGTTTTTTTATATAACAAAAGGATGTGATGGTTTCCATTGAAAGTGTGATGAAAAGGTTTGGAAATTCTGGTACTTACAACACTGTGGGCTACTTTTCCCCAGCCAGCTTTCTTTCCTCTCCCACACTGCCTCAAGGATTTTAGCCTGAGTATTTTTGATCCAGGATGAGGGATGTGCTAAAAATAAGGCCAAGCAAAACACAACTGGGCAAAGCTTGCAATTTGAGAACAAAAAGGTGTGAGAAAATGATAAGCCCATGAAAATCATGCTAACATTGAAAATTTAAATAAAAGCTAACAAAATTTTTTAGCAAATATGGTTGACTTCAAATACTGTGTTCTGTGAAGAGAAATTTTATTCTCACAGGAGCATGTTATTTAATTTGTCCAAGCAAAATTGTATCCACATATTAGAAATATAGTTTTATCAATATTTACTAACGATTTAAATGTTTCAGAGATTTTAAAAGAGGGAATGCATACACAAATTCATGTATATATCAGAGTATTTAATTCTACAGTATTTCATAACCTGCCAAGTTTTTTCCACCACTCACTAAGAAAAGAAGAGGAAAGGAAGATAAAACAAGTTAAATGAGTTTTAAAAAGGCTATTAACCAGACAGCTTACACCCCACAGTTCAAATGCTCACGTACCTATACCATTTTTTCCCTTAGTGAAGAGAGAAGCTGAGGTGACTTTGCTGCTGCGCTGTCCAGGTGTGGGGCAGGAGGTCAGGACACATCCCTGGAATCAGATCTCTGACTCATGTCAGGCAGACCCAGAGCAGGGAATAAGGATGTTCTATGTGCGCCCCAATGTGCGTCTCAAGCAAACAAAAAAAGGCCAAATTTCAGCCTCTGGCCCATCACTTCACGTTGCTTGGAAGCAGATACCAATTCATTTTGCAGTCTCTGTGGACCCGGATCTGCCTTATGTGACACTGGCATGCAGGTCTGTGTGGGGAAGGCTGGGCTTGGCACGGCTCCATGGGTCCTCAGCACCAGGGCTGGACCCACATTATCAGTGCAGCTTTTCTCTGATGAGAAAAGTAAAATAAGGAGAACTCTCCACAGCACAATTTTTTAAAAAGCATGTAAATCAGCACTTCAATTTAGGATAAGATATAGCTGGCTTGACTTTTTAATAATCAACTTTAGCCCACTGAGACACATAGAATCTTTTGCTTTGTAAATAACAGCATTAAAAAAATGAGATATCAACTCAAACTTTCATTCCAAAGAGAACAAAAAACTTTGTTTTATATGCTGACAATATATCTAAAGGAAGGTCTTATCTATTTATGGTTCCTGACCTTTAAGCTGAATTACCATTTTGTTTTAAAAAATCTTATAATAATGATGATAAAAGAGCTAGAAATTTCAAAGAAATTATTCAGAAATTGGCAATGCAAAGAAGGTTTTTTTCACACAGAATTTTCAGAATACCACTGTTTCTCAATAAGCTTTATCTTATGTATTGTTATGATATCCTTCATGGTTGGTTTTTATTAGTTACCTTAGTCATTTATACTTATGAGCTAGCTTTGGATTGCTTGCAGTTTTATCTCTGAGATTTTTGCTGAGAGAGAAAATCAGAGTTACTCTGATTACTTATATTCATGTAAGCAAAGTCATAGAAACAGGATAATGTAATGATGATTATAAATATTTTAATGACTGCTGAGGTGTGTCTTTGATGTTGTGATTGATGAAAAATTGATAACCATTGATAGTCAACAGTGACTTGTTTATAAACTAAAGAAAATGATATCTCCAGAAATCCATCATTGTTTTCTTATATTGCATACATGATGAATATAAACGTTACAGTGTCCTACCTCATTGCAAAGAATGATGAAAAATAAAATCTCAATACACATGCTCTCATTATTCCACCAAACACTCAGTTGCAAAACAAATGCCTCTCTGGTTTACTGCAAGATTAAGGGTCCACTAGTGCAAGTTTTCCATGCTCAGAACACCCATCGATTTCAACAGCAGCTCCATATACAAAGCATTTCCAGGATTAGCCCTAAATAATTTATCAAAACCATACCCTGGAGCTCTGAGTGCATTGCAAAGACAAATGGAAGGATTCATGCAGTAGATAATAGGGTGCATTTTTCTGCTCTCACAAAACATGTGAATGCTTTTATAAAAGCCACTCACCTGCAGCCTGGTGAAAAAGGAGTTTATTGTTGAATAAAATGACCTGGGCAGGTAGAAGAGTGGGCTAGGAAGAACAGTATGAAGTTTAATAAAAACAAGTGCAAAGTCCTGAACTTGGGGCAAAATAACCAAAGATCTCAGTACAGGTTAGGATCTGTGTGGTTCAGCCTTGCTGAAAGAGACCTGTGGGTGCTGGTGGACAGCAAGCTGAACGTGAGCCGGTAAGTGCACCACTGCAGCAACAAAGGCAAACTGGAGCCTGGGCTGCACCTGCAGGAGGGCTACCAGCAAGGATAGCCATGTGAAACCCCTACTCTACCCAACATCTGTTAGGTGTACTGGGAGTACTGTGTCCATTTCTGGTGCCCAGAATTCAAGAAAGATGCAGACTGACAAGAGAAGGTCCAAATGAAGGCCCCAAAGGTAATCCAAGGGATGGGAGATCAAAGGAATGGGGAATCTGAGGAAACACTGAGGGCATTCAGTCTTTTCTCCCTAACGAAGTGAAGTTTTGGGGAGGACTTGATCAGTTTCTAGTACCTAAATGGCAGCTCCAGAGAAGACAGATGCTTTATCTTTATGAGGAGCCACATGGAGAAAACAAGGAGTAAGTACAAGTTGGGCCAGAAGAGCATCTCAATGTATGAATATTTTTTGCATGAGAACATTTGATCACTGGTGCAACCTCCCACAGATGGGGTAGAGTTTCCACCCCTGTGGGTTTTCAAGATGCAATTATACAGCATACCAGAAAACTTCATGTAGTCTCCCTTTCCCAAGAAAGACTGGACCAGATGATCTTTTGAGGTCCCTTCCAACTTGGGCAGCTGTGAAGCTTATTGCATTGAATATGCAAAATGCAGTAATGTGGCAGGCATTTGAGGATGTCAGTCAAGGTTCACACCTCCCTCCAATGTGTTTACAGTGACAAAGCAAGGTTTTTTAATTTTTTAATTCCACAGCTGTTTTTTTACTTCTCATTAAGTGCTCTGCTGGAACACAGCTAAAATAACAGGACAAGAAGGAACATTTTAAGTAGGGTTTGAATGATATCATGTGGCCAGAGAAAGATTTTCTTTAGTCAGGTAAAACACTTCATACCTCAGAGTAGCACCTTTCTAGAAAAGTAGGTGCAAGGGCAACTCAGACAAACTTTTCTTTCCAGAGTATTTAAACAAGACATACAATGTTATTACAAGGTTTGCATTCAGGATTTGCATGAGGACGTACTACCGATGTCTGTAATATATAAAACTAGAAACTTATTGCAATCAACAAGTGTTTTCAGTTTACTTTAAAATAATGCTTTTCCTTAATGAATACAAGGAAATGTAAATTACATAGGCCTTAATCCCTTGATTCTCTTTCGTTTCCATGGAAATGGACAGTATTTAGAAGAGCACACAACTCAACAGGCAGGACTGGGTCACCAGTACCCAGTCATCAAAGGCTATTATTGTCACTTGGTCTTTGAAGCAATGGTAAAGGTGTCTGCATCTTTTTGTAGTTAAAGATGTCAGAGATGTCAAAGTGATTTAAAATCTTTTGAACCAAATTACAGACCCTGCATTTTTTCAGATTCATTTGAAGGACTTATGTACAGACAGAGATGTGCATAAAGCACATCATAATGCTGAGTTGTAAGGGGCAGAAAAGAATCCCCAGGGATCCTCTCCGTAAAACTGCAAGTAATAGGCAGTACACAGAACTGTATATCCAAGATGTAGAAACCAAAGTATCATTTCCAACTATCCATCATGCCAGATATGGGCTGCTTAATTATGAGAAGTACTGCATGCTCAGTTCGCTTGTCTCGTGGGAACAATTATTTGTCAATACAAAGCAGCCAGATCAGCTGTGTCTCACTTTGCTGAATTACACATTTTTAAAAGAGAACAATGACTTCCATTTACACCTTATCCTGACTTTAATGGACCAGTATATAGAATGGGTGAAATTAACCATGGTTGCTGGCATACTACATAGTACACTAGCATAGTAAGACACCCTTATTTAGTCATTAAGAAATCAACCCTCATAATGCAGTGATTTATGGGCCTGGATCTTGAAATTGTAAAGATCTTCCTTTCTAGACAGAAGTTAAACTTAAGTTTGCTAACTTAGACCAATCTCTCTCCTGCTTATTTTGTTGATTCACAACACACGTCCACAGAGGACATACTGATTCCTCCTCTATGTGATCTTCCTCAAAGATGTTCCCCTCTCTGACATTAGCTGTAATAGATTTTTTTTAAGTCAGGTTCTTTTGGAGAGAGTCTCACCTCTGTAGGCTGCCATGCACTTCATGTAATCAGGCTGACATTAAATCCTGCACTCCCATTTACATCTCTTGATGTGGTCCCAGTCAAAACATAGGTGAAAAAAGGAAAGCTCTAATTTTGCCCTCAGTGGGTATTGGGTCAGATCCCACCTACAGTACTTCATTTTTCTGGGAAAGGTCACTGAGCTAAAAAAGACTACGCAAGCTACCAAATGTCAGGTCAGATTACTTGTGCAGAACTATCTAGGATCCTGCTGCTGCTACTCTTTACTTATTTATTTCTTTATTTATCAATTTAATAAAGTCAGCATCTATAGATTTATTAACCAAAGGGAGAAAAGAACTCATGGGCTCCATTCCCCAGGGATGCCTTGAAAACTCCACTTTATTCATTAGCAGCATAGCAAGGGCAGTTAATATTTACTTGACACATTAAAAAAGCAGCAGCATAAGAAATTAGTCTTAGAATGGTTTACTGCTAGAATTTGAGAAGAATTTGTTCTTCACTTATCTCAATGGATCTGTTGTGATCAGCTGTAGGACTAGAAAACTGCCTTCATGGTCATCAGAGGAGCTATCAGTCTGTTGGTTTAGCAATTAAAGCAATTAATTCAAACATGGATTTTGTAAAACCAAAGCTAAGGCCTTATAAATTACTCATTTAGCTTTTGTGTAACAGACAGCCATCCCCAGGATTTAGTTCTGTTTATCAATAGTTTCATGCAGAGAAGGACCACAGAAATTCACATATCTATGCCCTTTTTACTGTTAATCAAATATTTTTGCAAGACATTAAATCATGTAGAAACAATTTTCAGGTTCTTGTGATACAACATTTTGTTGTCGCATAGCTAAATCCTACATGTTAACCAAACCACAAGCCCTTTGATACAAATTTTATTCACTAAACTGGGGGTTTTTTTTCTCCCAGAAATCAGCCTTTTCTCAGGAAAAATCCCAACTTTGGCTTGTTTTGGAAGGGACAGTTCTCTCTGAGAATATCTTTTCCTTCATGCATTGAACATTTGCGACCAAAGATCTACAGCTGAGCACATCTTCTTTTCATTCCTCAATGGCAATATGGCCTGAAGACAATTTACTTTGCATCTTCTCGTCTCTAGAACCACTTCCATGAGAACAATAAAGAGGTTGAAACCTGAGAAATTTCCTGTCTGCAGAGCTCTCATTAGGTGTCAATGCAGAGGCAGAGATCCTCAGACAATTTCTGCCAGCAGCTATTTTATATCCTTAGCCTTTGTGAAAAAACATCATTTTGTTGTTTTCTCAGGGGAGGAGGGAAGAAGATTATGTAAGTATAGATATGTTATGTTTAGTTCCAAAGTACATGAAGGGGAAAACATAGGGGGAAAAAAGGATAAGAGAGTGATGGTAGATTAATAAATAATTATTCTAACATCAGATTGCCAAGTCAAAAACACTGCATGTTAAATATTAATTTTTGGATTGATTGTATATAGACTTCATCTTTGTCTCTGCCATTTATACTAAATGAGGCAGATATTTTTATATTGAACTGACTCTATTAGGAGGCATCACTGTTAAACCTTGTGGAAGTTCTGAAGGAAAAAAGGAAAGAACAGAAAAAAACATTATGTCTTTCTAGGTACCAGAAGATTTTGAATGAATTACAGGGAAATGAGGCAGGTTTTCCGAACAGCATGCAATACTGAAAAACATTTTCTTAGATAACTGGTAGATAAATCACTACTTAGCCCAAGTAATAATGATTCTGGTATGAATTAGGTGATTTTAATAACAAACACATGTTACTGCTCTTGATATGCTGGTAACACAATGCAAATGAGACTAGGGAAAATCTGTGAAAAATAAATTAAAAAAAAAAAAGACAAGGGAACCTCAAGGGAACCTACACTGGAGGGATACAGGCATCCTTTTGGAAATAGGCTGATACACTTTTAGATGCTCCCATGCTTAGACTCCTGTCTCACCTCTGCCAAAAGCTGGTTGCTGACTCCTGGGGTAGGCTGCAGACGGGATTTATATCTATCCATGTTCACTTACATTTCTTTTACAGGGGGTTTGTGGCAATATGGGAAATTATGAACTAAAAAGGCTACAAAGGATAACTGACTGGACTGCAGAAGCTTCAAGGAGAGAGACATTTTTTTCCTCTTAAGTCTGCTGTGGTCCACTTTGGGTGGAGGGATAGAGCGGGCAGTTGCAGGGAATACGATGTTAAACAGCTTCATACACATTCACTATACTCCCTCTGTCATTGCTCACCCTCTCCTGCTTGCTCACCTCTCTGATGAGCAACTATGCTGCCCATGAGTAACCAGAACTGTATTGCTTCCACTGGACAAATTTCTATCACCTCCTAATGGAACTGTGCCTGGATTCTCAGCTATAAGTGAATTTCAGCAGGAATTCACTGATAGTTGATACCAGTAAAAATGCAGTAGCCAGACTCTTTGTCACCCAGTATTTTGTAATTGTTTTCCTAACTACATAAAATAATATCCCTTTTAATCCATAATATCCCTTTTAATCCATAATATCCCTTTTAATCCATGCCATGAGAATGGTCTATTTCCAGTTTCCAAAAGGAACAGGAGAGAAATAACATAGGACTTACAGGACTTACCTGAAAAACAGATGCAGCCAAGGACCACTCAAATGAAACAGATAACACTTGGGACTGGGGGAAGGGGTGGAGAATGAAAGTGGGGGCAGCATCAAACAGCCATCGCTCTTCTTGTCTTGAAAGTAAAGATTAATAAATAGAAAAGCAGAATAAGGGACAAAACCTCTATGAGAGCTAATGGGTCTTGGTCAGAACAGTGAAAATTCTGCCTCTGTTTTTTCAAATTGATTGAGAACTACCCAGAGAAAATTTAAATCACCATACACATTTATTTTCGACCCTCAAAATATGAATTCTTATTTAGACTACAAAAGCAGATAATATAAAACGTAACTACTATTTACTAACACCACACCCACATTAGAGTTATCTGTGCAACATCTACTTGACTCTTTTTTTGCCTAGGAAATCTTCACCACCTATAGTTAACAATTGACAAAATTAACAACAGATGTAAATTAATAAAAAATGACATTAAATCAAGGCAGGTTAACTAATCACTCAGGTTTAGGGTCAACAAGATGTTTTTCTCCCAATGCAGACTGAGATGATTTTGAAAATTGTTCACAACTTGTAGCACAGGTTGTGAAGAAACTGCTCAAATCTCATAATTTCAAGGCTTTGAACCCTTGTGATACATTGTCCATTATATGCTTTTAGCCTTCTAGCACCACTTAATCTAACCTGGTGATAAACAAAATGGATAAATGTCATGGGATTTATACCGGATCTGAATACAGAGCTATGCTGTTCTGTGTTGTCTGAAGTAAGTGTCAGATAAAAAAAAAAAAGAGGGAATCTGTGGCAATCAGCAAATGCTCCTATGAAACACTAAAACTTAATTCAAAAATCAGAGTATTTTCTAATTCAATAGTAAATATTGGCTTATTGGGATTGGCCTTTGTCACCTTTTCCCACCATTTCCAGGCAAAAAGAATTTTGGTAGAAATTATTTGACCAATCAATCTCTAGACTGACACTTTCATCACTGAGAACTCTTTTTTTCTCTCATTTCACTTCAATTTCCTGATACCCACTACTGAGCTTTGAAAAGATGCTTAGGTCTTATTTCACACACACACACACACAGAGCAATTCTCACCATAGTCAATGCCCCTGGCTTATGAAAGCCTTAAAGTTTTAAATTTTGACCTAGGTCATGTCATTCAGGCATACATTTCCTGGTAGGAGTGAGGGCATCATCATGTCCTGCTTTCTCAAAAGACAGGAACTATTCAGAAAAGCTCCTCAGGACACTGGATGGTTGAAAAATACGTTGATGTCACTTAACTGGCACCTTTATAGAATTTTTTTTTTTCCAAGGCTTTTTGTGTTTTTCCCTGGGCAAATTATGGAACAGATTTTTCCCTCCCAGAACAGATGACTATCTAGAAGCAAGGACACTCATTTAGGACACAGAAGTCTCACGCTCACCTACAGCAGTCTAAACAAAGACTCTTGCTTCACCTACATCTCAGCATCCCTTAAGCATCACAGCATTAACCATTCCTAGGAATGCTTGTTATACACAAGAAGGCTGGTATTGTCCACTCATTATATTATCTAGCAAGCTTACATTATATACAGATTAAAGAAAATGTGATTTCATGCCACACTGGAACAGATACTGATGATGAAAGCTCTACATTTTGTGGAAAACGGTAGGTTGGGATGGTTCATAGCACTTCATCTCCCACCGGCCCATCCAATCCCACAGCCAAATCCACCACTCAGCAGAGTTTATTCAGCCAGGCAACCTGGACATTTAACTCTAGTTCAGTCCTTCCTTTTAATTCAGAGCCCAGATTTCTACTGACAGAATTTAAATTTCTTCCTTTTACCATTTCCTTATAAATCAGTTTCATTGCATCAGACTCAAAATGTTCTGTCCACTTACTCTAGAATGCTGAATGCTTCAGAGGAAGCCAGATAATTTGCCAGGCACTTCTGAGCATGTTCTTCAAGACTGTAACATTTTAATTACCACTCTGGAAAAATCATCCATAAGAGGAAGCTTTGTCAGCACTGTGAAGCAACAGAGGAACAATTTTGTTAAATGTCTTCCTCAATTAAAATTAGGAAAAAAAATTTCCCAGCATCAATTTGGAAGGCAAAAATGCCAATATAGATAAGTATGAATGCATGTGCACATGTGCACAAATGTTTACATATTGATTTATTTATATGTGTCCAGGTTCACACATATTATTATAAATAAGTATAAATATGCATTTTATATTTATGTGTATGCACACACACATATTTGTGTGTGCTTATAGTGAGCTCGTAAAGGATGGATCTACTTCTTCCTGGCCAGCTCCTTCAGAAAAAGCCATAGAGCTGTGGCCTTCATTCCCTGAGATGTGCATATATCTCTTAGTGTGCGACCATCCCCCACATCCCACAAGGCTTTTGTGGTGGGAAGTCCACATCCAGTAACTGTCAGGGGCTCTCAGGGAGGTGTGAAATCCATGCTGCATCTGACAGCACAGCAGTCTTCAGATAGCTGGAATTGCAATCGATAGGTAACAAATGGCCATTCTGCTTACAGTATAATGAGCCCTGTCTCAGCCTGCTTTTCCCACAGAGATGCAGGCACTAATTCTACGACCATTATCTCCTTCAGCTGGTCATAATGACACTTAAAGCATGTAATAACATTTAAAACACAGACTGTAATTTCTTTTTCTCTGTTCAGAATTTGTACTTGGCCAGCAAATGGCTTAATGAACCAGTTTTGTAGACTTTCTAATTACCAGCTGTCTCTGGAGGATTTTTTTTGTTTTGTTTTGTTTAATTTTATTATGCTAAAAGTCACTAGACTAGCATCTATTTTGTCTGTTCTTAGGAACGTTTTTCCTTCTGCAGCTGAAATAGATTGCATCTTATACTAGGTACTAAAGCAGCACTCCAAACAAATTCAAAGTCACTCTCACTGGCTTTCTCGTAAGCCTCTGCAGCTCTGTCAGGATGTAGTTGGGTCAGTCCACTAGGCTGGACTAACTGTTTTTCTTTTGTAGTATTTTAGTTCTGGGTCAAAAAACATACTTGCAATCTCCAGTTTTTATGGTTTCAACAACAGTTCTTTAAATTCTCACAGAGAGAGAGGAGGAATCAGTAAATATGGTACACTAGATCTGCTTTAAACTTGACTCCCTTCCCAGGGTCAGACTGAACTCTGGGTTTTCATATGAGCCTGCTTTTAATTTTTTTTAGTTAGTTGCTGATTTTCCATCATATATAAAAAGTAGAATTAAAAACCAAAACTCCTTGTGATTAGGATCAAATCACAGTCCTTTTATGAATGGCTGCAATTTTCTTTTTATCTCTTCCAGCTTAATGCTGACAATCTACTTGTTCTTGTGATGCAGGCTCTGCTTCTTTCAGGCTGCAGAGGGCTGGAGCACAGGTTTGCACTTTTCCCTTGCCCACTCCTGTCTGTAGCCTCCCACCAGGGCTGGGGCTGGGGAAACGGGCTCCTTGCCTGCAGGAGCAGTGTGCCGGGCAAGGGTCTGTGTAGGAGCTGCACGAAGGAGCTGCAGGAGCTCAGCAGGTGATGCAGCATCAGGGGTGCCAAAAAGAAGGTCACATCTTCTCTGACACCCTGCACGTTCACCAACTCAAGGCCCAGATTGCACTGAAAGAGGGGCAGGCAAAGCCTATGCTTATCATGTTGGAAAATGGAGATTTCTCTGATGGTGAAGGCTGGGAACTTGTGACTTTTGGTACCTAAGGTTGCATGTGCAACAAATAGGAGGGTTTCTGCATGGAGTTACAGTACCTGTGATCTCATTGGGATCACAGAGATGTTGTGAGTCAGCTCACAAAACCAGACTGCTGGCATGAATGGATACAGCTCCTTTAGAAAAGACAGGACAGTATGGCGAACGGGGCAAGGTGCAGCTTACGTGACAGAGCAGAGAGGATGCAGGGCACTCTGCCTTGGCACTGGTGATGAGCCAAATGAAAGGGATCCCATTGTTGGGATCACTCTCATTTGGCAGCTGTCACAGACTTCCCAATCAGGAATAAGGATGTAAGGACTTTTTCAGACAGCTAGAGAAAGCCTTTTGCTCTCAGGCCCTGGTTCCTGCGGGAAGCTTTAACCACTCAGCTGAAAGGTCAGCACAGCAGGACACAGGCAGTCCAGGAGGACTCTGGGTAGTGTTGATGGGAACTTCCTGACATAGGTGATTAGGAAGCTGGTCAGTGGAGATGCTCTGCTAAGCCTCATGAATAAGGAATAACTAGTTAGAAATATGGAGGCTGGGGGTGGCCTTAGCTGCAGTGGCCATGCAATGATGGAGTTTAGGATCCTCAGAGAAGAGAACAAAAGGAAAAAATATCATCACTGCTCCATACTTCAGGAGAGCAGATTTCATGAATATTCTTAGAACACCATGACATACAGCCTCAAAAGGATAAGGGGTTCAGTATTGCTGGTTGATTTTCAAAGATGCCTCTTCACGGCTCAGGAACTGTCTATCCCAATGAGCAGGAAATCAAGCAGTGAAGTCAGGAGGCCTGGGTGGATGAACAAGGAGCTTCTGACTATAGTGAAATATTAAGAGCAAGCATACAAGACACAGGGTCAGATCACCCAGAATGAATATAAAGTTATTGTCTGAGTGGACAGGAACTGTAATTGCTGCCAGCCAGGACTTGAAAAGGAGTTTGCTTCTTCTGCCTGAACTGAAGAGTGCATCATAATTAATATTAACTGTACATCTGTATCCTCACTATTTTTCTGCAGTCTATTTTAGCCTTGAAACAGGATCCTGAAACTACTGCCTTGGCCACCACAGGTGACCTGTGTTGTCTCAGGTACCTAATCATGCTCAAATGCTGTGGCTGGAACAACTAGAGCATACCCACAGTGTATTATTTCAACTGTTCCTTTGCAAAGCTACAGTGGCTTTTTAATTTCAGATTCTACCTAAATCTACAGTCTTTCCATCTTGGGTTCAAATACCTCATCAACTACTACTATAAACATTATCTAATTAAATTACTTCAGAGATAAGTAGTGAGATGCAAGTGCTGAGTATTGTTAACACTAATTTCAAGGGGTGTGAGAGACTGGGGAAATGTGCCTGTTAAATTGTGACCTTGTTTTGGTTATATCCTTCATTTTATTGTAATCCTACACTGGAGTAGGATTTGTAGAGATTGTTAGACTAATAGATATAGTTGAAAAAATGAGAAGCTTTGCAGCAGACAGAACTGTTGCCTCCTGCTCCAGTAAATTCTGCTACTGTTTGGAATATCTTACAAAGTAAGGAAAATCAAGCAGTTCCTTCTTCCCTACTTCACTAAGGCAACAAAATTCCCCTTGATTAAAATTGGGTAGTATCAATTAAATCAGACATAATCATTCCCAGGAGGTACTCAATTATGAAGACTACTGCTTATATTTCAGACCTATAAAAGTATGCCCCAAAAAACTTGGCTTTTGCTGGTTGTATGTGTTGATACCTGAAGTCACCTACACATTCTTAGGGAGTCACTTTTAGGAAGATATCTTGGTTTTATCAAAATATCTGCGTTTTCATACTACTCTGAATACTTTTTACATCTCAAATTAAACTCTCCTTACCCTCTTGCATTAATTCTTTCACTAATCTACTCATTGGAGAGTGGAACTGTATAAAGAGCTCTGCCTGGAAGCCTGGACTTGGAAATCACAATCTCCATGAGGCAAGACACGGCATCATCTTCTTTTCCAGCTGGTCCTCATACATTCTGAAACTCCCAACAATTTTTGGTCAAAATTAAATTAAGGTGGAGATTGAAAATGTCCTGAACTTTGCACATTTTTTGAAAGCTGGCAGGGGGACTGAAGACATTTGTGACCATCACAGTGAGGGACAGGCAGTTGTGAATCACTTTGAAGAAGCAGCAGCCATCTGTCATAGGATCCTTTTTGCAGGATTAAACATGAAGAGCAAATGGAAGGGTCTAGGAAGAAAGGTAATGGAAATGATTCAGAGGTCTTGCATTAAAAAACTTGGGAGAATTTGATGACCATGTGGACAGCTTCGGATTTTCATCACATGATCTCTTGTCCTTACTGGTAGTGGCTGCTCTGTTCAGCCACATTGGCAAGTCCATATCCCAAATAATGCATACAGTCCAGAGAGCCTTCTTTGGGTCTGCTCATGGCAAGAAATATCTTGAAGTCAGTATTTTACTGTCTGATAAATCATTTGTGGCCAGACAGATGTTGTAGATGTTCCTGAATTTCAGTTTGTATTTTGATTGTCAGACCACTGTGTGAGCTTGGAGAATAGCTTGTATTAGGCAATGTTATTAAGTATCAGGAAGAAGAATCACAGTCAACAGCTATGACCATGTCTCAGGCAATTGCCTTGTGATACTAAAGAAGAAAGATGGCAGGAAGGTCAAGAGACATTCCCCACACTCTGATACCTCCAGATTATTTTAAATAGGACAATTTATTTATGGCTGTTGATCTTTGTTTAGAGGGACAATTTTTTACAAAGTGTGGAATTTCCTTTTTATTCATAGTCTCTACTTTTTGGCAAAGCTGAAGCTGGGTACCTGCAACATAACAAGCATAAATTTAAAGACAATATTTAGAAGCCTGTAAAAAGGTGACCCTGAGACTCTCTCATGACCCATGAATAGCAAGTTAGTGTTTGTACCATATTTAATATGAAGATTGTGACCAAGCCATTAACCTTTAGTGGCGGGCACTGAGTAAATGTGTCACATCGTACAGAAGGCACAGTAAATCTGTGCACAGTATGTGGAGTGGTTTCTCAGCTGCAAGCCAAGATAAATGAAAAAATATCTATCCATTTATCTCTATTCCTTCTAAGTTTGGGACTTTATAAAACACACTCTCTGAATCCTATCTCACATCTTTACCCTTACAAAGGCTTTTCTTTTTTTTTTGATTGGCAATATTTCATATCAAAATGGGGGTTTATCACTACATTTTAACGTATTCTTTTTCTGCTAATTCTGTATAACTCAAGTACTCATTGCTGTTGAAAAGCACACTACAGTAGAGCTGAAAATTGAGAATATGCAAATATTCATTTTAACCTTGTCCTAGGAAATCTGGTGTTGTGTGGTTTGATGTCCAACTCCCACAGTTTCTTCTCTCTTAGACTGTTATATATATTTACAAACTTTCCTTCCACACTTCTGTTTCTAAACTGAGGTCTGAAGGCAGCCTCCCATCCAGCTTTCTTTTAAATACGTAGTGCACTAATTTCATTGACAAGATAATCTGTCAGTTTAGGTACTCTACACTTCCGTGCGAACTATTATTTTCAAAAATTTAGGAAATGTTCAGAAGTATAACACTGAAATTCAGCTGTGTTGTTCTTAGACTTATATTTGCACCTCAGAAAATATAGCAAATGTGTCCTCTTGATGCCTATAGGCAGCTCTCAAAAATTTCCATTTTTTATGTCCATCTAAGTTCCCTCCATGTCAACACTTCAAAAGATTTTTTTTGCAAAATGGATTAATTCATGCCTTTAATAAATGTATGAACTCACTTAAATGAGAATGTGACAATGCTGAATTGCAGGCTTTATAGTTTCCCATGTTGTAGGAACACGGTATTTCTAATTCACCTTTTTTAAGGAAGCAGACAGATTACTGCTCCTTTTTTGAATCTTTTTGCTTATAATCCCCTTTGGGCCATGTCTCACCACTCAGCAACCTTCGTTAAACACAAAAGTCTATTTTGACTATGACTTTTACTCATAAAAGGATGGAAAATCTTTTAAAACTGTATTTAGTTCTAGCAAATCTTAAGTACATCATCATAGCCTAGGTACTTTAACTGGAAATATGAAGCCAACATATGTAGAGAGAAATAAGATATGTTTAGGTGCAGAAGGACACTCCTGTGTTTACAGCATTAATCGAAAGCAGAACAATGGTCTGGCTCATCAAATGCATTCACTGCCTACAACACTTTTCTGAAGGTGTCAGTCTGATTTAAGAGTCTTGGAGTTACAGAGAGGATGTTTTGTAAGGTTCCAGGGGGAATGTAAGCAGACACATCTCTGGGTAGAAAAGGCATTTTCTCCTCCTAGGTAAGATCCTATGTACGACATCTGCTGCATACATGCTTTGCTGTATTTCCTCCATTAGGTCATTCTTAGAGGAAACCTGAGATCTGCAGAAAGACTTTTATTTATCAAATCTGAGCTTTGACTGTCATAAAACCCCTAACTCCAAACCAGGCTATTAAATTCATCTAGTACGTAAAACAGGATGTATAAAAGCACTTATATGAAGTATGAGACACATAATTATTAAAAAGAAACCTGTGGCTGAGGTGACAAATCCTTGTGATTCTTTCCCAAGACAGAACAGAAAAACATTTGTAAAATCCAGATTCAAAGATCCAGGCAATTAATCTCACAAAGGTCTTTCCTTACTCCCCTTTGGGAAGCGACAGCTTCTTTCTAGCCCCTGCTCAAGTATGATGTATTTCAGAGTTTCCAAAACCAACTTTTTAAGCAAGAAATGAAAACCCCAAGTGCTGTGGTATGAAGATCAAATGATGGAATTCAATGTTCATTACCATAAATATTCAAATGCATGTTATGTTTCAAGTTGGATTTTACAATATTTTATTGTGTAAGTAGCTATCTGCTATTTTGTAATTATTATCACTAATAATTACAAGCTAGTCAAGCTAGTGGCAAATGATGCTATTGCTTAAGTCCCACATAACAGGAAGTTTAGCATGAAATGTAGGTTCTGTTTCTGATAAAGTACTAGTGAACATAAATCTACCTCATACAATAGGCCTGTGAAAAACTGGAAAAAAATCCTGCATTTGTTGTTTCTAAGGAGCTTTCAGTACTTGTTAATGTTTTAAGCATGTTCTACATCAAAATAATTTTTGTCCTCCCCTATTATGGCCTTATGTTCAACTAGAGAGTATTTATGCTCCTTTCAAATTTTCTCATTTGAACAAGTCTTCCATTAATTTCTGAAGCATGACTTTTAATTCTAACAGACTCTGTGGTTAACGATGTTAGAATTTTATTTATCATTTTGATATAATATGTTTCTTTCAGAATCTTTTCTTTTGATAAGTAATACATATTTACTCAACACTTCCACTGTGATATCTGAAATCTTCATGCCACCTACAAGAATTTTATATTTTTCCACGCTCTTATTCAGGCCCTTTTAATCAAACCATATACTTTTTCTTCTCTTCCAATAATGCTGTTGAATTTTAGTGTATTTTTATACTAATGTTGAAGAAACTTTGTTTGTGATTATGTCTTGAATTTTGTTTTACCTGTTGTTCAGGAGTTTATCAAAGGTAAGTAACTTTTCTATTGTAGCTTTTTGAAATAACTGTTCCAAGAAGGTTTTCTATGGTGCCTAAAATTATTCTCTGTTCACAGTCCATTGTGGTGAGTATGCTACCTGTGTATGCCATAAATGAAACTATTACTCAAGTTTCTTCTCTTCAAGCACACAGATTTCCTTTAATGTAACAAAAGTATTGCCCCTATTATGATTGGCTTATCTTGGCTAATACTGTAGGCTAATACCACATTCATTCTCCTTATGTCTGAGAATTCAATCCTGGCAATTCAGTCAGTAAAGAATCTGTAGTTATGATATTACTCAGACGTGTTTTCTCTAAGGTCTAATGTCTCTTTGACATCAGTAATATTTACTTTATAATTTGATCAAAAGGTTTAAAACAAGTCGGATATAATAAGGAATTATAATGGGTCGAGCTGAGGGTTAAAGCTGATCTGAAATTTTATGGTATGATTTCTAATACAAACTTCAATTTTCTGACATTATTTAGCTTATTAGAATGTTAAATGTGCTGTTTATTGAAAAAAGTCCTCAGTTTCTAAACTGACTAGACTCAGGTGAAAAAAGATAAAATGCTAACTCACAAGAATCAAGACAACCATGCAAAACTGGCTATCCTAAGCCTTATTGCATCTAATAAATCTCACCATACCTACTTCAGACCCAAGTCATACACACCGGTGTTCTCTGACTCACATATGTCTTTATTTCACCTTTTGGCTGTTCTATTGGACCTCACTATACAACATGGAAAAAAACTTAAATGTCAGAAGATGGCAGTACTTGAAAATTTGTTCTTACTTTCGTCTTTCCAGGGTTGATTCCCAGATACTCTACTGACTCCCTATGCCTTTTCCCCTTGCTTCTGTCTTTCACGCCTTTGAATCAGATTATATATATATGAGGTAGAGAGAGGAGGAAGCTGCCTAGAGAGAATAATAAATAGCATGAGTCACAAGAACTGTCAACACTCTACATTTGTGGAGAGGGTTTTGGAGGTCGGCCTAATAGGCTTAACTACTTATTACTGTAAAAGAAAGTAGGGGCAATATTTACTTGGGCAAAATTAAGTTCTGTTCTATTTCTTGTATATGACTCATCTAGGTATTAATATTATTCATCCCCTCTTTTCTACAGGTGATCTATTTTACAAAACCTTTGATACATCAATATGCATTAACGAAGGTGTTTCTGTAATTTATTGCTGCCAGGAAAAACACAGTCCTGCTTAGTCATTGTCCTAGATTTCCTCCAGACATTTTGAAAAACTGTAAAGTGTAAAATGTTCCTAAGTCAGAGTTAACTCTACCTTGTATTCATTTGGTACTAAGGAGATCATCAATTTTGTTTCTTGACTAGAAACTCAGAGAGGAAAATAGAATAGATGCTGGCAGATCTAGAAGGAATTCATGAGTCAGCATTATTAAATGGTACAGGGACTCTATGAATAGAACTAGGAAAGGTCAAGATTGCCTCAAAACAAAAAAAGTCAGAATTGCTGGTCAACGTGAAGCATGCGCTCTGATCACTAAATCCAGTGTGAGTGATGCCAACAGTTTGATGCTATTTAAAATGTAATATTTAACACAGGCACAGAGGAGGATCAAGGTTGCTTTTTACATATTTCCTTGGAATCGATTGTAATGTGGTTATTATAAGCTCTGCCCAGAATATTTTTCACTATAATAAATCAAGATAAATTTATAAGGTACTATGAGGTTAATTTCCACTAATAATATGACATTAACATGACACAATTCATTTTGTACATGAACACTAAATCAGCAAATTTTTTAAGTGTGGTTCTGTGTATATGCCCATTCAGGAAAACTCTTGAGCATCTGCTTAGCAGCAACTATGCAGTACAATCCTTTATAGCAGTAAGAAGTGAATATATGCCATATGCTTTCCTAAAAGGATTGAATTTACAAATTTGACCCTGTAATATATTACTCAAGATAAATGTCTTGTTCATAGATGTCAGTGTCAACAAGTAATAAGTGGAGAAGTAAAGTTCCCCTGCAAGTATAATATTTATTTTAAAAAATTATTGTTAGGGAAAAAAAAAAAAAAACAACCAAATTTTACTTTATTATTTGCAGGCTATGAAGTGTTCCAAATCCTGTGATATTTAATTTTCTCTTAAGGCACATTAATCCAAACCCAAGAATTATAGCAATTAATCTTAACTTTTGCTCATCTGAAACCAAGAAAATAAATACCTAATCTCTCTCTAATGTAATTTTAGTCATCAGTTCTGTTCTGTACAGAGGTTTTTTTTTTGCTAGAGACACCCAGGGACCAGGTGAGGCTATTTTTTTTAAGCCTCAGGTTGAGAAGGCTGCTCTCTGTGTTTGCATGTCTGGGCAGACCCTCTTCCTGCCCAGACCCTGGTGGGTTTCTGCATGGGAAGGCTCTGAAGGCTGCCTTGAGCCCTGGCTCTCATCTGCAGGCAATCTCAGATCTTGATAAGGCTGCGGAGTGTTTGGCACCTTTAGGTACAATTAGGAGCATCTAGGCTTGCTCTTTGTACACTGTAAAATCATCAGCACCAAGGAAAATGCCCAGCTTGTGTTACCATCCTCTCGAGGACACCAAGCTGGCAAGATCCCAGCGAGTGGCCAGCTACTCAGGTCAGAGACAGCAATACTTTAATATTGTAGCTTTTCAAAATGCTTACAAGTCAACAAATTAAAGTGAGATTTTGATGATTCATGCTTATGTGCTGAAGTATGGTAATGCACAAAGAGGAGCTGGCTCCTTGGAGATAGAAATCAGCTTTTAGAGTAAAAAGTGTATTCTTCATTTAACATTTAGCAGTTACGATGAAAAACACAAAAAACTGAGGAAAGGTGAATGACTACTTGAGAGGCTGTAGCTTTCCAAGATTAATTTTTTTGGTGGTAATACTGACCTTAAATGCTCCTGCCATCAGTACCTCTCATTCAGCTAAATTGGCACTATGTACTTGATTTGAGAAGTGACATGACTAAATAGGAAAAGTAATTTTTTTTCTGACAATTTTAATGCCAGAAATTTTCCGTTGCTTAGTCCAAGGCAAAGAAAGAATCCAGTTTCTGCATACCAGGCGGGCACAAAATTGTCATCTATAGTACATCAACGGCAAAATGTAGAAGGATTCACACTGAAAAATACCACCTATACTATACCTTAAACTGCCACTGTAGATGCACTCAGAATGGCTGAGTTTGATTTTCTGTCAGATCTCTCCAAGCTCATGCAAATCCAACTGACTTCTTGTGAGCAGAGATCCTCTACCCCAAATATTATTTTGGTCAATGAAGAAATGAATGCATGAAACACCCCAAAGTGTTGTATTACAAAGTGGTTAATAGGTATACTGACTGTAAGGCTCAGTGTTAGTCTAAAGTTGCCTGATATCCCATGAGACAAAAACATCATGAAAATAAGAGTTTGCATTATATACTAGAAATTTTTTACTGGCAGTAAAGTAAACCTGTTATATTCTCCTATATTTAATGTTTTATGTATTCAATATGCATTTAATCTTAAATGCTTTATAACACATAAACCATGGAAAGAGAAAGTTATAGCAATGCTAGGAATGATTCTTTTTCATTTCAGATTGAAACAATACAATAATTTCAGGGAATGCAGTACCAAACAATATTATGTGAAGGACATCTGAATTCCAAGAATACTGCTTGTGAAAAATCCATCCATGTCACTTCTGTCAAATTGCTGACTTGATTTGCTGGCTTGAATTTGGGACAGATCACAGTGTGAGTAAAGAGGGAACAGCTCCATCAATGAGCAAGCAGAAGAGGAACTAAGGCTTAAAACCTTCAAGTTAAAAAAAAAAGTTTTAAAAGACACCATAAAAATGCAGCCCCATTTGAGTGTCTAAGGTGCATTCTGTTGAGTGGCTGGAGAACTGGGAAAGGAGACCAAAACAGTGATCTAGAAAATGGCATTTGTGATCTGATACTCTGTTGTTCTTATAACCTTAAATAAAGTTTAGGAGATTCAGCTGCACTGGGAAATATTAACCAGTTTTTGCAATTTTGTATTGCAAGATGGTAAGCAATCTTATTTCAGAACAGTGGTGGGAAAATGTCAGCCAAGGTGAGACCACCACCTGGCTCCCATCTTGGGTTCAAGGAAATTAAAATCTTCCACATTCAGAAATTGAATTCAGCTGTGTTGGTGGACTGAAAATGTTTTGTAACAGCGCTGTTCATCTTACTGCAAAACCTCCCCTAAAATCTTGGAAATTAGGCAATTTTTAATAACTTCAGAAGAGTAGCAAGGACAGCATCACCTCTTAGTAAGGTTACTCAGCCATTTTCATTCTGTCTTCCAAGGTATTTGAGCTGCTAGCACTGCAGTGCAATGGCAGGCTGGTTTTGGTATGAATCATATTTTATGTTAACATCAAAATGTTTCTACATAAATCAGTTTTAATCTTTACTCCTAAAGGAACATAAATTTGGAGGGTAAGATATCTAAAACTAAGCAACTAAATACAGATGCCTGAAAATAGACATGAAGGAACTATCCTGCATTTTATAACTTAAGTTCACACTTAGCACCAGAACACAGAGTTTACCTCTTATGAAATGGAAAATGACATGCTTCTGCATAGCAGGAGTCACCTGTAAACAATTTGGCTTTTTGCCACAATTTGACTTTTCATTAATATTTTTGATAGTAAATTTCACACTCCAAAGAGCAAAAAATTACTTTTTGCAGAATCGTTTTTTTATTAGCTAACTTTTTGTATGTGATCTCTGATCCAAATCAATACATTTGTAAGGTCTGTTATTGTTTGCAAGAATATAAACTGATTGATGAACAAGCCAGTCATGTGATGCCAAAAAATTGGAGTAAATGTAAGATAGGAAATATCATGATTTATAACTTTGGAAATAATACTTTTCACTTACTAATTTCTCTCAGTGTGCAATACCCTTGAAATCAGAAATATTGATTGCATTTTGCAAGTGAGACTGAAAAATTGGTTTCTTTCTAAGTTGTTCAGGGTTACTACGATTCCAGACTAGAGGAGTAATCCATAATGGACATCCTAGGGATATGAGTTCTCTGATCAGAGCAGTGTACCTAAGTGAGGTGAGCAGAGTGGGTCAGGGGGTTGTGATAGGCTCCACCAACAACCCAGTAACCATCAGGGAAATGTGAGATGGCAGGTGAAGGATCATCAATCTCAGCCAACAAGCCAGGTCCACCTACCATTGCTACAAGGAGATCCCTGCGACCGCATCTCTAGAACCGGGTGTTCCTCAATCCTGCCCCACCCCCTCAGTCACATGCAGCCAGCAACCCATCCCGTGCAGCCAGGAGAAAACCACAGGGTCCAGGTGCTCTGGGGACAATGCTGCATCTGCTTCCAAGCTGATAGTCTCAAGGTTCTTAACGTAGAACAAAATGAAGCCTAAACTACACCCACAAGACAACCCAGCCACTCTGTATATTGGCAGAGCCAAGACTTAACTCACATGTGTGTGTCCAGTGGTGCTGCCAGTTGTTTAGTTTTCAATCACACAGCTGCTACTGCCAAAACGGGGGGAGCAGTATCAAATGTTATGAAATCTTATGCTGGGAGCTGTCAGGAACACTTCACTGCCCTTAGCTCCCTCTGGAAGCTAAAACAACTTTACCACTTTTGCAGAAAATACTGCACAACCTCCTGCCTTTCACAAGACAAAGAACTATATGAAGACAAAAAGGCATTTTCTGTCCAAAACTGGAGCAGGTAGGAAAGAATCATTTGCTTATAGAAAAGCTTTGCATTAGTTAACCAGGTTAATGCCACTTTTCATTCTCTGCTGCACTGCCAGGGGTTTCATAAGCAACAGAGTAGCACATTGTGTGTCTGGGCTGAATATAAATGTAAGTGGTTACCGACATTCTATAATTAAGTCCAATTGAATAGTGCAGGATGACTGAAGAATATGCACCATATAGTAGCCTATTAGTACTGCAGGCCACGAGGGAAGGGTAGTGGAGGAAGCATTTTTAAAGGCCTCTGTGTTTTTCCTGCTCCTGAGCCTGGCAGTATCCGAATTCATCTTTGGTGCAATCTCAAATCTCCTTGCAGTTCTTTTTGAGGTTGCTCACAAGCCACAGGATAATAGTCCAAGTCAAAACCTTTATCTATTTTTTTCCATCTGCCTTCTCTAAATGAATTTTCCTCATAAAACTCAGGCTAGCCCCAAACGATGTGTGACTGGAGACATAGGTACTTTCTGCATTGGTTTCCTTGGCAAATATTAAATAGTTCCAGAATAAACAAACAGAAGCAATTAAAAAATAAAATAAAAAAGAAACCTAATTAAAATGAAAGTACTGTGTTGTACCTAGAATGGAAAAAAGGAACATGATAGGTAGAAAAGAGTGAACAGAGCTAAAACCGTTGCTTCCCAGGCCTTGCAGGCAGTCCATGGTTAGAGATGCAAACAAGAGCTATGATCCAGCTCTTCAGTCCCAGCTACTACTCATAGAAGATTATAATGTTTGCAAACACAACACAAACTTAGAAGCTATGTGGGAAATAAGGTTGGTACTTACACCCAGAAGAAATCACAAGCTTCTCACTGATAGCTCAAGAGCAGAAATAGAAGCAAAATTTCCTATGGATTTGTCATTCGGCTCCAGTTAACAGTATGACAGCATGTTAGTAATGGCTGCTTTGCTCATTTCTGCCAAGGGAATTCCACAATCTGTTCTACATGGGCCTCAGAGTCCTCCAGGTTAATCTAATGCAGGATCTCCAGCCTGAAAACTTAAATATTCACAGCTCTTCTCCCCAAGAAACAAACATATAATCAAATCTTATGCTTCAGGGAATAAGCTGATGGCTGCAGGCTCGGCAAGGAATACTTCTATTTTATGGCTTTGCACAAATTGTGGGGTTTGCCTTTCCTCTGAAGCATGACGCATTAGCTACTGCTGGATGCAGAATACCAGGCTTAATAAAGCAATGTTCAGAGCTAGCTAGCAGAGTCTGTGCTTTTATGTTTCTGTCAGCAGCACTCTGGTTTTTTCCTCAGAATTTTGAGTCAAGGGAGAAGTAATAATTGGCAGTACTGTTTGCAGGGGTATGTCTGAGAGCAGATGCACCAAAAATGACACTCCCTGTAAAGCAAACGTGACTGATTATCTGTGGATCATACCTATGCTTGGGATCTCCTTCAGGATCAGAGGGTGTGCTGCATGTAAATAGAAGCACAGCTTTCATGAAATGAGCAGATCTCAAACAAGCAGATCTCTCAGAGCATTTTATAGCTCTCCCATTACTATTTTATGGGCTAGCAACCAGCTTGTCCTTATAACACAGAAGTCATGCAGTTGCTGTTTGGCTTGCAGACATCTGACACAGTACAAGTGAATACAAAAGGCTTTTCCATGGGAATAGAAATGCAGTTGTAAAAATACCTGCTGCACAGGTGGGCTCTCCTGAGTGAGGCAGCCTGCCCTCTTTGTCTCACAATTGATACTCAGAAGATAGCAATTCTGACTCATTTCCTCAAAATTAGGTTTCATTCCACCTTTACCCCTTCCCTATAAATTCTACACCTGTCAGGACAAAATGCAGAGCCCAGAAAAGACACTGCAGCTAAATTATCTCAAGCAAGGGAAAAGCCTTGAATATTTTACAGGACTGAGTGGCCGTGCAGATTGTGTTAGTCATAAACAAGCACAATACGAACTCACATCTGGGTTCTCAGCTTCTAAATATACTGAAACTGCCAAGGCAACAGATGAGATTTCCCCATCAATAGCCATTGAACAGACACTTATTCTGTGATCAGTTTTAGACCAAGAAGAAGTAATATGGCCTTGTCACATGTAAAGCTTGCGTTTAGAAATAAACAACCTCCATTTTATGCCAATCTTCTTAAAGAAGCATGACCACTTAAGCTGACAGCAATAACAAAAGAGCAGAGAAATGAGTTGACCTGCAGGTTCATGTAATAGTTGAGTAAATACAGGGGCAGCTTTTTGGTAGAAAGCCAGGTTTGCTAAAAGAAAACTGCAACTGAGCATGTTCAAACTATGTCTTCAGCTACTTTTAAATTGATCCTCCTTTCAAATTCTAAATGTTTGGTGTAATTAGTTAATCTCCTAGCTCCCCTTCAGTTGGCATCTTTGGAGGTGGAACTAGGAGCAAAACAACTCCTGAAAACTACAGTGAGCCCCTCAGGAGATTATCTAATGATCTTCACTCCCTCTAGGTGATGACTAAGGAACCTCTGAAACTGCTATTTCAAAGGAGGGATATGGCACCACAGCAAATCTCTGCAGCAGCCAGAAGAGCCATCAGGAACCTTAGCTCAGGGAGTGCTTCATCGGGAAGATTATTGCCTTGCATTTCCCCTGTCTAGTTCTTTTATGCATCTGATGCCTCTCATAGCACAGTTGGTGCTGGAAGTTGCACAGGGCAGGTGAGGTTCCCAAGGCAGACGTGAGCAGCTCCAACACTGGAGTGGAGCTCTGCAGCTTGCAGCGGAGAGAGGTCCTAACAACGGCAAAGAGAAACATCAGAGTGAATTGTCAAAAGACACAGCTGAGAGCAAAACACAGTGGACAATCCAAAGCACCTCCTATGTACGGCAAAAAAGAGTAAGAAAATGTATAGGATTAAAAAAATACAGCTTCTAATCTCTTGGTTTGTAGTGGCAGAAGAGGAGGAGGAATTAAGACAGCAACAGGCAGAGGACGGAATGCAATTCCAATAGTAGGACCTAGGACATGAAAAACAAAACCAAATTATTTATGGTTCTGATTCCCAAGTGATAAGAATAAACATAATAAAAGTAGAATAGTAAAACTAGTTAGACAGGAGAACAAATCACCTTGATACCAATTTGTAAAATAAATAACTTTTTCAATAAAAATTGAAACTGGAAAAAAGTGCATTTTCACACATAGCTCAGAGATCACATAAATGCCAAGTGACATGACAGTTGCTGAAATAAATGCTCTTTTTATGAACAGCAGAGCAGTAAAGCAGGCAAAATAGATGCATAAAATGGGTAAATTTCCAGTGTATTAGTTATTGGTGCCTCTGAGCTGCAGTAAATTACAAACTCATTTTTAACTTTTTTTGTGTTCATGAATACATTTTTGGGACTGGTTTTCCACCCCCTTCTTTCACAATTCCATTTTTTAGAGATTTATATTCTTCTTTAAAGTCTATAAATAAAAAGTATCCAGGTTTTTTCCATGGGAAGGAAGAGGGCTGAAGATTCAGAACAAACTATTTATTATTCATTTCTGAACTTTCATTGCATAAATTCTGCTATCTGTGAACACACTGCTTCCATAAAATTTGTTTTTGTCTGGATATTTTTCCCCTTACAAATGAAATCTAAAATAAGTTTTAAAAAAAATCATGGACCTATCCACCCTGTGGTTTTCTCCTTCTTTTTTTGTTTCCTGTTTATAGTACAAAATCATGGTATGTTGTCTTTATTTACTGCTCACTATATCTATAAATAAAGGATGTAAGATTATCCAGACAGAATGGACTGGAGTAAAAAAGATGAAAGATTTATCTGAAATACCAGTTGGCTGTTTCCAGAGTCAGGGACTCTCAAAGTAAATAAGGTAAGTACCATAGAGAAAATGTTAAACTCTAACACTAATTGCATCCTCTACTATCCTTCTCAAAAATAAAACAAACCCACACCTTGAAAAAAGAAGATTAAAGTTAAGGACCATTAAGTTCAGACATGTCCTTGTTTTCATCACATTGGTGCAAAGATCTATCCTGGTTTGCATCCACGTGCTCATTTTTGCAGAGATAAATAAACATGCACAGAGGATGGAAAACAGGAACCGCAGACAGAGTTTTTCAGTACATTTTTGAGTTCATGCATACAAATACAAGGGGGGGTTAACTTCTTACTGTGCTTATATATAAGATACTTCTTAAAACTGCAACACAGGGACATTAGGATTATAACTAATGCCTGAAATTAATGTCTCAGGTGTAATCCAAAAATGCATGCCAATATCTACTCTTATTTTCAAGTCAAAGTGCAGGACCTAAATCCAGTGACTCTCCACTAATGCAGAAGAGCAACTGTCTATTTAACCACCCATATGCACCTGCTTTACTGAGCAGATTCCTGGTACAGATTCCTTCAACTTTCTTGACTAGTGTGGGCTCAAAATCATCACGATGTGTTACCCAAACTGGATAAATCTTTCTTTTTTTTTAATTGAATTTCTCTATCACACCATTCAAGATTTATCCAGAACAGATTAATGGACTCAAGCCCTATTTATTCTAGATGCCTGATTAATGTGTAGTTCTGTGACTTTCGCATGGAATTCAAAACAGGCATTCCAAATTATGCAGCAACACAAATAAGCCCAGCAAAGTTAAAAACATTCTGCTAATTTTCATTAAAAATCTCATTCACATTGGCACAAAATTAATCAAGTAAAATAAGAAATATGTCAAACTTCAAGGATTTGGGGTTTTTTCCTCCTAAACCGCTGCTCCCAGTCTTTTTTTTCTTTTACTGATCATTAAATCTGATAAATGTACCTACAGTCCTCTACCCATGGAGCTGATAGAGTTGAAAAAGAGAAGAGCAAGGTCCAAGAACATTTTTAACTGAAGAGTCACTAGGCAGTCTTTGATGGGCTCTGCACCAAACACACATCCGAAGGCACCCCAGTCCTGACAGTCAGTGAAGGACAACTGATTACTTGCCTTTTCTTTTCCCTGGCTGTAGAGTACAAGCATAGCTGGGACTTGACAGCAGAGCCAGGCTGGTATCAGTTTTCAGTCGCTGTGGATTCAGGCTGATGCACACATCCATACCCTATTAAAGGCAAACAGTGGACTCTGTTACCCACGCAGTTTTGCTGCTTAGCAGTTTGAGCTTTTTCTTGTTTGCTTATTCCTCTAATTTTCATTCTAGCTTGCTATGAATTATATATCTTGTAGGAAAGCCCATCTAGGAAACTGGGGGCTTTGCTTGGGTGTTATGTTGCACTTTCAAATTTCACAAGTTTGTTTCTGTCTTTTTAAATGGGAAATAAATAGTATTGGTGATTGAAATTAATGACGTGAAGACAAAACCTTTTTTGTTGTTGTTGTGTGACTCAAAAAAGTAATGTTTTATTTTCTCCTGACAGCTATGAATCCCACAATTCATGAAATATTTTCAACAATATGACCATCAATCACAAGATAAACTAGATGTAGGAATCTACAGATCCAGTTAAGTTGATTCCCAGATTTAAATTCATCATAGGCTTAAAATAACATTACAATCTAATTTTTTTAAAAAAATTTCTTTTTCCCTTGAACCAGATGACTGTTGGCCCCTATATTATTTAAAGAACATTTATGAGAAATTAAAACTTCCTTCAACCTCATTGCTCTTAATGATTGTTTTTCTATGTTTTAGTCTTTTAATTAGCTGTCTTTAGCCATATCATGCAGTTCATTCCTTCTTTCTCAAATCCTGAAACTATACAGCAAAACAGCTACTTGATGGGTAGCATTGTAAAATTCATGATCTGGGATGTACTAATAATGTCTCTCAGGTCATCATTATCAAGATTTAGATGCATCATAAGGTCTTAGAAGTAACTCCACTGGCGAAAAAAATACAGTCATTTTAGGATATTTTTGATTGTAAAATGACATCTCCATTCACACAGAAATTCCTGGGCATTAGGCCATGGAAAGTACTGGCAATATGTGTGAAATTTGTAAGATTTGTCTCCGTTATCTATTCTCACCATATTTAAAATAATTAAATGTCTTAGATATTTCATCTACAGTGAAAGATAAGAAACAGAGAAGAAACTTCACAAGATTTACAGATTATCCTTCAAGGATGTATAATGAAAGTCCAGATTGTCTAAGATACATGGATCTGTCATTTCAGGAAAACATTCTAAATATACTTCCTTAAAAGTTTCAAACTTTTTAATTCAGTATTGAGTGATAATAGATGGACAGAACATAAGAGCTTTTCATGGCACTTGCAAGAGATCAGTTGGGAATAGCATATGTTGTTCAGCAATTGAATGTTCTTTAGGAGAGGAGGCATCTTTAGGCATAATTCTATCTTGTACTACAAAGACTTTTTAACCCAAAGTTTAAAATTGAATCCAAATGGCAAGATAGAGCAATTTCAGTACTTCCTCAATAATCTTTTCAAAACCATGTTCTATTTGGTGTGATGCAACCTATTTTCAAAAGAAAAAAAGAAAAAAAAAAAGAGGAAAAGGAGTGAGAAAAGATTGTGGGTGAAGAGATGAAAAATAATTTTGTTCAATTTCCAGAATCTGATTCAATGAAATAGCAAATCAGATCATCCCATCCCAGCATGTTTCCTTATTAGTTGAAACTGCAGTGTCACTGTGAACACTATAAAGGGAAGCAGAGAAAGACTATCCATCATAACAGCAAAGAAAGACTGTGATAGTCATTGAATGATTATTGCAAAATACTTAATTCCTATGCATTGCACAAAACCAGACATCAATCCCTTTTTTTTTTTCCCTTCATTACTGGATAGAGACCTGTGCATAACTCCAATTAGATCTTGTTTCACACTTTTAAGATAATGTTCTCCCACGATATCCAAAAGTAAGGTGTATATTTCAGAGCTGGTTTGTCACCTAAACCAGATCTAACCAGAACACTGGTTTGTTGCAGTGTACTCTATGCTGGGACGAAGGTTGTCCTGAAAGTGTGCGAGGGAGAGGAAATAATTTGATTTCCTTCTTATTCCTTTTGCACTCTTGAAATGTCAATCACAAAAGCAGGTGTAAAGGATGAATGACTAAAGAAAAATAAATGAGATTTATTCAGTTTTATTCAGGCTTTACTTTTTTTTACTTATTTATAAAGTTAGTATGAACTTCTTAAGCATTTTCTCCCTCTTTTACTTTATAAATTAAGATCTGCAATTTTAAAGGCTAGAGAACTGGGAAAATTAGATCATAAGAATGAGAGAATGAGAAATTAGCCCTTCCTTGGCTGAATGATTACACTTGTGTTTTGACATGACTTTGCTAGCAACTAATGATTTTTAACAACAGGCTTTTGAAAAAATATTGAAGAGTGAACATCCTCCAGTAAGAGACACTGGAAATCATAAAACATTCTGTAGGGCTTCATATAGGAATGAAAACAAAGGCACATAATGCAATAATTGACATACCACTATTTGCAGAAAAAAACTGAACATGGTGTTTTTCTTCTTCTACTGCTTTATCTTAACAAAGGAATCCAAAACGTGACAGTAAATACCATACAAATCTTAAATAAATGAGATTACCTGGAAAAATAAGTCAGATTTTCACACCTAAAACAGATGCTAAGACAAGGAAAAATCTTAACCAGAAGGGTTTTTCTAGGGTCAGCTTTGATAAGTTTTTTTGTAGCAGTTGTGACTTCTCATTGATGGTGGAAGAAAGAAGAACAATTGTTACATGTGCCCTTCAAGGAAGACATGACAGGCTAATTTAGGAACAGTTTCAAGAGAAAAGAAAAACAGCTGACAGCCATTGATCACTACTACAAGAGTGACTAAATTAGACATTCTGAGAAGCAGAGAATATGTGCAGGGAACAAGAGGACCAGGAGACTGACAGGTTGATTTGCTTTAGGCCAATTTTCAGACAGAGTTAGCAAGCATAATGAGGTAAGCAAGGAGTCTCTGCAGAAGCTTGACCATTGAAACATCTACAGCTCAGCTTGTCCCAGGGATATAGATATGATGGTGAGATCCCTTAATTATTCATAAACAAGTGGCCATGATCATGCGTGGCATGAAATAAAAACAAGGAGATCCCTTCCCATTTACTCTCGTGGGCAAAACCTATTCAGCTTGGCAATTTTAGCTTATTTTACTCCTGCGTTATGTAAATATTGAAGTATTTATTCAGATATCAGGGAGGGGGGGAAACACAAAAAAAATTTTAAAAACGTTAGAACACTCAAGGAAAACACACCCCTCCTCCTTTCCCAGGCTCAACATGACTCCTCTCCTTCCACTTGTTATGGTTGCAGGTAACACCCATACACCTCAAAAATGCAACGAGGGGTGCTGGGGGCTGTGCTCAGGTTATAGCAGTTTATCTCCACTGCTGGTGCTCCATGGGCTACTGTGCCTTCAACAGTGGACCATATGAACAAATAGATGTTTTCCCAAGGTTTGTTTTTTGTGGGATCTGTTTGTTTGTTTGTTTGTTTTTGTTTGTTTGTTTGTTTGTTTTGCATGGGGGAAGGAGTTTGGTGGGTTTGGGGGTTTTTGGTGGCGGGGTGGAATTTTGCAGAGAGTTTTGTTTGTTTGTTTGTTTTGGATAGATGTTCTTTTCTGATGCAAGTTTTTCTTTTAAGAACTGAGAAGTCTCAGCCTACCTAGGTTTTGTGGAGTGAGTCATGCTATGGTTCAATTCAAAGCTGCACAATGTGTATGGCATATTATTAACTTCCTTCCTACCACCCTCATCATCACCCTTGAAATTATAAAAAGGCATTTCAAGGGCAGGTCCTTTTTAAAAATGTCAAGAATTGTCCAACAATTATAGTGGGTCATCAGGTCTCTTAATTCATAAATAGCAAGTGATGAAAATTACAGAAGAAACTGCCTCTATCTTCAATTAAAAGACTTTGAATCAGAATTACAGTCTGGATATAGAATTTTGCTAATGCATGTGGGTGAAAACAAATGACAAGAAGTTCTGGTCTTCTTGACAATTTTAAGGTCCTGAGAGCAAAGCTCAAGGTTCTGAAAGCAAATAATTTATCTTAAAATACTTTAAACCACTTAGAAACCATCAGTACTGAATGTGCATTCTACTCACAGCTGAGAAAACTGCAAAAAAAGGGTTTGTAGAAATGAAGACATGACATAAATTTGATACTAAATGCAAAGCCTTTTTAGAGGATTTCAGGTCTATTGTTGAATCTTTGGCTAATCATTTGTACATGAACAAGAATGGATTTTCATGTGAAATCTGTGCAGATGGCCTGGTATCCCCTTAGCACACATAGTGCCAAGTAATAAGTGTGCAAATATCCTCCTATGAAGAAATATAAACTAAATGTCACAAAGACAATTAACATTTAAAGCTTAACTTTTACAGTATTTGTAATAATAACTACCAGGTACAGAAGTTCTCAGATGTTTTGCTGGCTTCATCACTAAATGTTTATTTCAGACCCACTCAATCCTTGCACTTCTCTGAGAACAAAATACTAAATCAGTCTCAAGTAGAGATCTGAAGACATTCCTAAGACTACAGTTTAATTTGTGTTGTTCAGGTAACATCCTATTTCAAAAATGTATTAGGAAAGTTTGCCTAGTCCATTGGACATCACTACTTTTCAACACCTGGTTGACTTTGGAGTTCATGGAGTAATTAATTTACCCTGTGTGCACCCTATCAATCCTCCCAATCTCTTCTCCTTCACAAATAAAAAAGTTTCTACTTCGCATCATCCTCAAAGAATTTATGTCCTATAGTCTTGTTTCATTTCATAGAAAAAAAATTTAATTGAAGATAAAGGCATTTTCAATTTGAAACTGTTTCAAAATGAAAAGTTAATCTTTTTAATTTAGAAAACAACAAGGAAAAGATTTTTCACTTTTCGCTAGTCGCTCTGCTGCCCGGGGTGCCAAAACTGCGCCGGTTGAAGGCAATCTCTCTGGGGACCTTCTCTGATCCCCAGAACCCTATCACAGCCACAGAGAGCAGAGCCGAGAGCAGCGTGAAGAGCAGGTGACCACCGCGAGGAGAAGCCAAGCAGGGAGGACTCAGCAGCTCTGCATACCAACTGAGATTTATTTAGCTGATGGGGAGAGACTGACTGAGTCAGGCCACCAGGAGTTTCACAGAGAAGAATCGAGCCTCCTCTGCTCTGCCCCGAGAGAGCCCAAAACACAGGTGACAGGGGGTTTCATACCCTCAGGATCCCAGGGGTGGAGGCACAAACATGACCAATTGGGAAAGCCCAAGGGTGTGGTGCAGGGGTGAGGGACAGGTTACACAGCGAACGGGAGAACAGGGGAGGGGGTTACACCTGTGAAGGCCAATGCACAGCCAAATGACAGAGACCTTTCTAGAACTTGGGGCAGGGGTGAAAGGAGAATGACAGAGGAGAGAGAGGGATTCTCTCGCTCGAGCAGGGGAGGGGACAGATAATTGACAGGGAGAGTATACAGGGTCCAAACAGGGATACATGGAACAACCCAAAATACAATGAACCAATAAAAACTGCTGCATCATTTCACTTTTTAAAAATATTATTTATTTTACTCATTTTTGAGTTTATCTATTTACCAACTTTGCTCTAATGCCTGTGTTTCTTCACTAAGCTTCATTACTAATAAATTTACTATCTGCAAGTCATCTACTCCTATGAATTTTTCTCTTTTCTCAGTCTATTGCCTCACAAATAAAAATATTGCCTTCTATGTCTTCAAGTGTATAAATATGTCTAGGTATATTATGCAGTAGTTGATCCATTTTTGTATATTCTAAATTAAAACTGAAAAAGCTCTGGTGCAGATCTCAATGGCAACTAAAATTTCATGCTTTAAGTAACAATCCCTCCCCTGTCATAGCTTTCACATTAGTTCTTGATTATGATTTTCTATTCCTATGATCGTGTTCATAGAAACATATACTTCCAACTTCCCATATCAACAGCTCTTCTAAAAACATGCTTATTGCATATGTTAACAAGTGACAAATATAGAACAGAAGTTCTACTGTTTTGAGAAATATCCAGCCAGAAACAGTTTTCCCTCAAAGTACACAAACTTGTAATAAATGAGAAAGTTCAAATTTCCCAATCCAGGGATTTTTTGAATTGTACGAAATCAACAATTTGCTACAATGACTCCTGAAGCTTTACGAAAAATTACACTATGTGTTATAAACATCCAATCTGCCATAAAAAGTTCTCATTAGAATTCTAAATTTCTTTCTGTGATACATTCTAGCATAAAGTGATGCATTTGTCCATTGATAAAATATAATATTTATGTAACTAGAGCTAATGGTTGCATTGTACTATAATTCTACTACACACATTGATTACACAGCTATATAAACAAGCACATTTATCTAGATTAAACATCAAGGTTTCAGGAACCGTCAAGCTTTAGGTTGTTTAGTCATTAGCATCCTTCTGTGACAGGATGATTTTTTAAAACAGCACACAAGTATCAGGATGTAATATAACAACTTAGCAATTTTTTTTTAAACAATCTTTATTACTGATCAGCAAAACACTGTATAAGTATTCTGTAATTAATTAAAGCAGCTTCATTGTCTGAAATGTATGGTAGCTGTTCAAACAGTGTGATTTGTATAAGGAGAAACTTTATTTTTGCCAGCATATATTTTTATAATCTTCTTTCTCACTTTTCTTTCTTCTGCAATAAAATCAGATTATATTCTCCTTCCTCCCTTTCTTACCTTCTCTTTTCCCCAAAATGAAGTAATATTCATTTATTACAGAACAGTAAACCACGAGGAATCACCAAGATATTTTTATCATTTGGCTGTCTGCCAGATGAGGCTGATTAAAGACCCATTGGGGCTCCAGTATTTCAATTCATTTCATGGGGCATTGGCTCTATACAGTTTTATAATCAGGGCCAAATAATTGTAAAGGTAGTTTAGATTAAGGAAATGAAAGGAAGACAGGTTAGTTGTGTACGACTCAGACACAATTGATGCAAGATATTGGAGTGTTATCAACTGCTGAAGAAAGGCCTTTTACAAGCATGACCTTTTGGTAAGGCACAGAAATGGCCAGTAAGGAGCATGCAATATGCTAAATGAGCCAGACTGTTCAGTTTGAGAAGGTGCTGGTGCTCATCTCCTAGCCCAGCTCATCTGAGTGGTGCCGTTCAGCACCACTCCAATTGGTGTTTGACAAGGTGCTATAGACTAATGGACCAAAAGAGACACTGCTCACAGTAGCCAGTCTCCTGACACCAAAATGTTTATCAGAACATTCTGATCAGTTGCCTAAGGGTGCTTGAAATTAGTTGAGTTGGGTAACTATTTAAACTGACCAAACCCTTTGTCCTGCTGAGATAATTGCCATCTGTATTCACTTGTAGACTGTGCAGGCCTGTAGCAGTGTGGCATAGTACAATCCAGCCTTTAACATGACCCTTTAGTTTGGAGATTAGTGGAACCCATGCACTGCAACTCCACTCCCAAGTCTTCTGATTCTACAGCAGAGGCACAATAGTTTCCTGTGCTCAGCTTGTGCAACCTGTCTAATATCTGGTGAGCACATTGTCCTGCCTGTGTAAGGTGAGACACACCTCCCTATCTCTCACCATTCCTTAAAAAAAAAAAAAATACAAGCAATTAGACATTCTACTGAAAATGGGAGTGAGGCAACATGAGCATGTAGCTGTCATGTAGAATAGAACAAAAAGCAGTGATGACCACGTGTGGGTGTGCAAAGAGGAAACAGCATGGACTGGGAAAACAGCAGTGGATTGCATTGAGAAATAGGCAAGAAGGCCAACATCCAATCTTTCTGACACAGAATGGCATTAATTACAGTTTCACAAACAATGAACCATTTTAACAAGTCAGGAGTTGTCAGCAGCAGTCTCAGAAATGATAGCTGTTAATTAAAACTTTATTTTCAACTTTACCCTGTACTTTATAGGCTGACATGAGTCAGGAAAAGTTTAAAGGATCAGAATCTGTTGTTGCATTCACAGAGCTCCTGTGGAAACCTGCAGGCTTATGCGCCAAATATCTTATTTCTAATGCCACACACACACAAAATGGTTGCATGTCTCTTGCCTCTGATTGGAACTGAATACCTCTAAACTATTATAAAAGTAGGCTCAGATTTGTGTAACTTTATATTTGTAAATAGCGTGATGAGAGGCACTAACAGATAAAAAACAGTCTCATGAAAAGGATGCACCTTTTACTGTCCTCCTGAGACAACACTACTTAGCTCTGGAAGGTCTTTTCGGCACCAAATTATGGGAAAATTTTACATAATAGATACAAATTACAGTATGGGCGTAGCTCTTCAAGTTCATTTCACTGTAACAGTAATCTATTCAATGCTCAAAGGCATTGCATTACACACTTCGTTTGAATTCAGAATCCTGTTAAAAATAAGTTCAGCTCATACCTGTATGAGACCTTTTCACCTGATTAACACGCTTTTTTTGGTTCTGTGGTAGAATAAGTTGGCCATCAGAGATGACAATCCCTAAATGCAAATGCAGGAAGCCAAAGTGCCATATCAAAATTCAAGATCACAAAGACTTCTCATCTGCCCAGTTCTGAAGATTGTTTTTTAGTCAGGTCTTTTCTTAGTTAGAGCACAGTACAGACATATACAGATCACAAAGGAAACATCTTTGGCTCCAGGAGATCAAGTTTTAAGTTAGCGTGACAGGTTTGAAATTACACACAGAAGTCTTCATGGGACATAATTTCAAAAACAGTAGCAGTCATAATTCCCACACCAGATAGCATCCTTCCAAGTAGAAAATTCACACCTCATGGATTAGGAAGAAATGCCACACAGAGTATAGGACTCCTGAGTTTGTGTGTCCCAAGGCACGTCTTTTGCCACTCAGAAGTGTTTTTGGAAAAACCTGTGGACTCTGGCTTTGCCTGCAGCCATGCTGCAGCAGATGCACAGGGCAGCGGGATGCCAGGACTCTCAGGCACGTGCAGTGCAGACTGTCCCAGCAGAGGAGGCCCTGGGGCCATGGCAGGACACACAGTGTCCCCTGAGGCCATGGCGACAAACATGGCGTTCCCTGGGGCCATGGCAGGACACACGGTGTCCCCTGAGGCCATGGCGACAAACATGGCGTTCCCTGGGGCCATGGCGGGACACACGGTGTCCCCTGAGGCCATGGCGACAAACATGGCGTTCCCTGGGGCCATGGCGGGACACACGGTGTCCCCTGAGGCCATGGCGACAAACATGGCGTTCCCTGGGGCCATGGCGGGACACACGGTGTCCCCTGAGGCCATGGCGACAAACATGGCGTTCCCTGGGGCCATGGCGGGACACACGGTGTCCCCTGAGGCCATGGTGACAAACATGGCGTTCCCTGGGGCCACGGCAGGACACACGGTGTCCCCTGAGGCCATGGCGACAAACATGGCGTCCCGCTGTGCCCTCGGGGGCGGGGCCTGTGGCTCTGTGGGCGGGGTTGCAGCTATGTGGGTGTGGTCATATAGCTATTCTATGGCATGATGTCATCATGAGGGCGTGGCTTCAAGGGCAGTGATGCACCCTGGGAGTGGTGCCATTTTGCTCTGTTTCTCCCTCAGGGAGGTTGCTGGGAGCAGTCTTGCACCCTGTTCTCCCACCACTGCCCATCCCTTCCCATCCCCTCAGGTCCTCTGGGAGAGCACAGCCAAGTCACAGGTGCCGCTTTGAAGCAGCAAACCAAGTTGAAAGAAGCCAAGCCCAAGCCAAGCCGAGAGGAGCAGAGCTGAGCCTGACCCGAGAGGCAGGGCCCAGTCAAGCCAAATACTGCCAACCACAGCCAAGCCCAGCAGTCGGGGCACGGGCAGCACAATGTGGACAATCTGGGTTGCTTTGGGGTTGTCAGTCATTGTTTTCTGTTGTCTTGGGCTCAGTAACAGGGAGAGCCAGCCATAGAGGATAGAGAATATCCACCATCATGTCTGTGTGACCCCAGAGGTCATGCAGAACTAAGTCAAGGGGTGAACACCTTTTGTGTGTAAAGCACCTTCTCTTTTGTATGTTTCTGTTATTAATATTGTTGTTACTGTGTATTTCTCAATCCATTGCTCTTTGCTTCCAGTAAATTGTTATCTCAATCCATCATCTTTGCCTTTGTCCCTTTCTCACTGGAGAGAGGCAGATGAAGGAGAGAGGCTTATTTGGGGTTTAATTCCCATCTGGTGCTAAACCAGCACGTACAGTATCTAAAAAAAGTGCCAGGGAGCAGAATTGTGTCCAGAAAAAAGAGATATAACTAAAGAATACGGCACAAGAGAAGCTTTCATAGGGAGTGTTTTGAGTGAAATAAGTAACATTCAACTCAGCTGAGATGCAGGTAATGTTAAACTGGGTGCAGCCAAACACTGTAAGGGTATTCCTTGATTCCATCAGTACTGTCTAGCCTTTTAAATTGATTTCTTGCCAGTAGACTGATTTTATACCAATTTCAGGTGCTTTTTTATAAGTAATATTACTATTATTATAACACTTTGGTTGTACAGATGGATTGTATAGGTTATCTACAATTTAGGATTTCATGTAGGTGATGTGCAAAATGGAGCTGGAGGAATTTTTCTGAAGGGGTTTAATGGCTTTCAACAAGTGAGGCATCGATCATGAATGAGCACAGGTTTTCTTCAGCCTGACAGGTGTCTGTGTACAGTCCCCAAATGTCCCTTGATACAGCAATAAGTAAAGGCAGTGTGAAGTCTCAAGTCAGCAAATTCCATCCAAGTCTAAGCCACGCTAACTGAAATGAGCTGGAATTATGTTTTAGTAATTTGGTACTGCCCATGTGAAAGATGGCAGTACACCAGTTCCTGAGCTGTTCCTTCTCTCTGTGTCAAATGATCCAACAGTCTGTTGATCCCATACCAACAACCCTGACTTGAAAGTAGCTACCAACACTGGGATGAAGTGGCTTCCTGGTTATAGTGGTGTGCTGTTGTTCTTGGCAGAAAAAAAAAGCAGTTGAGAGTGAAAGAACGATCATGAGGGTGCCCCTGACAAGGCAAGGATACATGCAGCCATACAGGGGATGTGGGAACAGGGCAATCAGTCCAGCATCGCAGGATGGCAACGTTGCTGCTACAGCAGTCTGGAAAATGCTGATAACTGCAACCCTGCAAGGAGCAGAGCAGAACATGCAAAACACAGCTTGTGAAAGAGTAAACACTTTCCATTGCATTCAGAAATCCATGTGCAGTCTTTTAAACAGGAACAGATTGTGGCAGAGAATTACCTGACTCAGATCAGCAGTTTCCCTTTCAGGAGAAATAATTCATCATGGTCCTGTGTATTGGTCAAAAGATAAAGATTTAGTGACAGTTATAGGAAACAAAGCAAAACAAAACAAAAAAAAACCCACCAAAAAA